>CM016728.1:11377553-11959440 GCA_005771605.1 Scutellaria baicalensis | reverse complement strand
CTCTTTACTTTGTTTCTTCCATTCCCTGCATGCCCAACACTATTTAATTTTTCAAATATACATGTCAAATTAATAAAAGTATTTATTGAGAAACTCATCGGACACTTAAACATGAAATTCAGTTGGGACCATATCTATGAATTAGTTGTCCATAATATTCTTACGTTTTTTGATAGAAGGAGCAGATTCTTTCAAACAAAATAATATCGAGAGATAACTATGTCAGAAGAAGGAAAACAAAATTGATCGTAGTACTTATACATATCACACTTGTTATATTGACATCTTATGTAAGGTTCACGGTCAATCACCCTCACTTTGATTAGATCGAATTCTCTGTATCAAAGAAATTATGTCTCAATTGTGCACCACATCAAACTACATAGTTTTGATATTTAAAAAATTTATTATAATTTGGAAACGCATTGATTTCAAAACTAATCTAACGTATTTTGAGATATGATATATGTGTAGTGCAAGGAGGGAATCTGATTTGCAATTTGACTCAAAGTATGATTCCTTTAATGAGATCCTTAAAAAAAGATGCTGATCAGCTTGTCGTTTTCAAATCCAACTTTCTCACAAGCTAATTACAAGTTGAATAATACTATAATTCTAATTCACCTATTGAAACAAATCTCAATGATAAACATACATAAGCTTTTATTAACCAACCCTTATAATATAGAAGTTAGAGTGGGTATTGGAAGCATTAAATGAGATATATGATTCATCGAATGATAGAAGTAACTTACATGAGTAGTTGCCTTTTTCCGGCGAGAACACCTTTTTTCCGGTGAATGCATTCTTGAGGAAATTGGGTGGCAGAGTTGAGAGAGTGTGCATATTTCACTGTGTGGAGGTTAATTGTATGTTTAAATTATGGAGATAAGAGAGAGATTATATAAAAATGTGGTGGTCCAACACTAGCACTAAAATAATTAATTCTCCTGCCAATTCTAACCTACTCTCGTATTTAATTCATTTCTCCATTGAAGCATTTGCTGGAAGACCACTGCAAGCATCGTTTAACGCAACAGGGAATCATAATTTATATATTAACCTTTTTGTATAACGCTAAATGTTAAAATGTCCATGGCGGGCGCAATTTTTAATATGTCCAGCGCTAACGTGTAATAATTTCATTCACTGATTATATGAAGAGCGAAATAAATTGATTTGTGGATATTTGACACGTTGGCAGTAGACACGTATTAACTTGTCCACAATGGATAGAGTAGTAGGACGGTGTAAATAACATAATAAATACACATCTTTGTTATAATATTTTTATTTACTAGTTTTCATTACCGCTGGGCGATGCGCGATCTGTGATATAATGTCGTTAAATATTAATTATTTGATAATATAATATAAATAATTTTAGTACATGGAAGATATAATAATATTTAATAACTAAGAAAATCTAAAATTAGCTTAAAATAATTCAATTCACAACAACCTATCGATATTATACATATGCAGTTCACTAATTCATGATTAATACTAAAAAGATAAGTATCAATCATAATCTTCAAAAAAAAAAAAAATTGGAAATTTTACTTGCAAAGTTTATAAGTTTTGAAAAACTTCTTTATACACTACATTTCTAATTGAAACATTTTCTTTTATCACATGTCTTACAAACTAATATCATCAATCACTTAAATTAGATATATTAAAAACAATAAAAATAAATTATGAATTGAAAATCAAATTCAATTACTTAAATTAAATATATGTGTGTGAGTATATGTATATATAGAAACAATACACAATAAAAATAGAAATTTTACGTATAAACTTGATGCAAGCACAATCAATGATATATTTTCAACATTTTATTTTAAAATAAATTGAATGATATTAGCAATATCTTAGCCTTTTATATTTGTTTATTTAACAATATCTTCAATTCATCATTAAAATATATCGATAAAGGATAAAATGTTGAATGATATTACATATATAAAACACAAATATTAATTTAAAAAATATTTAGGATGCCATATAATTTCATACTAAATACATATTATACATATACATATAATATATGTATGCACACACATCTTTAATGGTGTTACATTTATTTATTAATTTTTATTAGTTATGATATCAATTATCCCTAATTATTCTAATTATTGTTTGAGCAATATCTACTGTTGGTATTTAAGAAATTATTCAATAAAAATTAATTTAATTAAGATCAAAAAAATAATCATAAACTAATACAATATTTATATTAAAATCAAATCTATACAATATTAAATGCAATAAAAATAATAAAAAATACAAAATAAAAAAAGAAAAAATTATTGAACTAATATGGATTAAATAATAAAAAATGTAAAATAAGAAAAAGAAAAAAAATTATTGATATGACACTTTTTTGGGGGAGAAATAACATTTATGTAAATATTTCCAACTATTTCTCTATTATTATAGTATAGATTTTGATTGCTTGATTCCTAATTTGTAATGGTTTTCGTTCCCTAGCTTGTCAAATAACGTAGGATCCATATTAAGTGAAATTAACTTTTAAGAAAATCAATAAGTGAATTAACATCATGCATGAAGTATATATATAATTGTTGTGTTGTATTATTTTTTTCGAGTTCTTTTAAAATTTCTTATAGGTCCCATTTATGCCAATTATTAGACCAGATAATTAATCACATGTTGTTAGTAGTTTGTCATGTGGGAAATAAGCCAAAAACTTAATTTCGTTAAAAAATGAAAGCATATATATACCTTTTTCTACTTTATTTAATTGTTATGTCCTACTAATTTTTTAGATTTTTGTAAATATTTGTTATAGGTCTCATCGTGTAACTGTCAATTAAACCAAATAATCAAATGTTAGTTGTCATTCATGTAGGACAGTTGGTCAAATTAATAAGCCAAAAAACTGATGTTAAAAAGTGAAAGCATATACCTTTTTCATTTTATTTTTTTTCCGTAATCAAAACACATTCCTAAAACTATGATTCGAGAAATTGTAACTTCACAAGTAATACTTTTTATTTCCTTCATCTAATACTTTAGAAAATTTACAGTTTGATAAGTATTATTATTTACTATTATTGTATATATCAGATAATACTTATATATAGATCGAGTAATATTTTTGCATCAATAACTTCAAATTAACTATTAATTTGAGACGTTCTAATGTGACAAGTAACAAGCTGGTTGACCCAATTGTGTTGGCCTTATTAGTTTGTCTAAGTTATTGTTGTTTATTATTCCGCTTCGTAGTTATTTTTTAGTGCTAGTAGGCATATAAATATATATATATATATATATATATATATACACATATACGTACACATGCACGTTAGCTGATGCATGTAATTGGGTTGGGTTATCTTAGTTATATATTTAATTAAGTTTGTTATTAAGATAGAGTATTTAGCTTTTGGAGAAAATAGTTGAATTTAACACATTCACTATAATTTATGTAAAAAATGACCTCATTTAAATTCATATTCACATTTTAACCTAATAACTATAATATTTACCCAAAATAGTCATTGATTTGATATAAAGTGAATAAAAGTTAAATAACAAATTTTTTTATCAATGTTGTCAGAGAATTGTTGCAGAGACAGAGATTCTTTGTAACTTTTTACTATTTTGGGTATTCTCGTGTAGCATATTTAAGTGCTCTCAGATGAATTATTCTTGACATTTAAAAATTACAAAAATCCACATCCAACTTTTTCATTTTTTTTTCTGGCATAATTTATAGTCTAGCTTTTGCATGTATTAAATTTAACACGAAAATGTTGACATAAGGTTACACGAAAATGTGTTGAAGGGCTACACAAAAATGATTAAGGTTACACGAAAATGTTGACATAAGATTTAATTTTCGAATAGCACATCAATTTTCAATGTACATTAATTTTCGAATAGCACATCAATTTTCAATGCACATTAATTTTCGAACAGCACATTAATTTTCGAATAGCACATCAATTTTCAATGCCATTAATTTTCGAATAGCACATCAATTTTCAATGCACATTAATTTTCGAATAGCACATTAATTTTCAATGCACATTAATTTTCGAATAGCATATTAATTTTCACATGATTTAATTTTCGAATAAGCACATGTTTTAAATTTAGGGTTATTCGAATTTTATCAAATTAATTTTCGAATAACCCAATTTTTTTAGGGTTATTCGAAAATTATCACCCTAATTTTCGAATAACCCTATTCTTTTAGGGTTATTCGAAAATTATTTGATAATTATGATAATTTTCGAATAACCCAAAAAATACAGGGTTATTCGAAAATTATCACCCTAATTTTCGAATAACCCTATTTTTTTAGGGTTATTCGAAAATTATTTGATAATTATGATAATTTTTGAATAACCAATTATCACCCTAATTTTCGAATAACCCTATTTTTTTAGGGTTATTCGAAAATTATTTGATAATTATGACAATTTTCGAATAACCAATTATCACCCTAATTTTCGAATAACCCTATTTTTTTAGGGTTATTCGAAAATTATTTGATAATTATGATAATTTTCGAATAACCCTATTTTTTTTAGGGTTATTTGAAAATTATTTGATAATTATGATAATTTTCGAATAACCCTAAAAAAATAGGGTTATTCGAAAATTAAAATTATTATAATTATCAAATAATTTTCGAATAAGAGTAATTTTCATGTAACCCTACAAGAACATTTTCGTGTAACCCTCAACATTTTCGTGTAACTCTACAATCTACATTTTTATGTACAATTGAACCCGTATTTTTTGGTATATATTTTTGTGTCCCATGAAGATAAGACTACATGCAACCCTAATTTTGACCTTAAACAACATACTCTTCGTGTACAAATTCAAACCAACTTATATAAATTATGGTTTGGAAGAGAGGAAATTGATTTTCAAGCCAAGCATTTGAAATGAGAGATACACGAAAATCATGTCTATTTGTTGCTACATTTTAGTCAAAAAGTTGGACAACATTCCTGCCATTTTACTGCCAAGATTCGCTGCAATTTCTACCAATTTACTGTCATGTTGACTTCAACTTTACTTTATGTTAATCAATGGCTATTTTTGGGATTTCAACTTAGTAGTGGCTATTTTTATCCCATATTATAGTGATTGGACTATTTTGGGCCACTCACCCTAGTTTTTGTGTGCCAGCTAGCTATTATTAGTAGGTAGGTAGCCATTGGGATTTTCAAGAGGCAGCAACTGTGAGGTGCAGATCGAATCCTCTGTACCAAAAAATCGTGTCTCACTTGTGTACCATATCAAAAGTACGTCGTTTTGATATTAAAATAATATTATAATTTGTAATTGTTTTTAATTTAAAAACTAATTTAACGTGTTTTGAGATGTTGTATACGCGTGGTACATGGATATGTGGTATAGAGGATCTCATTTGCTGTGAGGTCAACTCACCACTCTTACCTTATTTAATCAAAATTGTACAAAAGAATTGGCTAGGACTTTTCATTTTCTTATATATCATTAGTGGAAGTGGGTAGAAATTAATAAACATATAAAATAACAAGATGTATAAAACAGATTAAAAAAATTTGATAGTTTGATAAAAATATCCTTAATATATAAAAGGAGATGAATTTCATGGAACATTAAAATATAAGATAACACGAATTATATATGAGTCGTTTCAACTTTCTACCATTAATATTTATTTTACTATAAAAGATCAAGTTCTTACAAGGAACAAAAATTGATAATTTTAAAATTTTGAGTTAAATTAATTTTCTGAGCCGATTAAATTTGGTGTCCATATGCAATAAAACATATATATGTTGAGAATGTAAATAAAAGGAAAATTTTCACATTTGGTACCTGAAAATAGAATATATTTTAGATCAGGTACCCCAAAGTTCGAATTCATCAATTTAGTCCCTCAGTTTTTCAAATTCCATCAAATTTAGTACCCGCCGTTAAAAATCCGTCCAATCTGAAGAAAGTTAACTACCTTGAAACAAATTTGTGCGAAAATTAGATTTCTAACCCTAATCTTTTCCCCAAATAGTTCGCAGCTTCTCCTCTACTCAAAAATCGATCGATTCTGGGGTTGAATTGATCGATTGAACCCTAATTTCCTCAATTTCACCAAAATTCCTTCATGGGTGTCCCTCAAATCCAACAAAATTCCACTCAAGGACCCTAGTACTCAGCAAGGAGAACTCGAAAATGTTCATCTAGTTACCCTTTCCAAACAGAATAAGCTCAAAGAGGCCCATGAGTTCCTTCTCGTAATGGACCGGTGTGACATTCCTGTCGCTCCTCAATCGTATAAGCATTTACTTGAAGCATGTTCAAAGCTGAGGTCCTTAAGGTTTGGAAAGTTAATTCACCAACGTTTATCAGAAAATTCTCATCTCTTTCTCGTTAATCATGTCCTTCAGATGTATTGTGATTGTGGGAGTCTTTCCGATGCTCGGAAACTATTCGATGAAATGGCTGAGAGAACTATGGCTTCGTGGGTTATAATTATCTCTAGCACCCCTGTGAAAAATAATGGAGAAAAATCTGATAGCTTCTCAATTGCAAGAAGAGAAACCGAGATTATCCTCTCTATATATGAAAGTCGATACAATATGAAAGTCGGATGAGACTGCATTAACAGACTTTACATCAGCACACTAAATCTAATCCCAAAACTGCATCAGAAGAAAAAACAGTAGTTGAATATAGGAAGCAGAAATGGTGTTGAAATGATAAAAAAGAAGGCTCAGATATGTACCATCCGGGTTAGCCCCGCCAAGATACGGGTCGGATCCGTCTCCATGCCCCACCCAACACAGATGATCATCACAGCCTTTGAGGGAGGATAATGATAGCATATACAGTGGGATTAAATGCCGATAGATTACAATACGCGAAACACAAACCACCATCCCACGCCACCTTGCGCCGCCGCCAAAAGAGAAACGATTATACAACATAAGAATAGGAAGGCAAACATTTACCAGTTGGAAGTGAGCATAACTTAGCCGTAAATGAAGCTGAAAGCGGCGATGAAGGTTTGTGAAAAGATCCGATTAGCAAAGACTCCATTTTTTTTTTGGCTAGACTCGTCGGAGTTGTTCAACCCTAAAATCAATCGAATTGAGGATCTTGAATATCAGAATTGAGGAAATTAGGGTTCAATCGATCGATTCAACCCCAGAATCGATCGATTTTTGAGTAGAGGAGAAGTTGCGCACGATTTGGGGAAAAAATTAGGGTTAGAAATCTAATTTTCGCACAAATTCGTTTCAGGGTAGTTAACTTCCGTCAGATTTGATGGATTTTTAACGGCGAGTACTAAATTTGATGGATTTTGAAAAACTGAGGGACTAAATTGATGAACTCGAACTTTGGGGTACCCAATCTAAAATATAGTCTATTTTTTGGTACCAAATTTGAAATTTTCCCTTTTATTTACATTCTCAATTTTGATTAATGTTTAATTTTGCGTTTAAATATACTTAAATGTCATGTATTAATGAAAAAGTTATCTATAACACCTGAATTGATCTACAAACACTTGGTTATCATTGATTACAGAATGAAATGTTGTGCAAAATAAAAAAATCTTATATCTTCACTTTATTATAAACTAGCAATATACATGTGCGTTGCACAGTGTATTATATATATAATTATTAAAAAAATATAATAACATATAAAATGTAATTATTATTATTTTAACAAAAATATATTGATACTTTTTAATTCATATTAGTATAAAGCTAGGTATTTTAATTTTAAATTTATGCCATTATAAATAATTATATTCGAAAATATTAGAAATTTGAAATATATAAAGTAATATATTAATCTATGGATTAAACAAACAAATAAAAAAATTGTGTCAGAACATTACATGGGTAGTGAAATTTTAAAAAATATTTAATATTGAAAAATAAGTTATATATATTAGAAACGTTATGATTTAAGTATTGATATAAATAAATTTATATTTTAGTGGCATTTATAACTATAAATACACACGTATTTTAATAATTTTTTTTGGTTCAACGCCACATATAACTCATTTATTTTAAATCAAATAAAAAATTATATCAACTTATCAAATACATGAAAATCTCTCTTGCAATCTATTTAAATGAAAAAATTCAAAATTAGACTTAATTTACATATTTTGAATAAAATTTTTATAAATAATAATTATAAGATTGATAAGTCAATATATTAGGGACTAAGAATGATGAAATTTTAATTTGTGAAAAATCAGAAAAATTACCTATGTCCAATCCCTTATGACACATCAATATATTAATCAGAATATAAATATAAATAAAATTTGGCAACAAATAAATATAAAATAAGAAAGATAAAAATAAAATATTTTGTATATTTCAAATGAATAAGTTGGTTAACTTGCAATAATAATTTTAATCTAATTTTTTCTATTTGATATGTTTTATATGTGTAATCTATTAGGTACACCTATAATATTTTTTTATTTCTACATTTTAATATTAATTTACAATAAATTAATATTATATATCATAAAAACGTTTAAAAATGAAAAATCATTGAAGCCCACACACATACATTTCCATATTTCAGTTTGATAAATTTTATATGAATATTAAATTTAAGATCATTAAATAATGATTGATTTTATATATTATATATTTAAAATTGATTTAAAATAGGGTAAATTACAAAAAACAAGCCCAACTATCGACTTTTTTAAAATTGCAACCTAATCTGTTTTTTTTTTAAGATTGCCACCCAGTCTTTCTATAATTTTGTCGATTGCAAAATTTCCGGTCATTTTTCCGGCAAATGAATTAATTTTTTTCACTTTGCAACCCAAATTTTATTTTTTTTGTCCAATCGCAAATCATGATTTTTTTTCGCTTCACACCTTTATGTTATATATATGAGTGTGATATTTATGTTATATAAGTGTGATCGATATTCATAAAATAAATATTAAGGAAATATTAGTCAAAATTGGTGAAATATATGTAACATCGGTAAAAAATCGATGGAATATCAATAAATATCGTTAAAATATCGGAATATATTGGTAAATATAGAAAAGATAACAATAAATATATGTACCTATATTTCCATCGATATCGATATTTTTACGATATTTTCATTCTTGTTTGCAATCTTATAAAAACACAAAGTTCAGGTTGCAATTAGATAAAAAAAAAAATGTTTAGGTTGCAAAGTGAACAAATTAATCTCCATTTCGCTGGAAAATTTGCAATCGACAAAACCACAGAAAGACTGGTGGCAATCTGAAAAAAAAAAATGATTATGTTGCAATTTGTAAAAAGTCGATAGGTGGAGTTGTTTTTTGAAAACATTATATATTATTTATATTGAAAAAAATATTTATGATTTTACATTACAAGAAAAATGAGTATTTGAGATTAAAAAAAAATGCAACAATAAAAAGAATCAAATTATCTAAGTGGATGAATATAGAGAAACAAAACAAATAAGAATTTAAAATACCCTTTCCAACTTTACATTTGTCATGGTTACACACACATATATATACATATTCGCAAACAATCACGTACGATTTATTTTTTATAAATAAATTGGAAATAATATTTTATATATGTTTTCATTTCAAATAATTTCCCAATGAATAATGCCTTAAAGTCTTACTAGTAATGTACCCGTGCGTTGCACGCTATGTGATATATATATATATATTATAGTTTTTTTAATGTAATGAAATATTCATCCAATAACACGTATAACTCGTTTATTTTGAATTCAATAAAAAAATTATATCAACTTATCAAATATACAAAAAATCTTTCTTACTATATATTTAAATAAAATAATCCAAAATTGGACTTGACCTAACATTTTCAATAAAAATATTATAAATAATAATGAAAAGATTGATAAATCAATATATTATGTATGATTTGTAATAAATAAAAAATTCACCCTAGTCCAACTCATTAGGAGACCTCCATCGAAAATATAAATACACCAGAAAAAGAAAAGCACAAAAAAATGACAACTATGTGTGCATAAAATTAAACAGTAAGAAGGATTATGCAACCTCCATGGAAAATATAAATACGCAAAAAAAAAAAAAAAAAAAGAAGAAGACAACTATGTATATATAAAATAATACAATAAGAATAATAAAATAAAACATGTGTGTATTTCAAATGAAGAAGTTGTTTAGTTTTGTAATAACAATCTTTTGTTTTGTTTTGTATGTGTAAACTATTAAGTACACTTATAATACATTTCCATTTGTATGATTTTTAATTTCTACATTTAATATCAATTTATAAAGAATTAGTACACTTGTATTTTATCTTATAAAAACGTTTAAGAAAATCATTGAAACCCTCAAACATACATTTTCATTTTTTTTTAATTTGATACATTTTATATGAATATTACATTTAAGATCATTAAAAATATATTATATATTTAAAATTAATCTAAAATCATATAATTATTATATTGAAAAAAATGATGAAAGATAATATATATGCCATCACTTATTTTTTCTTATTTGTCTATTTATATATTAAATATCATAAATAAGTTTCTTAAATTAATTGTTTGTTTGTTTTTTACATTAATAAATGCAAAATTGATATTATTAATGATTTCTAAAAATAGAAATAATTCATAAATGATAAATTTATTACAATTATTTTTGGCAGGAAATCCTACTTTTATATATATATAGATTTTGTCATTTAGAGATAATTTGGAATAAAATTGTTTAATATATAGGAATAATTTTTTCATATGATATTAAAATTATTTATTACCTTCATTTTGAACCGATGTCATATAATTTCATTTATTTAAAATGGTTAATCAATTTCATTGAGTGTGAGATGAAATTTAAGAATAAACTATGCATATTGAATCATATTCATGTTCGTGTACCCAAAAGTCACTTTGCTTGACTCACTTCACTGCGACAAAGACCGATTGTACCAATGAATTTCTAGGCTCCATAATTGACCAAGATTCTTTAAAATCTTTAATATATTATACGTCTCGAAATGATATTAATACGAAAATCAACTGGACAGATCAACGTGTTCAATCTCAATATTGGACAGTGCAAAAAATATATAAAAAATATTGGTGTCACGTTACTATGTTTCTATCTAAAATGTCCACGATAGCATTATTTCTTATGGGATTCCTGTTTGTTCGAACATCTGATTGTTCAAATAATCAGTAGTCAGCATTGGCTGATAAAATATAGGAAAACTGGGGTTCTCAATTTTTTTACTTTTTCGACCCAGGCCACTATAATTTTACTTATAGATATTGGACTATTGTCAATGATGGTACATGTCTCGGCCCATTTTCAAAATAGTGGAATAAAAAACATTTTTGGTCTAATTTTCAAAATAGAGCAAACGCAGCAATTCTAAAAAGAAAAGGGACGTGCAACGATATTTAACTTCTGATAAATGAAATTGTAACAAACCGTCGTCAAAGTTAAATCCCGTAATATTGAAAGAGTTATAGAAAATTACAGCGGAAAGTTGGGTATCGTAATACTTGTGAAAATTAAAACATTTCATCATATAAAAACTAGAGTTTTCCAGAAAATGCTGATATAAAAATATACATCCTTATATATTTGCAAAAACATCAGACATTATGTTCATCCCTCCACTATGCCCAGGATTTTATCTGTAGAAATAAAATCATGGAAGGGGTGAGTGCAAGAAAAATAATTCAATGGGGTGGTATAAGGACACACATAAGCACGTTCACTTTCAATCGTCAATTATTCACTGCACTCAATCATAGAAGATCAACATAACATTTCCTTGGGTCTTTAAACCCGACGTGATTTTGGAGTTTTTTAAATCCAATGTCAATGGGCCATAATTGAAACCCTCGGGTAGCTAACCCACCATGAAATATGGAGTCTTTAAGTCCAGCGTGAAAGGACCATCTTTGAAACCCTTCGGGTATTTAACCCATTGTGAATTGGAATTCCACCATGAACATTCAACATTTACATATATCACATTATATTAGAAATAAAAGCTGAAGATCAACGTTCAAATTCCATAAGAGCATCATAATCACTTTAATCACACATAACACTGTCGCATTTAATCAAGCTCATTCACATTAATATAAAGCAGGAAACAACAAGAATTTACCCTCACCTTTGAACACAGTAATCCTCGTCCAAAAGCTTCCGTTTCGTAAGCCCTCCTACTCCTGTTCCTTGTCTGTATCTAACTTAAATGTCTATGAAAGATATATAACATTAAGTTCCTAAGATATGATAATAACGGAAGATTCTAGGATGAGGGTATGTTCTATAAACTAAAGTTTGATGTGATCGTAACCGTAAACTAGGGTTTTCCTGTTTAAAGCTTACGTCATTTTTTTATCAATTAGGGATTAAAACTAACATCTGTAACGTGGTATGGTATAAAAATACACTTATCGTTAAATTTTGTGGTCATAATATAATTTTTGGAAAATTATGGGGTTAAAATGTTAATTCAGCAAAGTTTTGGGGTCAAATTATAATTTCTGTTAAACCTGGGGTCAAACTGCAATTAAAAATAATCTCAGGGCTGAAACTAAATCATTAAATTCTGCCGGAGTAGAAATGCAATAAGGTAGGAGATGAAGGACTGAAAATTAAATAAGTAAAAACTGAGAAATTGCAAAAAGGCCCTGGAATAATCAAATTCCCAAACCCAATCCATAACTCCCAAACCCCTGCTGCCCAGCCGCCCGCCATCACTGCTGTCGGCCTTGGGCCCGTCGCCGGCGGTCACCTTGTACGGAGCCGCCACTCACGGCGGCGCCCCTTTCCCAGCAACACACAACACACGCACACACACTCACACACACCGCCGCAGTGGCAGCGGAGAGAGAGAGGGAGAGAGATAGATAGAAATAGGCAGACATACATATACATACATGTAACAAGCTGGTTTGACCCAATTGTGTTGGCCTTATTATTTGTCTAAGTTATTTTTGTTTATTATTCCGCTTCGTAGTTTATTTTTTAGTGCTAGTAGGCATATAAATATATATATATATATATATATATACACACACGTACATATGCACGTTAGCTGATGCATGTAATTGGGTTGGGTTAATCTTAGTTATATATTTAAGTTGAGTTAGTCTCCTGTGCAACTGGTGTATGTACAATTCGAGTCGGGTCCGGGTCGACCCGGATCCGCGCACTTTTATTTATTTTATTTTTTTTTGAATTCTATTTTTTCACTTCAGGTTGTTACCTTTATGTTATATGCATGTAACCTTTATGTTATATAAGTGTGACCTTTAAGTATAAATGTAATGACCTTTATATACTCTAACTTAGAAAAAAATGAAGAATTTTAACAAAATTTGTACATATTTACGTTTATGAAATATTAGTTGCACATATATCCATCCTTAATATGCACTGAATTTTGAAAATTTCAATTTTTTTCAAAGTTATGGATTATAAAGGTCATAATATTTGTACATAAAGGTCACAAGAACTGTACATAAAGGTTACAACAATACAACATAAAGGTCTTAATCTAAAGCGAAAAAACCTGAAAATCTTCATTTTTTTTCCTAAGTTACTTAACATAAAAGTCATAACATTTATACATAAAGGTCACACTTATATAACGTAAAGGTCACATCTTTACAACATAAAGGTAACAGCCTGAAGCGAAAAAAAAAAGAAAAAAAAAAGAAAATCCAGGTGCGCGGATCTGGGTCGGGTCGCCCCAGTTGCACCAATCCAGATCCGTGCACCTGGTGCACAGCAGCATTTGCCATTTAAATTTGTTATTAAGATAGAGTATTTACTTTTACTTTTAAGATAACCCCTCAAAATACTATTTTTCTTATAACTAAAACACAAAATACCACCCAACATAACTTAATATTAAAAACTACCACTTTTTGAAAAAATGACCAAAAAGTCCTTATGAGATTAATTGATAAATGCTTTTTTCCAAAATCAAGTGTGCTAATTCCAAACTAATTCGTTAATTTTAATTTCTATATCCATATGATTTTTGACCCGATCCGAACCCGAAGATGGTATATAGGCTGGAAACCTTGCTAGTCGTATGCTGGAACTATTTACAGAAACAAGACAGTCTTGATCTTGATCTGTTTATTTGTTCCAGACAGACTTGATATGTGTAACAACGCCACGTATCGCCTCAAAAAAAGATCCCCTGAAAATGGTATCAGAGCCTGGTTTTATTAAGAACTAGATTTATATTTATTATGTTTTATCTGTAATTAACTTTGGTGAGGAGAATCATTCGAGAAAAGAATGGATCTGGATGTTTGTCCAAGATGTAGATCTTACAGGGAATATCGTCAAACTTTGACGATGAAAACTCAAGAGCATGTACAGAGGGTGATGTATTGGAACCACCAATTAGCCCAAAGACAAATTGCAGGTGCCAACGCAGGATTGCTGAGGCATTGCACCAAGCGAGCAGAGTATCATATGGACCTCCTTAGGATAAACCATATGTTACAAGAGGATCTAACGAACCACCAGACGGATGACCATCGGTTCCATAATTTCTGATGGAAGACCAGAAGTGGAAGGAGATACTTCCAAATACCTCTAAGATTTCTTTAGATCTTAGAGAAATCCAGAAGACGGTGCAGAGTTATGGCGACCGCCATAAACATATACCGACACAAGTCCATCAGATCCAGAGCCAAATGGAAATGATGTTGAAGAACTAACAGGAGACTCTTGAAATCGTTCATGATATTCAAAAAAGAGTCAAGAATCTGGAGAACCGACCAAGTTCATCCGGAGAAAGGAGACATATAAATTTCGGGACAGTTCCCTATCTACACCTGGATGGGAAACCAACTGAAGTTGTACGACCAATGACTGATGATGAAAAGCTTTTGGCCATCATCAAGGAAAATCTGTTACAAACAAGTGATGGATTTTGAGAGGATAAATCTGCAGGATCTAAATGACTTAAAAGAATCCTTTGCGGGATTAAGTCTTATAGATCTAAAGATGAACGCAGGAGATGAATCTGCCTTGGTCACTCGAGATCAACAACAGCAGAGACAACCAGTCAATCCCAATATAGCAGAAAGTTCCGGATCACATTATGTGGACGAACAAATGCCACATAGAGGGGATTTCACCACAGGAGGAGATCCTATTAGAGTTATAGGAACCCGACCACGTTCCAAAAGGCCGAATTTTATCAACACGCCTTATGGAAAATCACAGTTAGACCCGATACATCCATATGGGTTGATGCTAAATTTGGATATTCCAGATTTTAAAAATCGTGAAATCCTTATCGATGATTGGGCATCGGCTATGAGGATTGTTGCAGGAACCCTCGATCTTATGAAGGAAGGATTCATCTTACTACTGGAGATGAGTCTGGAGGGATCAGTAAAGATCGCATGGGATATGACATCACCAGAAATGAAGAACAATTGGTGAGTCATTAAAAACGATTGTTGATAATATGACAAAATTATTCAAAGTCCATTTTATCGGCATAGGATACTTTGAGGGAATAGAGGAAGAGAAAAGAAGAAGATATAAACAAGCCCTCTACAGCCTCGAGTTGCATGATATTTGTCATATTGACGAATATATCAAGCTTTTCACCGAGTACCGATGGAAGTCTAAGATGGAAGACCAAGAAGCTTCGCAATTATTCTTTGCAAAGATACCAAGTCCCTGGAGAGAAATGTTAATCAGGGAATACAAGCAGGCAGATGACTTGGATACAGTAGCTAGAAAGATGTCTTTCCTAAAAGCCAAGTTATCTGAATGGTGTCATCAAGCGACACTCTATAAGAACTACAAGAGATTGAAGGGAATCAATAAGATGGTTCCTTTATGTTGCGAAGAAAATGACATTCCAACAGTTGTTGGAGGTCAACCACGGAGGCATAAGAGACAGAAACAACGAAGTCATCCATACCACCGTGGAAGCAACTTCAGGAGAGGCAATCGCCGGTGTTCATGGAGACCAAGAAGAGTTTAGTCCAAACAAAAGGCCCGAAGTTACAAATCTGGGCAAAGACCAACACCAAACAGAAGAAGGACTTTTACAAGTTCTGATCAAGGAAGTTCCAGCAGAACTCCAGGAAGGAGAACTTTCAGACGAGCTCACACCAGAGCTAATGAAAGTTTTAAAGATTGTAATTGCTGGACATGCAGAGCAAGAGGACATATCTCAACAGACTGCCCAGAAAATGAGAAACGAGGTATTAGACAGTTCGAGGCAACACCCGAACTCGAAGAAGCTGTCTACTATCAAGATCTCATACAGGTGTATCAATTTAAGAATCTACCCTCAGATGAAAGCATCTACGAAGAAGAGATCTATTTTGAGGATGGAAGTGAATCCAGCTCAGAATCAGAGTGAAGAAAAAATTCTTCAAACAACGGTGAGAGAGGATATGTCAGGATACCTCTCCCACACTACGGTGTCTCATAAGACTCTAATGAGGATTATGAAGGAAGATTCAAAGCTCCAGATGTACGATGGTTTTACCATTGGAACTATGGAAAAGACATTGGATAAGATTGGTTTTCGCAGCAGAAAAACACCAGATATCCACAGAGTAACTACCGGAGAATTCACCATCCCGATGGAATTCACTGGTAACATGATCGAGATGCAATTGATCCCATACCAAGAGATACAGGAGATCAAAGCAGAGTCAAAAGAGAAGTTGCAAATACACTCTCATGGATTCACATCGGAGCCATAAGAGTTATTATTAAAGCAACCTTCAAAGAAGGAGTTGATTCGCCACACAATCTTGCAATATGCGACAAGCGAATCTCAAATCTCAAGGATTCATACCTTGGGGCTGTTACAGGAAATTTGTGTGCAGGAAAATTGGCATTCAATGTCTATCCAAGGATTGCATACAATTTGTGAGATCGAGATTTCAACCGAGTCTTAACCCTTTATCAAGATTTCAAACGAAACGATTTGATGAAAAAAGGGAACAGACCCTACTCGATCACATACAAGATTTCCTACGCTCTTTCGAATACACATCATTCAGATGTATTCTTGAGAAAGGAATTCATTGAAGTTCCAAGAATCTTTGAGGACTTCGCCAGGGTGGTTCTACCAAAACTTATACAATCTCCAACCATAAAGGAGATTGACATGAGGATCCATGATCAACCCATCTTCAACAAGAGCCAGTGTCTCAGAATTGAGCCTAGGCGGATGTCTTTCCAACAAGACAGGCTAATGAGTAGCAGTTGTTGGGAAGAAAAGAGATCGAGTACAATTCAGCAAGTCCCAGATGTTTTCAAAACACAAGGAGAGCTGAAGTATCCGGAAGGATGGAGAGGAGTTGAAGTAATATTTGACATTACTCAAGGGGAAAATACACTCCCATGTAATGCCCTATATTACCTCCAACAACCCATAGTTGGAAGATTTCAAGGAACCCTAAAAATGGGTGAAATGGAATTATCTATCGGGGGGAGTTCCAGGAAGAATCTCAGATCAGTTGATACTTGGGATTGAGTTTCTTGAGGAACATAAACCTTGGGAAAGATTACAAGATGGAATGGAGTTCACAGTGGCCAAGAAAAGATATAGAATCAGATGACCACTAGTCCATTCTCCATATACATTTCGATCGGAATGATATATGAGGAATACAAGGCCGAGTATTTTCACCGCCTACATCGATTCAGGCGCCGGTATAAATGTACTGCAAAACAGGAGGTTTTTCCTAAAGAAATAGGAGAAGATCTACCAGCTATCGCAGGAAGGGATTTCTCTAAAAGGATTCTTATTCTTAACCGAGGAATCAAGCAAGCGGAAAAAATGATTGGAGGAGCAGGTGGTACCCCATGGTACAAAAGTCAAGATGCCACCAATCTATTTCCATGATACAGGCGCAGATGTATTGCTAGGTAACAATTTCCTACAAATATTCAAGCGCTTTACACAGGAAAATGAGACAAGAAGACTTATTTTCACAACACTATGTGATCATAAGATTATTGTCCAAAGATTACGAGAGGCATTCTACAGAAAAATGTCTATCACGTTTCGCAGCAATCGTGGTGATGAAGCCAAACTTCGACATCCAAAATGGCGGATAGAAGGAGATTTGGCGATGTACTTTTATCCTACCGACAGTTTGGACATACCAGACCAGGAATCAAGGCGTGGGATAATCACTTGTATTCATTTAGGGTACAAGATGAAGAAGAAGTTCCTCCAATAGTTATTGCAGAAGTAATAAGCCTATTGGAGAATTCATCGAGTGAGATTTCTATTGATGAACAGATTTCACTTGAAGACATCAAGAAGAAGATCCAAAGGAATTACAATGAAAATCCTTTGGCATGGTGGAACAAGAACGAGCTCAAAGCATCCCTAAAGGTTAAACCCGGAAAGGAACAAGAGTTCGTAAGATTCAAGCCAATTCTTATGAACCAAGCGGATCGTGAGGATATGCAGAAGATACTTAAGGAACATCTAGACCTTAAGCTAATCTCACAAGGAGTTTCTCCATACAGCAGCCCGGGATTCATTGTAAGGAATCATGCAGAAATCAAGCGAGGAAAGCCAAGACTTGTTATTAATTACAAATGAATTAATGACATCCTGGAGTTCGATGGATACTACATCCCGAGTAGAGAACACCTAGTCAACAGCATCAAAGGTGCCAAGGTATTCTCTAAATTTGATTGTAAGTCTGGATTCTACCAGATTATGATGGAGGAAGGAAGCAAGAAGTTTACAGCTTTCTCCACACCACAAGGACATTATATCTGGAACGTAATGCCCATGGGATTGACAAACGCTCCCTAGATATACCAAAGAAAGATGGATAATCTTTTTAAAGATTACTTTAGCTTTATGTTCGTCTACATCGATGATATCCTCATCGCTTCCAAGACATGAAAGAACATCTCAAGCATTTGGAAATCTTTTCAGATGTTTGTCACAAGGAAGGATAGTGTTTCTGAGAAGAAGACAGTAATTGCTACAAGACAGATCGAATTCCTTGGAATTGAGATCGATGAATCTGGAATCATCCTACAAAACCATATTGTGGAAAAGATTCAAGGATTTCCAGATGTCCTCAAAGACAAGAAACAACTTCAAAGTTTTCTCGGAGTTGTTAACTTTGCCGGTATGTTTATAAACAATCTGGTAAATTAAAGGAAGGTGTTTAGCCCATTATTAAAGAAGGATGCAACATTCATCTGGGAAGATAAACACCAAGAAGGGATTAAACAACTTAAGGAGGTTTGTCAACAACTTCCAAAACTTTCTATACCCCAAGACGAGGATGAACTGGTTCTCTACACAGACGCCAGTGACCATTGGTGGGCAGCAGTCCTAATGAAGGCTACACTAAATGGAGAAATGTCATGTAAATACTGCAGCGGGTTATTCGCAGACAGTGAAGCAAAATGGCATATCAACGAGAATGAATTATTTGCAGTCAGGAAGGCATTCAAGAAATTGCCTTTATTTTTACTTGCCAAGAAGTTTATCTTGAAGATTGATAATTCTAGTGTCAAAACTTTTCTGAAAAATAAAATTGAATTTAAACCAGAAAAAGCTAGGATACAAAGATAGCAAGCTGAATGTCAATATTATGATTACGATATTGTCATTGTGAAATCTCATGAAAATGTTCTTGCAGATTTCCTAACACGAGATGGAAGGACACGTCGCTGACGAGGTCCTCAAACGAGTCAGGCATCTCAGGGATAACCTGGAGAGCCTACAACGAGGTTTTGATGCTTTATGTATCAAGGCAGAAGTTGCTGGACGACTTCAACAAGCTGATCAGAGATCCGTCTCTAATCAAATACGAGCATGCCAATACGCACATGAACAATTGTTCACCGTGCTACAAGTACCTATCCTTCAGGCTGCATCTCCAACGGTGCTAAAGAAGGAAACAAGAGAGCGGGCCTCTAACCTGATTGTTATGGATTCAAATACCATAACCAAGAGTTTTGCAGATGATACATTCCTTGAGGATGCACCAACTGGAACAAATATTGAAGCTCCGGTGTCAAAACCCGAGTCTTCAAGTCAACCCAGCACCTCTGGGGTTAAAGAGGGAGAGTTGAATCTTAGGCCACAATCAGGCAAAACTAAGGTTCAAACTGATGAGAATTTAGTTTCCCCGATGCAGGTTTACCAAAAGTAGTGGGAGAAGCTGATTACAAGGAGGGGTATCCATCCAGAGAGAACAATCATTGATATCTCTGGAAAGTACCCAAGAGTTTGGATGAAACCAGGAAGTCATCCAAACGAAGTACAAGAATGGTATAACTTTGGAGCTCTTGCTTCAATCTATACCGTTTCACCAGGATTCCCAGAGATTTGGAAACTTCCGAAATGGATTGGGACGGCGATACACGAGACTTGGGCCAATAACCCACATTTGGCCAGAGGTGATATTCTGGAATTGTATTTTTTAAGTGCAGCTCCAGAACCAGCCAAGAAAGGTTTCCATGAAGCCTTTCATGTCATCAAGCTGAGGAGACCTGACAGAAACGCCTTAAAAACCATCAAGACAGCGGCTCCGGAGGATACTCCAATTCTTGTAGGAGCATTTTCAGAGGATGAAACTTCTACCCGATGAGCATGGGGATTATGGGTTTGTCTAACTGAAATGGACAAGGTCAAGTACCCATTCAAGTTCTTTCATAATTCAACAAATGGATCTTTCCTGCTGAATTCCATGACAGGAACAACGACGAGCTTTGCAGAGGATCTTTTCGAGACAAAAAGAAGGATCCTTTGGGAAAACAAGATTCCGGCAAGCAAAGAGCCTTACCGGAAATTCTGCAACATGACACATATTGGCCGATGGACAGATCATGTCTGCCAAGCATGTCCGGAGCAGAAAGAACAGTAGTTTGGGAAAGGGTTTCGACCCAAACTCGACCGACGAGAAAGAGGGGCAGAAAAGGACAAAGGGCCTGCCCAAAAGAAAACTTATCCGCGGGGACCACGAAGGCCGAATTTCTAAGATTCCCCGACAAAGATAAGATGGGCTGAGTCACGCCCCACCAACATCACATGCGAAAAAGTCACGGGAGGAAAAAGCAGATTCCCCGACAATTTCACATGGGATGAGTCACGAGCAGAAAAGCTGGCAATCACGCACTCAGTGGTGAATCCACTCAGAAAAGGTGGACAGCTGGCTTAAGCAGGCTTGGAATCCGAATTTCAAGTCCGGATTTCCATCTATAAATTGGCGAGCAGAAGGAAGCTAAGGACATCAAGTATTCTCCATAGTTTTCTTCAAAACAATATCATCCTTGTAATAGTTTAAAGTTTTCTGAGTTTTTTACTTTTATATGTTTACGAGTCACAGTCATCTCAATGAAAGGCTGATCCTGTATTCTCCTCTCAAAAGGAGTTTACAGATGATATAATAAATGTATTTTAGTTCTTAATAAAAGAGAGGCTTTTACTTCAACGTGTCTCCGTTCGATTTGTTTATCCATTGGAAGGATTACCTTGTACACCTGGTGTAAACGAACCAAGGTTGTGCTGGGCAGTTGCTGAAGGAGCTGGATAACTTGCAGACCAACTTCCCTGAGGGTGAAGTTGAACAGTGAGGAGCTGTTCGTAAAACGGTTTGGGGGCAGTAATTTTCCAGCTGGTGGCATTGCGAACCACCTCACCCGGTGTTGTTCTGGTCGAAGAAAGGTACGATTTCCAACGGGTTAATTTATTTTACGGAAGCATGTTGGGCCTGATAAAAACATATTTTGTTCGGATCAAGATTTAATTATATGGATAGGAAAATCAAAAGAAAAATGAAAAGGTTTGGGATTTTTGTTTTGGAAAGTCAACAAGGGTAATGAGGTAATTTTCTTTGGAGAATATGGTAGAAAGTTATATTAAGTTATATTTGGTGGTATATTGTGATAATATTTTATCTTCAATGATAAAATTTTATGTTATTATATCCAAAATGGTATTTTGAAGTATTCACTCTTTAGTTTTTGTGTGCTAGCTAGCTATTATTAGTAGGTACGTAGCCATTCGGATTTTCAAGAGGCAGCAACTGTGAGGTCAACTCTCTACTCTTACCTTATTTAATCAAAATTGTACAATAGTGGAAGAGGGTAGAAATTAATAAACATATAAAATAACAAGATGTATAAAAAAGATTAAAAAAAATTGATAGTTTGATAAAAATATCCTTAATATATAAAAGGAGATGAATTTCATGGAACATTAAAATAGAGTGGGATAAAGGCACCACACCAATTTTTAAGGACACCACACTCATTTTACTATTCCATAACAAATTTTACTCATAAGTATAGTGTCCTTAGAAATTAGTGTGGTGGCTTTAGTCCTACTCTAAAAATATAAGATAACACGAATTATATATGAGTCATTTCAACTTTCTACCGTTAATATTTATTTTACTATAAAAGATCAAGTTCTTACAAGGAACAAAAATTGATAATTTTAAAAATTTGAGTTAAATTAATTTTCTGAGCCCATATTTAAATTTGGTGTTCCATATGCAATAAAACGTATATATGTTGAGAATGTAAATATGTTTTTTTTATCAATTTATGTATAAATGATATCAAGGTACTGTTGATGTTTCTATACATTATATAGAACCAAAAAAAAAAAAAACACTCATTAAAACACATGTTTTCTATTCAAATTTAAGATCAAATCGCAGATAGAACTACCATTAATAAGTTGTTTTTTTTTTTTTTTTTTGTTTATACATATAGTCACAAACATAGATCACTAAATTCAAATATGGTAATTGGATGATGAAGAATATAAATATCGTCATCATTTGCATGGTTTTTGACATATATATATTCAAAATAATTAATTTTTATAAATTCTTCTAGACAGTAATAAGAACAAATGTGGGTAAAGATATAATTCACATTTGGAATACTGAAAACTCGTCGGCCAATTAATTTCTTACTTAACAAATTTTGTACTAATCTTGACATTTTTGTAGAAGAAAAAGCAATGAAGTTTGTAAATTATAAGCGTATATACCTTTCATTACACTTGTTTTCAGTTTATAATTTTTTGGCAAAAACTTATATACCTCTGTGTACATATGGGCACAAATTTAGGTGTTATATACATGTTCTTTAGGTGTGATATATATATTATACATGTATTATGTTTCTTGGTGTTATACATATACTCTACATGTATCATATGCATATAAGGGTATACATGTGATCAGTGGCGGAGCCACATGGGAGCATGGGGGTGCAACTGCACCCCCATGGAAAAAAAAAATTATATAATTACTATTTTATTTGTTTATAAATTAGGGTTTGTGCATTTTCATATATGTGTATGAAATGTATTGATTTTATGACATTTGTGTTGTGATTTCAATGAGTTCATAATGTGGGTTGATATTGTAGTTGTTAATTTCTTATAAAATTGAAGTTATATATCTCATGTATTGTATTCTTATAATTTACTATTAATTTAATTAGGAATTAAGAACAAAACAAAGGGAATGGAGAAACAATCCGATCTTCGACATATGTCAAAAATAAATTGCGAAATAGTATGAGTGATCAATTATTGAATGATTGTTTGGTCACTTTCATTGAGAATGATGTGTTCTTACAAATTTCTGATGATGATAATGTGGTGGATCGCTTCCAAAAAATAAAGACTCGAAGGATCAAATTGTAGTTTATAATTATAATTTTTAGTTGAATGGTTAGTAATTGTATTTGCATATTTTAGTCGAACAATTTTTGCGTATAATGTTTCTCTATCATATATTTATTTATATGTTCGTACCCCCATCATCCAAATCCTGGATCCGCCACTGCATGTGATGCCTGAAGAGTATACATATTATACTTGTAGAGTATATATATATAACACTTTATGATGATAAATTTGGGGGCACCGTGCCCCCGGGACACACAAGTGTCACTCTAATTTTTTTATATGGAAATACTAAATATTAAAATTTATGTGAGACGCCCACATATGTAGTTGGTAAGATGGAGTTTCATTATTCATGTATCTCAAACTTTTTTTTTTTTTGAATAAAATGAATCTCAAACTTTTGTAAACTATGAATTGTGGATTGACTGTCTTACTGAAGTGTAGCCGAGTCTTACTCCATTTTAAATCAAAAAAAAACTTATGTGAGACGATCCTCTTTACTCATGAGTCAAATTCACATTCATTAATTTATATATAAATTGTAAACATTGATCATTTTGACCCACAAATCAAACTTATATCTATTAATTTATATATTGATTATAAACGGTGTGTCATAGATTGCTCCCTCACATACTATATTCAATGTCTCATACAATGCCGACTCTTTTTTAAATATAGCAAAATACAATGAATGTTTTGGTTTTATAATTACATTTTAGGAATTGGAAGACAACATTGAAAGTTCCCTCTCCATTATTGGCATTTCCACAAGAAATATGTCCGTAGCGTATTCTCTCAAAGTTTTCACTTTCTCGACCTCTGGTAACGGCTAATATTACGTGCACTTATATTTCATATGTTTAGAAATAGGTCTGAATATATTTTGGGTGTGACTATCCAACCACCCCACCAATTTCTAAACATACCCCAATTACTAAATACATCCAAATAAATAATTTAAAACTTACACAACTCTTGAACACGCTCCAATATTTCTCCAATTTACTCGTTTAATTATTTTAAAAAAAAAGGACAAGAATTCATTCTTTCCCATCCATGAAAGTGTTGTCCCTCACCCGATTTTCTCTCCATTGTTGAACCGCTGTTGACGCTGCCTCCCATTCAACCTTCTCTCCATTCATCCCTTCTCTCCATGATAACTTGCAATTAGGGTTTGAGAGAGTTTTTTCTGAAGAGTTGGAGTTTTCGTGAATGGAGAAAAATAAGTATAATAAAAAAATAAAAATAAAATTCATTTAATAGGGCATTTTAGACTTTTGATATTTATTTATTTTTGATTTATTTTAATATGGGGTGTGTTTAGGAGATGAACTACCCACACCCATATGTTTTTACTCGATGATCTCTGATAGTTTGAAATTACCAAATTCTCCTTTCTTTCTGGCGGATTCGTTTCAAAGAAGGAGGAGAGTCCCCATTACAAAATGCAGCCTCCTAAATACTACGGAACTATTTCTTTTTTCCCCTTTTTTAAAATTACTAGTGTTTCACCCGTACGATGTACGGGCTTAAATTTATTTAAATGGTGAAATTATAATATACTCAAAGATATAATTTATAGTTTATTTAAAATACGTGAATTGAAAGTTAAAATATACAAATTTTGATAAGTCAATTATATATTTTGTTTGATTGCATGATAATTGTTTGATAATTTTCATTTTAATTTTTTTAGTTATATTTTTATATTCGAAAAATGTACAAATTGAATAAAGAAATTAAAGAAAACCTATAATGCATGTAAAATTACACTTTTCTTATTTTATCTTGACACATTTTCTAACAATAACATTGGGTACGGAAAATCAATCATTTAATAAAGGCTAAAATTTATCAATAGTCATCTCATAAAATTGCATATGTTTGACATATTTCCTATATATCATAATAGGAAAATTCAAATTAAATACAAATCAATGTACTTAACATTTAATAATTACTAACAAAAACTAAATATAAACAAAGAAGCTATTCTCTACGTTTTCATGAATGATGTTCATTAGTAATTTGACATTTCTTAGTTTTTTCATGAAAATATTTGACATTTCTTTTCTTGATTTGGTGTGGTTGAATAATTATCTATTTTCCACATATCCAGAATATGAAACAAAATTTAATTAGTAAAAAAAATCAAACATTCGTTTTTTATAAGTGTCAGATCGGTGTAATAATGAAAAATTAATTTATAACATACTAAAAAATTTAATCTCATCAAACTTGTTAGTTAAAATATTTTAATATAATGTATAAAATTATAAAGAGTAATTATCAAATGTATTATATGAAATTTCTTTCACAATGATCTTACAAAATAATCTTACAAAATAAATTGAATTTCTACATATGTGTTGACAAAAAAAATTAAAAAATTGAATTCACAGTTTAATAAGGAAATATTGTGAAGCGTGATACATATTAGACTTCTTTATTTTTTTTTATACCGATTGTGGGGTTAAATGCATGTCTTTATACAAAAGAAATAACATATTATTAAACATTGTAGCCTATATTTTAATTGAGTTTGTTTAATATCATAATATAAAGTATTTATGAATGAAATTAGACAATTATTAAACTATCATTTTTTAAGTTTGGTAGAAAATTCAAAACAATATGTTTTATGATCAGTCTCGATATATTGTCAATTACCTATAATGAATTCATGTGATTTATCACTTTGTTAATTGATCATTATGCATTTCACCATATCTTGGTTATTGATAACTAATAGTTTTTTAATCTATAATTAATATTCATTTATTATAATTAAAATTAACTTACCCATTTTAGATATCTCTTAACCATAATAATTGTCGATACATTTACAACATATTTAGATATGATAAATATTATGCATTTTTCTAAGCTCAAATCAAGTAAAAAGAAAATTAATATTGATTATGCGAATATCAAATTCAAACTTTACTTTAAAAATTATATACAAAATATGTTTTTTCTAATTATGTATTTTCTAATTGTATCGAGATTAGCTAAAACAGAATTATGAAATCAAATATATAATTTCTCACTTAACTTTTGGTATAAATGACAATTCGTATCCTTGATTATGAACATATATATACATCAACTTTTGCTACCTAATTTAGTTAAATCCGAAGCAAAATCAATTCTATCTTTAGATTTAGGAATAGCTTCAGGATTTGATGCCTTAATTTTGGTATGAATAATTACATAAGAATTTGATTCTTTAAGTTTAGAAGAAATATAGAAATTAAATCAACGTAATGGATCTCGAATAACCAATTACTCACAAATTACACTATTGCAATCATTCTAGTCTTTTTAAATTATACATTCGAAACAAATTTATACGTAATAGTTGATATTCTTAACAATTAATAATTTTTTCATTATATGCATGTAGTCTTGGACATGACATTTGGAAGTTTTTTTTATTTTATTTTTTCTATTTATGCTAGAAAACCTCATGATTTCTTTTGGCAAATATCACATATCATACCCATTCCATAGCCAGTGTAATTTAAATCTTTAAATATGATAATTTGAAAATATATTTCTTAATAACATTTTTCTTCTTAAATAATCTAATATTGATTAAATCTCATTATTTTTTTATACTTGCTTGCCATACTTTCACTTTATTCCTGTCATGAATCTTTGATTAAAGATATGAAAATTTTCAATGAATGATTTTGGAAATTGATGCCAGAAATTAGGGTGTGTTTGGTGTGTGTGTTTGGGCTGGGTTAAGTTTATTACCCAGCCCAAACAGATGTTTGGTGCAATGGTGTTGGGCCCGGTTTTAGGCTGGCCCGATTGAGTATATGTTGTCCGAATGGGCTGAGTACAAACCCACCTTTTTTGGTGGGTTGAAATTATCCCAACAGTAGCCCATATGGAATTAACCAAACTATCCTTACTGTATATCTTGAAATGATCCTTATGCCCTCCAATGTCCAATAAACTACAAGTATGCCCTTGTATATATTGCAAAAATCCACCGACCAAACATACACCCCACCTCGATTGGAAATTTGCAGCGCATCCACCACCACCATCACCGGCACCGGCAGTAGGACAGCAGCGCACCTCCACATCTTCTCCGCTAGGTAAGCCATGAAATGACTCAAAATGTGGATCATCTATGGCGGGAAAAAGTACTAATTTCCATTTCTCAATTCAAAACTCCTTTCAACATCTCTCTCTCTCTCTCATCAGGGAAAGAAGAAATGGAAGGAACCAACAGCTAGGCCATATTTGAGTCGTTGAATCTGAGCCCCCAGCTCTTCATCAATGAGGTCATCAATATTGTTGATGATCTTGCTCGACGAGGCTTTCAATTTCTTCCTCCAGTGAGACGCATCGCCAATCTTTCTTTGTGCATACTATTCATAAATTCTATCTGCTCTGCTCAATTAGCCTTTTCTTTTCCGTTAAATTCGTTTCAGGGAGGCTTCCGCGCTGCTGAAAACTGACGACACCGATAGAACAGCTGAACTCACCAAGGTGATTCTTCCTAATTTGTTTACTTGGTGAATTTGTAGTTTTGAGGGGTTTTAGTCGCTAATTTGCCGGTTTAATTTAGCATTTAAAAGTGTGATTCTATCTGGGTTAGTGTTGTTGAAATTCCTGTTTTGAAATGATAGGGGGTGGCTTATATTCGGGATTTGATTCAATCGACCCTCGACCAGCGAATGCAGAATATTGTCTTCGATTTTGTTTTACGCTAAATTGATGTGGGGTATGTGATTTGTGGGATCAAAACTGCAATTTCCTCATAGCTAGCTAGTTTCATTAATACTTTATGCGTCCAAATATGAATTTCTTGCACAATTTTCAGAAATTATTAAAGCCTATCCTTATAATTCAATACTTACTCAATATTAGTATATATTAAGGCATTATCAAGAAAGAAAAAGAAAAAGACTAAACAGACGAAACTATTCATAGTAATACATAATAGATATGATTCCAATATTTATTAAGCATGGGAGACAACTCCTTTATTCAAATACATAGAAGAGTGGAAAGAGTTGGTGTGTTTTTGTTGTTGTTGAAAGGGATTAGGTTAAATTTTAGGCGCATGCAATGGGGTGAGCAATGAGGTAATCCTCACAGGCCTTATAGAGCGCAGCAGACTGCTCTTTGTGAGCTTTGATCTCATCATCGCTCACTTCGTGATCCTTGGTGTGAAACTCTGTCTTCACCTTCACGACGCACCCTCCGTCTGCAGTCGCCTCGAACTTCATCTCGTAGCAGATCTTTGCGTGCTTCCCTCCGAGTGCATCCCCTTCGAAGGTGGTGGCTTTGCAGACCAAGTTCACGGGATCAACCTCGTCTATCCTGTGCTTGATTGAACCTGCACTAGTACCATTAATATGCATGCATGTATACATATATATGAGTATGTATTAATATGATCAATAATGATCAGGAGGAGGCCAGACTAACCCTGGGTGAAGTTGGTCTGGTAGACACAACCAGGGACAATGCCATTGCCTTGGAGGATCTGGATGCTGTTGATGCCAGGTGTCGCTTTGGGAAGCACCTCGTGCGACTCTGTAACCACTGCCTTGAACAGCCTCGACGCTGATACCTTCACTTTGAATTCCTGGTAGAAACTCTTCACACCCATTTTTACTATGTTTTGTTTTGCTGGAAAAGATTGAATGTTTTGGGAGAAGATTGTGCTGATGAGTTGTGGAGAATTGAGAAGGTGAAGAGGGGTTTTTATAGCCTCGTTTCGGGGACTAAATGGTCGTGATGGATAATGTATATCCTATGCTTTTATTTTTCTGGATGTCACTAACATATTTCACGAATAATATTGGGTGTAATGCACTAATGCTTGGTGAAAATATTTGCTGATTTTTGGGGAAAAAAGAAACACTGATTTTTTTAGGTACCTTTATCATTTTCTGTAATTTAATTTAGCAAATAAATGTTGGATAATTGTATCATTTTTATTTTATTCCTACCAATTTAATGAATTTATTTTTCTCGAATTGGTTGCAGACAACAGCTATTTAGGGTGTCATATTTACTAACTAATTCAGCAATCGTCTGTCGAAAAAAATATTATAAAAACTCATGTCTAAAAACAATTATATAAATTAAGTAATTCTTTTAATTGAAAATTTATTAATACAATTTTTTTATTGTAAGAAAATATAGACGTACAGTATTATTCGAGGAATAGAGGAGGAGTACTTATTCAAAGAATGGAGGAGTATATTGTCGACATATATTATCTGTGACATAAAAGGTGGAATATTGAAAATTGGTAAAAATAATTTTTCATTCATTCATTATTTAGGAATATTAATCAATTTTCATGTTATGAAATTGAGATTCTAATTTTTAAATTTGGGTCAATTTATCATTTATGATAATTTGGTTTGAAATTTTGAGTTTAATCAAACATGGGTATGTGCGCTCTTGAAATATTTCATTCAATTCTCGCTCAAATAAAGTTTGAATTCAATAGATTGATTTAATTAGGGCTATACTTACACATGAGAAGATGAGTATTCTGACACATGACACATATATTCTGGTTCAATTTTGGGTGAGTTTAATGTAGTTACAGTAGATTCCATCGATGAGTTAACGATTATAAAATGAAATTGTATATAAGTATTATTGGTATCTTAGGAACCAATTTTTTTCAAACAATTAAAGCAATTGCATTAAAAACCAGATCAATCAAGAAACAAGTTTTTCATTAGAAAAAAGGGAAAAACTCAATTTTGGTCCTGTTAAAAGCCCACTGTCCAATTTCAGTCCTCTTAAATTCCATTAATCAAATGTAGTCCCACTGAATCGCCATGTGTCCAATTTGAGGACATTTTCCACCGGAATCGGCATATTCCGTCGAATATTCGACGAGTGCGTCTCACTCGCCCGGATTTCTGAATACTCTGACCAGTTTTGGTGATGTGTAATATGTTGTCCAAGTGGCACTATTTTCTGTTATAAAATTTTTTTTCAAATCCGAAAATATATATCAAATTCATGAAATCAAATAAATGAAAAAACCCTAAATTCCCAAAATCATTATACACAAATGAAAAAACCCCAAAAACAAACTTTATCCCCAAATCGATCGAGAGTAAGGGATCTAAGCGAATCACCCAAATCCAACCACCAGCTCGAAAGGTATTGAAGATTGCAAAAATGTCTGATCTTTCCCAAGCTTCAATGGCGCCTGAATGTATGTGTGGAAGAGGAGCTGTTCTTCGAACCTCAAGAACCCCAGCAAATCGAGGGAGGCGTTTTTGGGGTTGTTTGAGATACAATGTAAGTCCCTGTATATTGTTTAGGATGTCCTTAGCCTGAAAGATTTGCATATTGTTTAGGAGTTGCATACTGTTTAGCTTTTGCATATTGAAGATGCAAATTTTACAGTATTTTATCTTCACAATCTTTCATTCTTGTTGTTATGTTTTGAAGAAAAATGATGGATGTGGTTATTTTCAATGGGCTGAGACTGAGGAGTATGAAAAAATCAGAGAAGCTTATGAAGATCACATTGAAGTAAAAGAATTGCATAAGATGTTCAAAGAAGATATGAAAGAGTTGAAGGCAGATATGAAGGTATTGAAGGAAGAATTTCTCAGTGTGGTTACTCATAACAAGGATCTACAAGAAGATAAGAAGAATTTGGAGCAAAAGTGCAAGAGATTGAAGACTCAATTTATATTGATCCAAATTGCCCTTCTTATTTGTTGGTGGATTGTAGGTTGTGGTTAGGTGGTATAGTGTGATAGGTATCTTTGTTTATTTTGTAAGTTTTTGTATCTTTAACACTATTTTTATCTTAATGGAACAATGAAGCTTATTTTGGTTATTGAGAATGTTTGAAATGGATAACAAAATGCCAGAAAGGATAACAAAATGCCATTAATGGACAACATTCAAAATACACCAATCTACAAAATACCATTTAGACAACATTCAAAATATTCACAAAGCCATTAATGGACAACATTCAAAATACACCAATCTACATTGATGTCTAATAACTACTGATTCTCCTCTTCTCACTTGTTAGTCTTTTTCTTCTTTGTCACTCTTGGCAGAGGAGGTGGTATTGAAGGTGGTATGACCGTTTGAGAGGATGGGAAGCTGTCATCAATTGGCACTTCACTCAATTGGGAAAGGTTTAGCTCTTCATGACTTGATCCTTCCAACTGATTCTTGCATTGGTGTAGTTGTTGCAGCATTGATGGTGCTGCATATCTTGGTGCTGGGGGGATCAAATACTCATCAATGGCAGCATCTATGAGTGAAAAATAATCTTCCTCCTCATCATTCATAGTTTGATCACATGCATTGTTTGGTGGAAGTACCTATAACACAGAATAGTCATATAGATCATAGTTTTTGAATTTTACTTTAACAAAATAGTCATATAGATACTCACAGCTTCATTAGTATCATCATAAGATGTGTCAGGCACAGTTGGCTCAACATTTGGATCCTCCATTGTTGGATCTTCAGTTGTGAGTTTTGTTTTCCCTTTAGCCTGGCATATAGATAGTCAATAGCATGCTTAATGCAAAAACATCCAAAATTATTGAAAAAGTAATAACTTACTTGTGTTCTTTTCTTCCTGTTCCTTGGAAGCCTAACATCATTGGCAACAGATGGTTTCTTCTTCTTCCCACCTTGAGCAGGTTCACCTATCTCCCTTCTTCTTAATTTAACTGGTCTACCTCTCTTCCCTTTGGCAAAATTTGGAGGTAGGGGGGGAATGTAGGTTGAATCCCCCCATAATGCTTCATAGCTCACTCCCAATATTGCAGGCTCATAAACCTTGATAAAGGTCTCAACACAGTAATACCTGTCCAAAGTGAAGGGTAGAAGTATTCATTAGTATAACAAATATGTAGTGTAACAAAACAGTAGGATAAGAAGTATACCTGTCCACAAACTCCTCCAAAGGCAGCTGCTGACTCAGAATTGCACAGGTTGCATGTCTGCAAGGGATACCTGTCAACTGCCATGATCTACAAGTGCATGTCCACTTATCCAAATCAACAGCATATTGGGATCCATCATAGTGAGAAATCTGGTACTGCCTATCATGAGATTTCAGTGGAATAAAGTCCCCAGCACTCTCCTTATACTTTGCAAGAATCTTATTAATTTTGGGACAGAGTTTGTCAGCAGTCCACTTTGCAATGGCTCTATCTCTATTCTTCTGCAACTTCACCATAAGGTATACTCTTATCCACTCCATCATAGTGATGATGGGCTTATCCCTGGCATCTAGAATGCTACTGTTGAAGGATTCACATGCATTGTTGAGTAGCATGTCACACTTAGGTCTCTCCCTGAAAAAGGCCTTACTCCACTGAGTGGGAGGCTTATCATTGAACCACTCCCACATTGGTTCATTGTACTCTTTCAATCTCCTCATCATTACCCTGAATTCCCCTGGTGTGGTTGCAGAAGCACACTGCCACAACAAATTTTTTTCTAATTGACCTCTATAGCCTGCAAGTTTCAAGTTATTGTGGAGGTGTCTCAAACAAAATCTGTGCTCTGCCCCATGAAATACATTAATTGCAGCCTGAATCAAGCCCTTTTGCTTGTCTGATATAAGGGTGTAGTTCTGGGGATTTGTGATTTCAAGATCTTGTTTTAGGACTGTGAGAAACCATTGCCAAGTCTCCCTACTCTCTGTCTTGACAATAGCATAGGCAATGGGGTACACATTATTGTTGGGATCCACACCCACAGCACTTAGCAAAACACCTCCATGGTTTCCTTTCAGCCAACAACCATCTAAACCTATTAGAGGTCTGCATCCACCTAGAAATCCTCTTCTCAAGGCATCAAAACACACATACATATGGCTGAACCTATTGTCATCATCAGTACCTAACAGAATGGTTGATCCAGGATTGGATTTCCTAAGTTCCTCAACATAAGACCACAACTTGGAGTATTGGTCATCAGGATTCCCATTAATTAGATCCATTGCCCTCTTCTTAGCCCTATAGGATTGTTGCCTAGACACATTGCATCTTAAATCTTTTATAACCTTTGAAGAAATCTTTCACCTAGCCATTTTGCCTTCAAGTTTTTAACTATGTGAGTAGCAGCACAATCATGTTTCTTGTGATAATAATTGATTTGCCAGGTTTCAGCCCCATCCAATTTCCTTACATTCAATTTCCACTCACACTTGCCCCCATCACACCTCACATAAACCCTCTCCTTATCATTCTTTACTATTTTCAAATTCCTTTTAGTCATGATTGCATGTGATTGGACAGCCTTTCTGAAATCAGTTTTGGATGAAAACAGCATTCCTAAAACAAATGAGGGGTTCCACATTGTTGTTGGGTTAAAAACTGGGAATTCATTATCATGGTTTTCATCATCAGACACTCTTGCCTCATTAAAGCCATCAAATGCAGTTTGGACAACATCATCATCATCACTACAGTCACTTGAATTTTCAACATAAGAATCATGGATTGGTTCATTCTGCAGATTATCTTCATCACTGCCATTATCTTCACTCATATTATCCCCAATAGTAAAATCAGGGTCCTCAGACAACTCATCAGTTTCATCTTCTTCTTTTTCTGATTCATTAGGTTGATCTTCACTCACATTTTCCAGTTCATGAGGTTCTAAGTATATAGCCATACTATTATTTTTCAAATTTTCCACTAACAGCATCTTAAGATCCTCATTGTCCAAAATCAGCTTAAACCCATTGTTCATTATAGTGTGAAATCTACAATTCCTACATCCCTGTGCCCTTCTAACTTCAGCATATATCTTCAAATCTTCTAGTGTCAACACAGATGGTTTGATATCCCTTAACACTATTTTTTCACCCCCTATATAGTGTGCTATAGGCAGATTTCTAAACTCACCCCCAAAACAAATTTCAACAGTCAAAGTGTCCTCATTGGCATCTGTGTAAAAGCAATAGACAAAGAAAAAAGCACACATCACTACACAAGACAAGAATATATTTTTTTGGCACATGGGCCACACATGTTTTGTTCAAGGTGTCCACATATGGACCACAAACAAAAAATGAATAAAAACAGCATATACACACATCACAACTTTACACTACCCAACAACACACATAAATGTCCATAAATCAACCATATAGACTGTTTCCAACAACTTTTTTTAAGAAACCAAAATTCTATATACACACTGTTTGAAATCTCAATTTTTTTAACAGGAAACTAACCTGTCAGAGCCTCTTCTCTCTCACTGTCGCCGGAGTTGGACGGGCTCTCAACTGATATGGGATTCTCGGGTCCATTTCCTCCAATGCTCTTACCGAAGTTTCGAGCTTCCATCCGATTTGAGCGCCTCTGGGGCTGTACAGGATGAAGAACGGCTTTGTGAGATCGTTTTTTAGGTAGTTTATCACGATTTGGGGGCTCCATTTCGATCTTAGGGTTCTTCTGGGGCTGTGTTCGTGGATTTCGATTTGGGGGAATTTTTAGCATTTAGGGATTTCGATTTCAAATTTGTTGATTTTCCCCTTTTTTTTTTGATTATATTTTATGGTTTTTCTTTTTTAAATTTATGCATTTGCTGATTTGGATTTTTATTGCATTTTTTTAAAAGACAAATACATGCCACATGGGCAAAGAAAATACACGCATGCACACAAATGCCGGATCTGTCAGAATGGTGGCGAGTGTGTAGGACGCGCCGGAGAATGGTCGGACAGCCGCGATTCCGGTGAAAAATGTCCTCAAATTGGACACATGGCGATTCAGTGGGACTACATTTGATTAATGAAATTTAACAGGACTGAAATTGGACAGTGGGCTTTTAACAAGACCAAAATTGAGTTTTTCCCTTAGAAAAAATCGTTGTATTCTAACTCAAATTAAGCTTGAGTCGAACTCAAATTGGTAGAATAGACTTGAGGCTATGCTATTACTTGAGAAAATGAGTGTTTTGATGTAAAAATATATGTTTTATTACATTATAAATATGTTGATTATATATATATATATGTTGTTTGACAACATAGTTTAATAGTTAATAATTTATTTAATTTAACATTAATGATATAAATAAGCTGAACTTAAATATAATTTAATTGTGTTTTGAGAAGAAAAACCAAATGAATGAGAGGTTGATAGGTTATTAATTTGGTGTATATATTAAAGATAGTCATGTGGTGTCTAGCTTGTCGAATGCCTAGGCTCATTCCACCCTACCCTTAGAATACAACGATTTTTTCCACCCTACACATGATTGATGAATATGATCTTGGTGCTCATAAGTGGTTGAATGGGATGTATAAATTGAGCAGTCTATTGGAAAAGATAATGTTAGGGCTATTGAAATGCATTTTCGTAATCCACTCACGGCTAAAGAAAAAGGTTTGTCAAATGCCCGCATAACACGACATTGGGATGATCATGGTAAGAAGAAAGTAGGAAAAGGAAAGAACAAAGTCGATATGTCAAGTAAGTTTTCATCTCTAAAATACTTTATATCTATACTTAGATATCATGTATTATGCAACTAAATGTGCTATTGTGGGCTAACTTTAGGTGAAGAGGTTCTAAAAAAAAGACACAAAACTCACAATCATCAAATTATGTACTATCACAGCAACATCCTTCATATCCACCTCCTCCCTACTTGTCCACCACCACAACATCCTACTTTTTCATCATTGCAATACCCATTTGCACCTCATTTTGCATCTCAGTTTGATGCAAACCAATCACATTGGCAATTTTCCAATCAAGAGGTAAACCTTACTTTTCGTTCAATGTATTTATATTTCATTATTTAATTTTTTATTTTCTCTTACATTCATATCACAGGGAAGTAGTGGAAATATATATTCAAATGGTCAAACTAATATATTTGGTTATCTATTTGGTACTCCAAACTCATCACAGGTATAGTCAAAGTTTTCCAACTAATTAAAGTTGAGATAAATACAAGTCTAATAATTGTTTTTATTTCTTCTAATAGGGGCATGATGACAACGGATGAAGACTTGTTTAAAGGCTTGAAATATTGAAGTGTGACCCAAGATAAACTCTTAGAAATTATATAACTCTTTTATTTATGTTGTTATTAGAAGAATGTGAATTGATGTTGTTGAATGATATCATAGATTGTGTTTAATATGTATTGTACTGAATTATGAGATATTGTTATTTTCTTGTATGAGAAATGAATTGTCATTCCTATTCATTAAGGGTTGAAAATGGAGTTGCATTAGCATTTTGAGTTATTCTCTCAATAATAAACAACTCTATATTGACTCACGAATAATGCATATAAATAGAATTAATATATTATAAAAAAACAATTTGCATTTGTATATTGCATATACAAGTAATAAATATAAAATATAATTAATATATGGTAATGCTACTCTAATTATACGCACTTTAATAAATATAGAATAATACATATTGAAATACTGATATATTAATATAAATATAATTAATATATTATAAATAATAAATGGAGGAAATGTTCCAAAGTACACAAAAAAATATAATCAATTGACTTTTCTACCATTCAATTTAACAAAAGTACTTTTCTACCACAAAAGATAATAAAGTGACATTTTTTACACTATTTTGACTCGGTCATGCATGGACAAATGATTGAGTAATGATCGAGTGATGATATGTTCTATTTATTTATTGTGTAAGATGGACTGGACTCTCAATGTAAATGTCATATGGTATTACAATAAATAAATAGATAGATGTATTACATAAAACTAAAAATAAATAATAATTGTATATTGAAGATGAAATTGACTATGGTTAATAAGGATATAGTTAATAAAAAGATAAATTTTTATGTTAAAAGTGGTGCCACATGTCATTCATTTATGTGGTTATGGTATTACCTCTAAGGGTAAGGTGGAATGAGCCTAGTTTAGGTATGATGAGCAACATTGGAATCAAAGATGGCACAAATGGATCATTGCTTTCTACTTTTGGAGAGAGATAGAAAATTCCTCTCAAAAAGTTGGAAAGACAAATTACAAATAATATTCGGATGGATTGACAATTTCAAAATATTCTATTTTGAGATGGCCCACAATAGTGTGGGCCCAAATTCCAAAATAATTTTTACCTTTTATTTAGCATAATAATAAGAGAATATTGAGAGTGAAAATATTCCTAATCCAAACCAAACCAAATAGATGTATGTTTGCCACATTTCTCTTTTTCAATCATGGAAAAGCTCCAAATACTTATGTTGGCTTCTATTCCATTCAAGTTTATTTTGTGTCAAAATTAAATACAATTTTAGTAATGCTCAAAAACAAGCAGCTAGCTTATCTTTTCCAAGTAAAATTGTGGATGTTAGTTTTTTGATTGATAAAAACTAGGGTTCATAAGTACCCCTACACTATTCTAGACTTTCTAATAACTAGATTTGGGGTTAGATGCTATTATTTGAGAAGATGAACATGTTTTGATGTAGAAAGCATATGTTTTTATTAAGTTTTAAATTAAATGGATCCTCCTCTACCATTTCTATCATCAAAATCCACCGTGATCATTCTCCACTAATTTGATCAAGTAATTGTGCAGGGATGAAAATATCGGTTTCATTGGATTTATCAGTACTTTAATTTTATGGAAATGTCGATGGATATATCGGTTTCAGTAGAAATATTGATACATTTATTTTACCAATATTTACCGATATTTTCCCGATATTACCGACATTTTCCGATATTTACCGATATTTTTCCGATATTCCACCGATATTTACCGATATTTCCTTGATATTCACAAATTTTCCTATAATTTTTACCTGAAACCATCGATATCGAAATCGATGTCAATATTTATCGATATTTAGCTAATAATTATTGATTTTCATTTATATTTTTACCAAAAAATGAAAATATCGGAGATATATCGTTACAACCCGTTTTCATTCGGTCACATCAAAAAACGGAAATATCAGGGATATATCGGCATATTTTCATCCTTGACATGAATTAATAAGGATGAAATGTAGCATCAATTGCCAAAAAAGTTAGGCAAAAAATTGTGAACCCTGGGGGCACGGATCTGAGATCCGTGCCCCCTGACCCTACCCGGAGTGTGGGCAGCCTCCACGCGCACCCACGAGCGCCCATAGCAAATTTGGTGTGCGCCCACACACACTTGATTCCGTAGTTAATGATTTAGTGATGGGTATTACATGTATACTCTATAGGTATTACGCATATACCCTATAGGTATTACACTTATTTTTCTAGGTATTACACTTATTTTTCTTATGATTCAATGATAGGTATTATGTGTTTACTCTATAGGTATTACATGTATACCCTATAGATATTACACTTATATTTCTTGAGATTCTTATAGGTATTACTCTTATACTTCTTGAGATTCAATGATATGTATCATGTGTTTACTCTATAGGTATTACATGTATACTCTATAGGTATTACAAACTTACTCAATAAAGGTATTGATTTTTTGTTCAATAGGTGTTACATATATACTTTTAAGGTATTACATGTATACTCTTAAGGTATTGTGTGTTCATTCAATAAATGTTTGAATTATTTGTTCGAACTTTTGTTTTATAGGTATCACATATATACTTTATATGTATTACATATGTACTCTATAGGTATTACATTACAGTATAGTGAGTTTAAAACTTATAAATTCTAAAATCAAGATTTATATCATATTCTTCCTCATCTTTTTCTGCAATTCATCATATTCTTCCTCATTTTTTCTGCAAAATTTACAGAATTGCAGAATTCATATGAATTTGTATCACAAAAAACATTGTGCAAAGAAACCCTAGAGCAAATCTATTCAATTCGATTAATCAAACAAATCTCATCTATTTGATCAAATAACCATACTCTGCAAACCAAATCTTTCCATAACTTAGTCAATACAAAGAGTGAATCGAAGGCTTTCTCATCGGAGTCGAAGTGGAGATGCGAAGTAGAGTCGGAGCAGAGATGAGAAATAAACAAGAAGAAGAAGAACGCAGCAACAACAAAAAAGAATGCAACAAAGAAGAATAAGAACAGAGAATAATAATGGAGAAGAAGGAATGTGTGCAGAGAAGAAGAAGAAGAAGAAGAAGAAGAAGTGATGTGGAAGAAGAAGGAAAAAGAAGGAAGAAGAAGAAAGAAAAGGCGCAAGAAGAGTTTGATTATATATAGTGTATCCAGGTCAGGTTGGGGGCACCCGAGTCCTACTCTATAAGTTAAAACACCTGCAAAATCTGTTAACTTATATTATTATTGTTTACTAAAGCTAGCTCGTTGCTAACAGCTCATGGATACACTTGTGTGTGTATATATAATATGAAAATGTCATCGATGGACAACTTTTAATACGTCAATCTATGACGTGTAATGATCATATCTCCTAATTATATGTAAAGTGGAATTAATAGATATATTGGATATCTGTCACGTCAACGATAGATGCAATTATATGTGCTCACGGAGTAGGGTATAGTAGCACTGAAATATATTTTATATATATATATATATATATATATATATTCTACCTTAGTCCATTCCTATTTTGGGTACGAGCACATCTTTTTGTGAATGGCACAAATGCACCTTGCTTTCTACTTTAAGATGGAGATAGAAAATTCCCACACAAAATGACATTCATTTGGGTCATATATATTCGGAATTCAGATAGCTTACCAATCTCTCTCTCTCTCTCTAGAATAATGATGGGTCCAAATTCCAGAATAGTTTTGAACAGAACAAAATATTTTTGACAGTCCCATTTTGTAGTGTTAATTTTCTTAATCCAAATATAAGTTTGCTTACGTACGCCTCTTTTTCAATCATAGAAAGGCTCCAAATATTATCCCACAAAAAAGAGAGGCTCCAATTACAATATTTAATAGCTATAGTACAAGTTCTTTTGAGTGAAAATTAAATATAATTTTCTAAAAACTAAAAAATAGAGAGTCACGCACACTTAACGTAAGAAATTAGCCCAAATTGAAAATTCGGTGTCAATTAATTAGTCTGAAATTGGTAAAAATTATGTCATCAAAATGATAATGGATCTCTACAAACGTCAGCGTTTTAAAACTGTAATAGTTTTTCCTAAAAGATTATAAATTGATATGACTCAAATATATATATATATATATATATATATATATAAAACAAATGGATCCCATCATTAAAGCAAATTAAAGACAAAAATAATGGGCCTCATATATTCACACGTTCCCTACCCTATGCGGTAGGGATGTAAACGAGCCGAACCGAGCCGAACAGTACTGGGCTCGAGTTCGGCTCGTTTGATAATATTCGGGCTCGAGTTCGGTTCGAGCCTTAGGAATTGAGCTCGAGCTCGGCTCGTTTGGAAAATATTGGGCTCGGTATTCGTTCGAGTTTGATTCGGATAAGGCTTGTTAATAGGACATACGAGCCCAATTCAAGTTTGGCTCAATAAAAGCTCGAAAAAGGTTCGGTTACAAGCTCGAATTCGACCTTGATTGTTCGAGCTCGAGTTTGGGCTCGAAAGCTCGTTAACACTAATTTTGGTCTCCATTTCAAAATTTACTAGAAAATAAACATAGTAGCACATACAAATTTTACAATTCAACAATGACATACAAAAATGATTAAAATAGTCAAATTTCAAGTCGACATAATATTCTAAACATTAAACTTCTCGATATTTTGTCCTTGACAACAAATACATATGAGACAGATCAGAAAAGTCAATTGTCACCTACAATGTTCAAAACAGTAAATTATGAAAATTAGAGATGTTGACAACTAAAAAAATATAGATATGTTTTATGATTAAACTATAAATTTTAGATAATGTATTATATTTTTAAGAAATATATAATTTATCTTTGTTAATAAGTTGATATGTTAATATAAGAATGTAAAATGTATAATTATAACTCTAAAATTCTTATTGATGATAAATATAAAAATGTAAAATATCTAATTATAGATATGTTTTATGCTTAAAACTAGATAATATGTTATGTTTTTCAAGAAATATATATTTATCTTTGTTCATAAGTTGATATGTTAATATAAGAATGTAAATTGTATAATTATAACTCTAAAATTCTTATTGATGATAATATAAAAATGTAAAATATCTAATTATAGATATGTTTTATGATTAAACTATAAATTTTAGATAATATGTTATGTTTTTTAAGAAATATACAATTTTTCTTTGTTAATAAGTTGATAAGTTAATATAAGAATGTAAATTGTATAATTATAACTCTAAAATTCATTGATGATAAATATAAAAATGTAAAATATCTAATTATAGATATGTTTTATGATTAAACTATAAATTTTAGATAATATGTTATAATTTTAAGAAATATATAATGTATGTTTGTTAATAAGTTGATAAGTTAATAAAAGAATGTAAATTGTATAATTATAACTCTAAAATTCTTGTTGATGATAAATATAAAAATGTAAAATATCTAATTATAGTTATGTTTTATGATTAAACTGTAAATTTTGGCAAAATATTTTGTGCAACTGGTGCATGAATCTAGGATTCATGCACCCAGGTCGACCCGCCCCACGCGCCTCTGACGCGAGTTTTCACGCGCCCAACGCACCCCCATGCACCTAGTGGGTGCGCTCAAACCCACCAATTCGCTCCAGGTAGTCATACCCTCATGTTATGTTAAAGTTACCTTCATGTTATGTTAGTGTTACCCTCATGTTATGTTAGTGTTACCCTCATGAGCGTAACACTAACATAACATAACGTGAGGGTCACTCTAACATAACATGAAGGTATGATTAACATTGTTTTTTACCTATGTTAATGTTACTTTCATGTTATGTTAGTGTTACCTTCATGTTATATTAGTATTACCTTCGTGTTATTTTAGTTTAGTGATTTTAAACTAATGATATGAAATCTGGAGATGGGGTCACATTAACATAACGCGAAGGTAACCCTAACATAACATGAAGGTAACACTAACATAATGTGAAGGTAACGACCAAAACACGCGAAAAAAGTAAAGAGGCACGGGCGGGCCATCAAGCACAGGATGACCCAGTTGCACAAGAGAATAACTCATAAATTTTAGATAATATGTTATAATTTTAAGAAATATATAATTTATGTTTGTTAATAAGTTGATATGTTAATATAAGAATATAAAATGTATTATTATAACACTAAAATTCTTACTGATGATAAATATAAAAACGTAAAATATCTAATTATTGATATGTTTTATGTTTAAGTTATAATTTTTTAGATATTATGTTATATTTCTAACTTATAAATATATAAAAAAATTTTGTTAATAAGTTGAATAATTTAATTAATAAGTTCGTTGATGTTTGTTTGTTAAAGTTAACAATATATAACCAATTATCTACTTAGTTTGTTCGAAAACTAAATAAACCAAACACAAACATTCGAGAGTTACGTTTAGATATATATATATATATATATAAAATAATAATACTATATAAGTATGGATGTTTTGTCCATTTTTTGTAATGCCTATTTTAACCCTCTTAGATAATGTCAAATTTAGAGTCCTAATTACAAAATACTCTTATTTTTTGTAATGCCTATTTTAACCCTCTTAGATAATGTCAATTTTAGAATATTAATTCAGATTAATACAAGTTAATACAATTTGTTTTATTCATTTCAAGTTAATACAATTGAAACATGAAAATCAAATAACACAGATTCCATCCAAATCAAACAAATTTTGAAAGTAGGAAACCTAATACAATTAATGTCAATTTTAGAATATTAATTCAGATTAATATAAGTTAATACAATTTGTTTTATTTATTTCAAGTTAATACAATTGAAACATGAAAATCAAATAACACAGATTCCATCCAAAACAGGAAATCTAATACAATTAGAATTCTAAATTTCATGCAAATACAATTAGAATTAGTCTTTTTTGGAAATTTTCCAATTGCAGCCTAAATTATTTTTCCGGTCATTTTTCCGGCAAAAGAATTAATATTTTCACTTTGCAACCCAAACTTTATATTTTTAGTTCAATTGCAGCCTGAACGTTATTTTTTTTTATCCAATCTCAAATCATAATTTTTTTTTCGCTTCAGGCTATTATCTTTATGTTTTATGAGTGTGACCTTTATGTTATATAAGTGTGACCGATATTCAAAAAATAAATTATCAAGAAAATATCGGTCAAAATTGGTGGAATATAGGTAAATATCAGTAAAATATCGGTGAAATATCGATAAATATTGAGAAAATATCAGAAAATATCGGTAAATATAGGAAAACTATCAATAAATATATGTACCCATATTTTCATCGATATCAAATATTTGCATGATATTTCCGTGCACTTAAGATACCTACCGAAACCGAAATTTTCATCATTGGTTGTAATTTCGTTAAAAAAAAAAAAGTTCAGGTTGCAATTAGATAAAAAAAAAAAAATACAAAGTTTAGGTTGCAAAAGTGAACAAATTAAGTCATGTGTCTCACACCTGATCTCCATTTCGCAGGAAAATTTACAAAAGACTAGATTGCAATCGGAAAAAAAACTAGTTGCAAAATGCTTGGGTAGTTTATAACTATTATTATTATATTGTTCAACAATCTCGTCATTTTGTTTTCCAAATTTGGTTTTATTGTTAAAGTTTGAAATAGCACTTAAATTTTATTTTCAATTAAATGGTGTAAAGATTAAATTTTTTTTTCAAATGAATTTCATAGTTTATTTTGAAACATATATTCAACAAAAACTATTTGATCTCATAAAAGAATTAATAAGTGTAAAAATTTTGAATTTTCATTTTTTAAATCATTTTTATTTGTGTTTATTTTTTTTTTTGGTTTATATTTTTCTATAATTTTTTTAATCAAGTGGATTTCAAATTTATAAATGATTTATTTATTTGAAGTACATGTATTTAACCAAGTTTATTTTTTTTACACGTATTTACATATAGTAATAATAAATAAAAAATAAAGTTAATTTAGTCTACGACAACGCTACCATAAGGTTATGACAACGCTATAAAGTTACCGTTGTCTTAGGGATATATGGCTACGCCTCAACGACAACCTCATATTGTACCCGTTGTCTTAGGTATCAACGACTACATATCTACGACAACCTCATATCATAAGCGTTGTCTTAGGGTGCATTTTTTACCTAAGACTACACCACTACGACAACCTCAAGTCACAACCGTTGTCTTAAGGCTGAATTTTACCCTACGACTACGCCTCTATGACAACCCCAATAAAACGCTGTTGTCTATGAGCTATTTTTGCACCCTACGAAAACGGTTTTGTCTACGACAACGCCAATTTTGGCTACGACAACGGTTTTTTGAAAAAAACCATTGTCTTTGGGGCGTAGTCTATGAGAGAATTTCTTGTAGTGTCTAAACAGCTTCATGCAATTCTAAAAGATATAGTTACAAAAAGAAATTGAATCCTAATACAATTAGGAGTACTAAGACTATAAATAATCCTTCAATTAAACTAGAAAATATTCAAACAAAAAGAGATAGAAAGAGAAAGAATACAATTTATCGATATCATATTATATCTTTTCTTGATTATCATATTATATAAGTTCATAATTTTGTTATCACCAAAAGAATCTTATATTGACAATTTATTAAATTTATGATATATTCTAACGATTCATAAGTAAATATAATACACTGGATTTATTAAACTTTCTGTATTCTCTATTTCTTATATGCACGATTTTATTTTGTACACTTATAATACATGTAATCTTAGAGGGTAATTAATATATAATAAATTTAGCATAAATATGATATATAAATAAAATTGAATAAAAATATTTAAATACACTAAATTTTGATGGACTTTTATATTATCAGTTTATGTTAAATTATAGTTTTATTTAAATAAATAAACAAGTGATTATTGTATATGAGTTAAATTATAGTTTTATTTAAATAAATAAACAAGAAATTCAAATCTAATACGATTAGAATTCTAAATCTCCATTGAAACCTAATACAATTAATATTTGTAACTCAAACCTAATACAATTAGGAAGACTAAAGCTCTATAAATAAGGCTCAACATTAAAGTAGAAAATATATACAAACAAAAAAAAAAAAAAAAGAGAAAGAGAAACATAATAGGTATTATTATCATGTTTATATGTTCTATTAATTTTGATGGATTTTTATGTCGGAGTTTTCAGCTTACGATTATATTCTAATTTTTATGGATTTTTATATTAGAGGTTAGAGTTTCTAGATTTCGATAATGACTATATCGGTGCTCTACTTTTGGAGTTAAACAGAGTACTACACACAAGAGGTTACCTCATGTGGTCAACAACTCCAATGTATAGAAAACTTGAGGAAGACATACAAATATTGAAAGGTACATGTATTCTTAATTGTTGTTTATGAACTGAACTAACCCTTTCTTTTTATTCTTTTGTTGATATATATTTTGCACAATATTGTACGAATATATATAGGAAAAATTAAATGAATTTTAATTTGAACAACCGATGACCGATATAAATGGCGTCAAAGGAAACTTGCTAGACAAAAGAGGAAATATGCAAATCTTAATGATGCTCAGAAAAAAAAAACTTTGTAGAACATGTTCTGCAAAATCGTGAAAAGAGACCGGCGACATGTAATTTACAAGTTCAAGCAAATTTAAGTAACTCTGAAGGTATATATTTTTAATATTTTTTCTTACATTTAAAATTAAAAATCGGTATTTTAATATATGTATCTACTTATGAATTTTAATGTTAGAAGAACATAAACTAAAAAAAATGTCAAGTTGCATTCACTGTGGAGCAACAAGATTTGAGCATGAACCTCCCACTTTTTGTTGTGATAATGGAAAAGTTAAACTTGCACATTCAGATGTTCCAGAGAAGTTGTATGAACTACATACATCTCAGTCAAAAGAGTTTATTGATTTTTGGAAAAATATACATTCATACAATTCCATATTCTCATTCACTTCATTCGGAGTGAAATTGGATAAAGAGCTTGCTTCAGCACGACGAGTAGTTTTCACTTTTCGGGTACAAGGAATGATTTATCACAATCTTCCAAGTTTAAGTATTTATGGAAAGAAACCAACTAATTTTCAATTATATTTTTTTGATACTGAAAATAGAATGTGTTTTAATTCACATGTATCAAAAGAAATTGTTCGGAAGCTCACTGAAATACTAGAGGAGAATCCATATGTCAAAATCTTTAGAAAACTAATAGAGTATTGTTCTCTAGATGATGTAAAACTTTGCATCACAAAAGATGTGAGATTAGATCAGCGAGTTTATAATGCTCCGATAGCAGATCAAGTTGCAGCTGTTTGGATTGAGGGAAATAATGATAATGTAGGGTTTGAAAGAGATATTATTGTTAGTGCTCATTCCGGGGATCAATATAGAATAATGCATTATTTTGGATGTTATGACCCTTTACAGTACCCTCTTTTATTTCCAAGGGGTGAAACAGGATGACACCAAAATATTCATAAGGTTGACATACAAGAACATGCAAATGAAAAAGAGCAAGGTACCTTTTTATGTTCTAATATATTTGAAGAACATATATCTTATAAAAGATAATTAAATTTTTTTCAAAATTTAACTTTTTCATTTTTATCAATACACAACAAATATACCAAATGTGATGAATGTTTTTTTTCAAAATTTAACTTTTTCATTTTTTTAATACATAGCAAATATGTCAGATGTGATGAATGCTTCAAGACATACATCAAGATCTACTCCAAATGAAATTATCTCACAGGAGCTAAAAGGTATGTATTGCGTCGTTAAAAGTAAAAATTATATTGAAGTTGACTTTGTAAAAATCTCTCCAACAAAATAATCTACTAAAATTCTTTTATCTGCATGGTCAATTTAGAAAGGACAATTTTTTCAAGGTGCATTTTTTTCTTTTATGTTAACATTTGTCTTTTGTTTTTTTAAAAATAATATTTCTTTGATGTTTTGATTTGAGCACACTTATATTATTTTCTTACGGGTATAAAATATAAAATTCAGTTCATTCTAATCATTCTAACCATTTTTTTTTATCTAAATAATCGTTGTAAAATGAGATGTAAAAAGAGTTTCTTGCAGAGAGTACAATTGTTATAAGTTGCAGATTAGAGATCCAAGACACTCTACTCTATTATTTGCTGGTAGATTGTTGCAACAATATGCAATCGATGGTTATATAAAATAGGAGACAACAAGATTAAATTTTTTCAGATTGCACCAAGCAAATTTGAGAACCGAATTTTACCAGGGGATCATGGATAGTGTTTTTAAAGGTGAATTTCGTGGAACTGAATTTTTCTTCCTGCATCATTTATTGGTGGCCCAAGGGATATGCGGCGGAGATACCTTGATGCATTAGCGTTATTCCAAATATATGGAAAACCAGATCTATTTATCACCATGACTTGCAATCTTGATTGGATAGAAATACAAGAAAATCAATATGAAGGTCAAAAAGCTCAAGATCGTCCCGATTTAGCTATAAGAGTTTTCCAAGCAAAATTGCATGACTTGAAAGATCAATTATTTAAGAAACAAATATTTGGAAAAGTTGTTGCACATGTTCATGTGGTCGAATTTTAGAAAAGGGGACTACCACATGCTCATCTACTGATTATTCTAAAGGGCAACACAAAATTCATACAACTGATCAGTTTGATAAATTTGTGTGTGCTGAAATCCCTAATGAAGAAAATAATCCTCGAATGTATGGATTGGTGAAGAAACACATGTTACATGGACCATGCGGTGAAAAAAATACAAAAAATTCATGTATGGTGAATGGTAAGCATACATATCATTCTCCAAAAATATAAAATTAGAAACACATTAAAATATAACTTTAACTATCCATTTTTAGATCATTTTTTGTCTTTATTTTCTTTATTTATACTTAACCAACTGTTAGTAATTTATTTCAACCTTGATTTGTAGGTAAGTGCAAATGTCATTATCCAAGACCTTTTTGTGAAAGCATCATACAAGGTAAAAATGATTATCCAATCTACAGAAGACGATAAAATGGAGTGGTTGTTTATGTTCGCAATGCTGAATTGAATAATCAATGGGTGGTTCCTTACAATTCATATTTGTTGTCAATATATAACTGTCACATCAATGTTGAGATATGCTCGGGAGTGACGACTGTGAAGTACCTTTAACAATATATTTACAAAGGTCATGATAGAGTGGCAGTTAATCTATCCCAAAATGATGATGATGATAATATGATCGATGAAATCAAACAATTTCAAGATGCAAGATGGGTGTCTTCTCATGAGGAATTATGGAGGATTTTTGAATTCAATTTAAATGAGATATACCCTGCAGTCTTCAACTTACAACTTCATCTGCCAAATAAACATTTCGTCACCTACTGGAATAATCAAAATTTGGAAAAGGTGCTCACATAATATTTTTTAACATGCGCTCAATGTGAAAATGCTAGACAATATCTATACAAAGAGTTTCCAGAACATTATGTGTGGAATAGACAAAACAAGTGTTGGAGAGAAAGAAAAAAATGAGAGGTGATTGGACGTATTAATACAGCAAATCCCACGGAAGGAGACAGATATTATCTATGATTACTCTTGAATCACGTGAGAGGACCAACATCTTTTGAGTTTTGTTGATAGTAGATGGTGTGCAATGCTCAACATTTAAAGAATCCGCACAAAAAGAGGATTAGTTGAAGCAGATCATAGTATCTTTGAATGTTTAAATGAAGCCATAACATTTTAAATGCCACATGAATTGAGAAGACTTTTCGCAATAATATTGGTATTTTGTATACCAACAAATGTGAGAGTTCTATGGGTTACATATTTCATTGCAATGTCCAAAGATTTGAAAAAAGAAGCAGACATATTGTAACACCCCGTTTTCAAGAAAACCTGTATTTCATATTTCACAAAATTTCTTTTACCTTTAAATTGAAAATGATTTGAAGTGAACGTTTATGTTATCTAAAGTCATGATTTAAGTATTATGTTGTGCTCAATGATTTTTAAGTATTTTGTGATCTAATGTTTCTTTCGAGATTTTAAAGTATTTTGCAGGATTGCTTACGGAGGAAACCGAGCTTGATCTCAACTCACTTGACAATCATGGATAAAAGTAAAAAGATAAGATATAGATAAGTTTAAATGAGGAGAAATGATATTAGATTTTTATGCAAAGATTATTCGTTTGTGTCATAAATGCTTTTATTTTATTAAATTTTATTCGTGATCTCTATATGTGATTTTATGTGATAATATAATTTACATAAAATGTGCTTAGTAAATACTTGTGTATAAATTATGTTATTGTAGTAAATTATTATTATTATTATTAATGATAATCTTTTATTTATATATGTATACGTGTGTAATACATATAATATGTATAAGTTTACATATCATGTGTATATTTAATATTTATCTAAAGCACATACATGTATATTATTTATTTATTGAATGTAATAGATAAGCTTGGATCAATTTTGGAGAGATAAGTCAAATGTATTAACCTTTCCTACACTTACATGTGTAATATATATATATATATATATATATATATGAAAGAAGATATTTCTTCTTCCTCATTCATCATCAAACTTTTCTTTGCAGAGAGTTTGGAGAGTAGAAGGGTAAAATTTATTTCATTTTCTTGCTTTATGTTTCAATTGTAATTTCTTTCAAGCTTTATTCCCCAATCAAAGTGTAGATGTATATGTGTATCTATGTGTGAAATTATATATGTTTTGTGTGCTGTGGCTTGAGGCATGGGGAAGAAAAACAGGGGAAAAGATGGGGAAGAAAACAGAGGAAAGGAAAGGAAGAAGAAGAGGGGGAAATAGTGAGAGACGGGAGGAGGCGCCACCGCACGGAGCGGCGCCGAGCGGAGACGAAGAGGGTGGCGCCGCTCACGGGCCGCCGTGGTGTGTTTTGTGTGTGTTTTGTGTGTGTTTGTGTGTGTATCATGTGTATATATATGTGTGTATATGGTGCATATGCTGTAGAATAGGAAGAAGGAAAGGAGGAGGAAGAAAAGGGGGAGGGGGGCGCCGCCGTGAGTGGCGGCGCCGTGCAAGAGAGCGAGCGGGCGGCGGCGGCCGTGCTGCTGGAGGAGATGGTGACGGGATTTGGAGAGAAGAGAAGCAGGGGATGGAGTTTTAAAATTTGATTAGTTTCAGGGACCATTTTGCAAATTCATATCTTTGCTTAATTATTGTTTAAGCCTTGATCAATTGCTCAATTGCTTTTTAATCCCTACAAATTTTATTAATTTGAATTCAACCCCTGAAATTAGTTTAAGTTGCAGTTTAATCCAAAACATTACAAGATTTTAATATGTGATCCCAGACTTTATAGAAACTGTAGAATCATCCCAAAACTTTACTACAATTATAAGTTGAACCCCATACTGTACTGAATATTATTTTATGATCCAAACCTTTATATTTTATGTGTTATTTTAAGATTTAGAATTTCTAGTTAAATACCTAAAGTTTAAATTATAAGTATAATTGTTGTTTATATGGGAATCATGTTAATATTTATGTATGGTATAAAGTCTTTATATTTAATTACTAGTGTTTATGCTTTAGATTTAATAATCAAATGTAAGATACAAAAGATCATGTTATATGACATAAGAAACTAAACGATTAAGTATGTCGAGTCCAGTTGAGACGAACGGTGATTCCAAAAGCAATCCTCGAGCTGTCATCTTAAGGTGGGGGTAAAATCTTATCAAATGAATGTTTCTGTTTATATTATACCACTTTTTATTTGACATTTATGGTTATATGTGGCATTATTTTCAGTGAACAAGTAAAGTCGATTTCAAGTTATTCGTTATTATATTATGTTTGATTTCCGAGTAAATTACATATATTTTCGAGGATTACTGATTTCAAGGGATTCAAATGTCAATGATTTCATATGATGAAAAGTCGGGATAATACCCGTACAGGAAGAGTTTCTTTAGAAACCAATACAATGAAAAGTCGGGATAATACCCGTACAGGAAGAGTTTCTTTAGAAACCAATACAGGTCAAAGATTTATTTGCATCTCGTTACTTGGTATGAATTATATGAACTTACGTGAACGTGAACAATGTGTATTATGTGTTATGTGAGAAACATTATGTGAAATACTTAACTGCGCATGCGCATCCTATGCCAAGTATATCGGGTATTCTACAGAAACCCCACATGAAGGGTATAAAAACCCATAGGGTCGGCTTGGGGCCCGGATAGATTTTCTGTGTGATATCTATCCCAGACGGTTTTCAGGGGACTACTCGGGAGTCCGCAATGTGTACTATATATATATAGTATATGATAATAGTATTACGTGTTTCCCCTTTCACAGTGCAGGTCAACCCACTGAGTGTAATTTTTGGCACTCACCCCTATGTGTAAAAATGTTTTCAGTTTAAAGTATTCAGGACGTGGCGTGCGAGCGATGAATGCCGGTAGCCGATTTTATCAAGGTCGTAAAAGATTTTAATAAAGAATTTTATGTTTATAAACTCCAATTATGTTTATTTATATAAATGTTTATTTATCGCTCTTTTCAATGTATTTAAAAATTTGTTTGTAAAGAAAGGAATTTCGATAAAATCATTTCCGCTGCATTTTCCCAAATACATATTTCATAACAATGTTTGATGGAATAATATTTCACGGTTATTCCTGAATTTGTTTATCTTTATTTTTATTTAAAGAGTCAATTTCTAATGTAAGTAACGTCAAAACAGGATTTTTAAAACGGGGCGTTACACATATCGACATCATATAAGATAGTGAAAACCTTGAAGAGCATTAATTCTTTTTTGGAGAGCATTAATTTATATGATCTCCCAAACATTATTTTGGAAATTAACGTTGTAGAAGGAGAATGTAGAAGACAATTACGAGAAGAATTGTCTATTAAAATTTCTCTTGAAGATAAAGAAGCAAAAAAAAAGTTGAATGCTGATCAACATATGGCTTTTACTATCATAGTGGAATGTGTTGAAAAGGGAAATAGGAGAGTTTTCTTCATTGATGGACCGGGGGGAACTGGCAAGACATTTTTATATCGTGCATTGTTAGCCCATCTTAGATCAAAAAATCAAATAGCTACTGCGACTGCCACATCTGGAGTAGCAGCGGCGTTGATGCCAGGAGGAAGAACAACACACTCACGATTCAAAATACCAATAAATGCAGATGGAAACAATAAACAATAAATGTTCTATTTCAAAACAAAGTGGAGCCGCAGAATTATTGCGTAAAGCAAATTTGATTTTATGGGATGAAGCTCCAATGGCAAAACGATGGGCAATTGAAAATATGGATACATTACTGAAGGATGTTACTGGAAATGATAAAGATTTCGGTCGAAATGTCATGGTTTTTGGAGGAGATTTTAGGCAAGTCTTACTTGTTGTCCCAAGGACAACAATTGTACAGACAATTTCTCCTACCATGATCGAATCATATTTGTGGTCAAGAATGCAGAAAATATCATTATCCAAAAACATGAGAGCTGTAAAATATCCTTATTTCAGTGAATTCTTGCTACGAGTAGGTAATGGGGAGGAACCAACAGATGAGGAAGGAAATATCTCAATTCCAAAAGAAATGATTATTGAGTATGATAATGAAGAAGATTCTATACAACGACTCATCAGTGCCATTTCCCCAGATTTACAGAAGAATGGAGAATCAGCGAAATATATGACAGAGCGAGCCATATTATCTGCAAAAAATGAGCAAGTTGATAAGTTGAATGATAGACTAATATCCATATTTCCAGGAGATGCAAAAACTTTTAATAGTTTTGATGAAGCAACTGATGAAACAGATAAACATTACGGAGAGGAACTTCTAAATTCTTTGACTCCAAATGGTTTACCTCCTCATAAATTGGTGTTGAAGAGAAATTTTCCAATAATTCTTTTAAGGAATTTGGATCCTTCAAATGGTTTGTGTAATGGCACAAGAATGGTTTGCAGAAATTTAAGGAATAATATAATTGATGCTGAAATAGTTTTTGGACAATATACTGGGAAACATGTGTTGATTCCCAGAAAACCCCTATCACCTGTAGAAAGTGAAGGATATCCATTTCGAGTTAGGCTAAACAGTTTCCCGTTAAACTAGGTTTTGCAATGACAATCAACAAAGCTCAAGGACAAACAATTCCTCATGTACGTTGGTATCTACTTGGCCCAACCTGTATTTTTTCATGCACAATTATATGTAGCTCTTTCAAGAGGACTAATATGGCATCCACCAAAGTGTTGATAAATCCAACCATGGATGGAAAAAGGGAAATACAAGAAAAAAAAAATGTTGTTTACAAACAAATCTTCGGACAAGGTACACAAGAAATCTCTTTTTTATACTTTAGTATTTCTCATTTTATTTAAATAAAAGTCTAAACTATTTTTAGTTCTTATAAAAGGTTATTTTTTCACTTTTCAAATTAGGAAAAGACAATCATACATGGAATGAGTTTGAAAGTGAGAGTAAAGATGAAGAATGCAATTAAAAAGGTATGATATAACAATTTCATTTGTATGGACTTAACAAATACATAATTAAAACAACAAAGATGACTTTAGTAATGTATATTGAAAATCTCATACAAGCATTGTTTTATATTTTTATAGGGATTTGTTACAACCGCAACTTCGTGGTAGATAAATTAGATTTTCATGTAGAGGAAAATAAAGAAGGTCTTGGTTATTGATTTCATTCAAATTGAACAAATGTAATTGATTATGTATCTTTTGAGGTTATCAGATGTATAGTTGTGCACATTACTATTTATTTTGTGAAAATTTGTAACAGTTGCCATGAATCTTTTGGCAATTAGGTTGTCATGTTCACTACCATTAAGAGTTTTCAATAGAATACAAAATTTTATATATATATATATATATATATATATATATATATTTTGAATCAATTGATATGGCAAATGTGATTTCATGGGAGTAAAAAAATGTACATGATTTGTTTGCAGCCACACAAATAAATAAACAAAATTTATTTCATTCACTATTCAAATACTTATCTCCATAAATTCACATTATGGATAAATAAATAAATACTTTTGACAGTTAGGTTGTCATGTTTACTGATAACTTCGTTATTTGATGCATTAACGAATACTTAATTGTCAAAAAAATGGAAAGTGTCTTACATATAAAACAAAATTGAAATTATCTCTAACTTCTAATAGTACTATACTTTAATAAAAATATTAAATTTATAGTATAAAATTTTTTTCATAAGATTTTAATATATCATTGAAAAGCTCTTTAGATATATATTAATATGATCAAACTAATTTTAATCTCAAATTTAGAATGTTATAGAAGAATAATTTTAGTTTGATAAATTATTTGAACCAAGCATGCAACATCACACTAAAATTTATTAAAAAAAAAACCAATGAAAAAAACAATTCAAGGACCCGAGTCGGGTCAGGTAGATTGTTAGAATTTGCGAGCACCTAGGCTCGACACGCCACCCGGCCGGGCTACCCGTCACCCGGCCCGGGTCTTCCGTTCTGCATTGCTAATATCTAGGACTTCAATGAAATTCCATAAATCAACTGTTTGACATGTATAATGCAGGTAGTTCCAATTTGATAAAACAAAAGCTAGACATGCAGAACAACAGAGAAATTATTTAAAATATATAATTGCTTAGAGAGTTGAATAGGATCTTTGTAAGCTCGCATTTATTTTATTAAATAAATTTATTTACATAATGCAAAACACCAAATAGAAAAAAAAAATATTAGAGGGTCAAGATGCAAGCCATGTCACACTAAGAATCCTTCATATATGGGCCACAAAAATTCTGGTTAAATGCACACATTCAAGTTTAAGAGTTACTATGCAATAAGCTCATGAATAACTTTCAGCAGCATATCACGTATTTCTACATGTGACCTGGGCGGGTTGCACATCACCCGACCCAGGTCGAATGTTCGAATAAAACCAAGGAACAGTGATACAACTCACGACCCGGCCGACCTACAGGTGACTCGGCCGGGTCACACCTTTGACTTCGGGTGTATTGGAGCTGGACACGTGACCCGGGCGGGCTGCCAGCCACCCGACCCGGGTCGCAGGTTCGACTTTTCGGTTTCTGGCCGGTCCAGACACGCGACACTTGACCCGACCCGGGTCGCGCAAAAGGTAAGTTTTCTATTTTTTCCCCCTTTTCTTTTCAACTTCATGCAAATCTAAAAGATATAGTTACTTTCGTCCATTTTTTGTAATGCCTATTTTAACCCTCTTAGATAATGTCAATTTTAGAGTCCTAATTACATAATACTCTTATGAAGGATAATAGTGTAATTCAATAATATCTATTAATAACATAGATATACATATACACATAAATTTATATTTAAAAAATATCAAAAACATAACGAATAATTATATAACATTAGTAAATTTATAAATTTAACTTTATATATATGTTGGAATTTTACCACATAACAATGTCGGAGCAATCGAGCATGAGAATTTTAATTTGATATTATCTAATTACACAAATTTCATCCAAATCAAACAAATTTTGAAAACGGGAAACCTAATACAATTAAAATTCTAAACTTCATACAAATCTAAAAGATATAATTACAAAAAGAAATTGAATCCTAATACAATTAGGAGTACTAAGACTCTATAAATAATCCCTCAATTAAACTACAAAATATTCAAACAAAAAGAGATAGAAAGTGAAAGAATACGATTTATCGAAGTCTTCTTCCGAAACCAGGTATAAGTGAAATAAGGTTATTTTTTTATCTTATTATTATATTTATGTGTTCTGATTTTATATTGAGTTGAATTTTAAAGTTATTTTAATTAATTATGTGTCATTAGAAACTTTTTCTATTTAATTATTTATACTCATTCGGCTAGCAGTAAGTTAATTTTAAATAATGTTATAAAAACATTGTGGCCTGATTAATCTCCAATAATAAGGGGATTTATATAAAAAATTGTCACCTATATTTTTTCATCATTATCTTCTTTCTACTTTATTAGTGTTTCCCACTATTTATTGCATTGCTAAAAATTTCATGCTTAATACTCTCTTTTCAAACAAACAATGATATACTTTAAAACATCTTTTGTCTTTTTCTTTATTTATTTATGTATCATTTAAACTCATCCACTACTTTTGTTTGGCGGCAATATGGGTAACATATTTGTTTATATTGCTTATATTAAGACTTTGCTTTTATATGTGGTTCTCTAATAGGAGTTATACTACAAGACAAAACACGACAAACATGTCAACATAAACAAATTTGTCCATAAAACTTTTACAAATCGGAGAAAATGCAAAATCAATACAATTGAAGGTTATACGAGTTGACCACGAAGTATGTTGTGGGAAAAACAATTCCATAAAAATTCTAAAAATGATAATGATGGATGAAGAGGTAAGTGGATGATCAAGTTTAATTTAATTTTTATCGTGACTTTTTTTAGTTGTATGTATATTTTGATTTATTTTTTTCATTTATTTATCCACCAATGCCTAATCATGCAGGCCATTCAAATTGGAGTCATCATGTTTAATGATGACATCAAAAATTTTGCAAGTGAATTTAAAAGAAACATAACATATTTGATTGAAAATGTGATGGTTAAAGGCGTCAACAAGAACTTTGCTTCAGTACATCCTGAAAAAGAATTGGTTTTAAACCATTTCAGCAATGTGAATGAAGTTTTAAACAATATCGAGGAAATGAGTACAAAGACTTGCGTGGTAAACATGAGGAGAGCGTCAAAATTGGTATGTATTTTTCTATTTCAATTTACTTTCAATAATTTATAAAGATAATCATTGATTATATATTTTGTTTATGAAGATATGTGGAGTGCTTATAAGGGTGAAGGAAAGCATGATTGTTAACACCCAAAGGAAGGTGGCCTTAAGATAAATCACTTTGATAAATGAAGAGTAAATAACCTATCTTCTATAATAAAGTATGTGAAAAATATATGAATTTAAGTCCCCGACAAAACAAAATAACTAAACAGAAATTCGACTTAATTTTTTTTATTTCATATGCAGACACCACTATATTAATGTTTCCCTTTGGGAAGACATGGCTTTGAATGAAGGAGCGGAATTGCAACAAATTGTTGACCAAAAACCGACGATTTCCATCACAAAAGTCACAACGAAGGAATATCAAGGTAAAACATAAACCCAACTAATTTTTTAGAAAAATAAAAAGACAATGAGCAAATGCAAATGTCTTGAGAAGGAAAATGATTTTTAAATTACAAATGTTTGCTTAGGTGAGATCCAATTGCAAACCACTTCAATTTCAACTATACAAATAAATGTGAAATCTATACAACTTGCAAAACTGTTGTGCATCGTTCATGATCCACTGGAAATATGCAAGTTGAGGATGACACATAGAATGAGAGGAGGAAAAGAGACTACTCTTGAAGATCTAATCGAGAGAAAAAATTCTCTATCAAAGGTACGTGACTATAATTTATATTCAAGCTATATGGATACGTCGTGTCTTCAATATAAAACATTTTTTTCCTAAATGCAGAATGAATATTATTATTTCACTGGACTTATGGACAAGGTAGAAAATGAAACAAAAATATGGTACAATGCATGCAAAAAGTGCACAACATCAGCACCAAAAGATAATGGAAATACAACATGTAAAAAGTGCAATGATGACCCAGTTCAAACAATATCAAGGTAGAAAATTAAAATAATAAATTATAAAATAAGATGAGTAATGACAAATCGCTATACTTTATATAAATTTATTGTTGTAGGTATGTAGTCAAACTAAAGGTGATACAAAATCATCTTGAAGCTACAATGACAATGTTTGATGACACGACAGCAGTATATGTTGGATGCTCAGTAGAAGACTACTTGAGGTCCATTGAGAAGGTAACAATTTTATTTTTTAATAAGGTCTTCATTAAAAAAATAAAACAAATATACATAGAGTGACAACCATTTTCTCATGTCCACAATTTAGTCACTATATTTTTATTGTTTTTCTAAATAAAAATACATACATAGGGTCAAAGCATATCTGAACATCACAGATGGTTGATCTTACAAGGAGCAAGTAAGGTCCATTTTTTATTGCCCTAAACTACAACACAAAAGTTGGAGCAAGATTGAACGCAATTGTTGAAGCCATAGAAAAGATGGAAACTGTGGAGATAATAAATGACAAATTCAACAACAACAGTGGACACTCCACCAAATGATGAACCAAAGAAAAGAAGAAGAATCAAGAAGACAAAAAACAAGGAATGCATCCATGTATCCAGCGGTGAAGAAGATGATACAATCATACATTTATTAAACAAGTCAAGAAGGAAGAAGAGTAAGACAGAGAAGCAGATCAAACAAGAAAAAATATAATTGGTAGTCGAATTAGATTGTTACCTTTTCTTTTAACTAATTTTAGATTAGTTATAGTTAGTAGTCAAATTAGATTGTTACATTTTCCTTTAACTTATTTTCGATTAGCTTTATGAAAGCTTTTCTTTTAAATTACTATTTTTATAACTCTTATTAAATTGCAAAATCAATAACTTAAAAAATTCAAATGTTAACTACATTCTAATAAAATATTAAAGAAAAAGTGAAAGGAAAAAATACCCTACAAAAATCAAGCAAAATATAGATTTTAAAAGTTTAACTCCTCACGTGCAACACACGTGTTCTCTAACTAGCTAGTATATATATATATATATATATATATATGCGTGTGTGTGTGTTTGTGTGTGTGCGTGTGTGTACACATATATATCTGTGTATATTTCAAATCCTATAATATTGAAGAATCTAAACTCTAATTAATATTTCTATTTTAATTATCTTAAAATATTAATTTTAAATATTTAAAAAGGCTAACTGTGTAGATATTGATAATTAATACATATTTTATTTTTAGTTATATACGTATTTATAGGTCATAGTTATGTGTGCTCCAAATATCATATATAAATATTTAAAATATTATAAATGGAAAATCCAAAATTAAGATACCCAAACTTTAATTTATATAAATATTTAAAGCATATATCTTTTATATAAATATAATATATCATCACTACATTGTATCATTAATATCAAAATATTAAAGATAATATATTAAAAATAAGTATATTGTATTGAATTTTAATTAGTTAATATGTTTATAAAAAGAATATGTTTAATTTAATCCTGTAATATTTGTGTTAAGAATTTTTTAATTTATATATTTATTTAAATTTTAAAATCTAATACTATTATAAAATATATAAATAAACTAGCCCACGAACACTAAACGAATATGCTAACAAACTTTTCACGAACCTAACGAACATGTTCACGAGCCTGCTTAACAAACTTGTTCGCGAGTCTGCTTAACAAATTTGTGTATTAATAGGTTAGAATGTAACATATATATATATATATATATATATTTGTAAAATAAGGTGGTATTTGAAATGTATGAATCTTCTAATAAACATACCCAAGGTTTCTGAGTTACTCTCCTGTGCACCAGTTGCACGGATCTCAGATTCGTGCAACTAGGCCGCGCGCGGGCTGGGCTAGCCCATCCAGCCCGCACCTCTTTACTTTTTGGCGTGTTTTGGTCTTTACCTTCACGTTATGTTAGTGTTACCTTCGTGTTATGTTAGAGTTACCTTCGCGTTATGTTAATGTGACCCCATCTCAAGATTTCATACCCTTAGTTTAAAACCACTGAATTAAAATAACACGAAGGTAACACTAATATAACATGAAGGTAACACTAATATAACATGAAAATAACATTAACATAACATGAAGGTAAAAAACAATGTTAATCATACATTCATGTTATGTTAGAGTGACGCTCACGTTATGTTAGAGTTACCTTCATGTTATGTTAGTGTTACCCTCATGAGAAGGTAACACTAACATAACATGAAGGTAACCCTAACATAACATGATAGTATGACTGCCTGAAGCGAATCTTGGTGGGTTTGAGCGCACCTACTATGCGCATGGGGGTGCGTGGGAGCACGTTGGGGTGCATGAAAATGCGTGTCAGAGGCGAGTGGGGTGGGTCGATCCTAGTGCATGGATTCTATATTCATGCACCAATTGCAAAAACAAAGTTTCTTAATTTTGAATTCACCTAATTAATCTCTTTAAATATTATTCACACGCAAGAATTTTACAATCTTTCTTTATCTCAATTTTCACGTAGATCCATATCTAATTTTATTGAAGGGAAAAATAATTTAACATTAGATTTAAATATAAAAATTAGAAGGTAAAAGAATATTGAGCGTAAAAATTCACATGTCTCTTTTCTATCTTTAAAGAAGTTGGAAAAAACTTTGAAAAAAATAACAATAACAACAATGATGATTAATAAGTATAAATTTTAATTTGTCTGTCTTGCTTAACAATAACAAAATTTACATATTTCTATTATGATCTTCTAACTATCCATTTATTTATTTTTTCAATTCTGTACAATTTGTCTCTGAATGACAATTTAGAATGCGTGAGTGTTGGAAATGAAAAATTCACATCAAAACTTTTCATGGTATCAAGATAAGCAAAATCGAACTAAAATTGAAGTAAAGTGATATGTCAAAAACTAAAATTAAGATACGTAAAATTGATGATCAAAAGTGGATAAAACTTAAGTTGTATGATAAGAGTTACAAAATTTCCATTATAATAATATGTTGTGTACGTTGAGAATCCTTTTACAATAAATATAACTTAAAATCTTCACAGAATAATCCATTCGTTTTTTGTTAAGAAATTATCGGTTTGTGAATCTTTATGTAATCAAATAAGGTATTAAACCCGTACGTTATTTAGTTGTAGGAGTAGTTTATCATGTTTTCGAATATGAATTTATGTTTCTTCCACAAATTTTCAAAAATTATTATATGAAACGAACTTTATATCCTTATATAAACTTGGCCATTGAGAATGTGCAAAACATTATGCTCCTTGAAAATTGGTGCAAAGCCGCCAAATGTAAACAACATCTAGATACCGAAGCATTGGACGATGGTGGTCCCGATTTGTTTGGCTATGACTCGAACACATCATCCTTCGGCGGTGGCACACCAACCAACTTCGAAGATTATAATTATTGAAGAAGGTAAGTTGATATAAGATAACTACGTGAGCTTTGATTCCTTAATTTTATAAATTAAGGATACGTAGACAATTTCATTATAAATTTGGAAATGAATTTCAATTCCAAAATTATAATGAAACTCAAGTTCTTTCAATTTCTTTTCCCCTTCCCAATCTTTTATTTACAAATTTGTAGATAGAATTGAAAAGTTGTAAAAGATAGAATTTTTTTATGTAAATTTGTAATAGAATTGTAAAGTTTTTTTATGTAAACTCAAGTTGTAATAATTTTCCAATTTTTTATTAAAAGTTTGTTCACTTAATTATTATTTGTTAGTCTCATTTAATATTTTGTATTATAAAATATCAATTTAGTCGAAAAAAAGTATTAAAAATCATAATTGGTGATTGGAAAAAAAAAAAAACCGGCCGAACTGGAGGTTCCGGTTAAACCGCCGGTTCCGAAACCGGAACCGCCATATCCCCTCCTCGATTCGGTTCCGGTTCGACCATTCCGGAACCGGAAACCACCGGTTCCGAATCGGGAAACCAGATGAACATGTCTATTATTAGTGTATATGTCGAATATTAATGACTGAAAGACTGTCATAGTAGAAATTTAGTTGTGTATTAATAGGTTAGAATGTAACATATATATATATATATATATATATGTGTGTGTATATATTTGTAAAATAAGGTGGTATTTGAAATGTATGAATCTCCTAATAAACATACCCAAGCTTTCTTGCTTTTGAATTCACCTAATTAATCTCTTTAAATATTACTAGTACTCACACCCACGCGATGCACTATCTGTGATATAATATTGGTAAATATTAATTATTTGATAATATATGTAAGTAATTTTAGTATATATAAGACAATATAATATTTAAGAGTGAGTCTTGTGTATGATCCGTGAGACGGGTTGACCCACAACCAAAACTTCCTAATTCACATATAAGTTAATGGATATGAGTTTGATTCATGGACAAAAAATGATTCGTCTAGCCAAAATTATCTTTGAGACCATCTCACACAAGCTTTTTTGAATATTTAATAATTATGAAAATCTAAATTTGTTTAAGGTAATTCAATTCAGAACAATATGTCGATATTATACACATCCAATTCACTAATTAATCTATATATGATTCATACTAAAAACAAAAGTATCAATCATGATCTTCAAATCAAAATTGGATATTTTTCCTACAAAGTTTGCAAGTTTTTTTTAAAACTTTTTTATACACAACATTTCTAGTTGAAACATTTTTTTATCATCTGTATTACAAACTAATATTGTCAGTCACTTAAATTAAATACACTAAAAAAACTAAAAAAAATCATGAATTAAAAATTAAATTAAATTATTTAAAATAAATACATGTGTGTGAGTATGTATATATAGAAACAATACACAATAAAATTAGAAATTTTTTCTAGGAACTTGATGCAAGTACTGTTAATTAATTATATATTTTCAACCATTTATTTCAAAATAAATTAAATTAGATTTTTGTTTAATTAATATCGCTTAACAGTGAAGATGACAGATAAGTATTCCATTATAAGTATCACGTAAATTAATTGATATAGCACGACATTGGTCATTACAATTTAAGCTCAACACAAAATCAAAATGTAATAGTAGTGATCATGATGATGACAATATAATTAGAAACTAAGCATATAGTTTAGATAATTAGTTGAGCCATCTAAATTCAAAACGTGCACTCTCACATAAAAATATACGAAGTCCTAAGTGTAAAGTAAAAGACGAAAATTTTATTAGATTATGAGACATTTATAATTTAAAAAATATTTAGGATGATATATTATTCAGACTAAGTACATATTATAAACATATATGTAAATATACACATCCTTAATAATTTTATATTTATTTATTAATTTATAATAAATATGATATAAATAATCCCCATGCAAATTAATATTTATTATTGAAATTATTGTTTGGATATCTATTGTTGATATTTAAGAAATTATTCAATAAAAATTAATCTAATTAAGATCAATAAAATGAGAATGAACCAACACAATATTTATATTATTAAATCAAATGGATTAAATAGTAAAATTCTAAATAAAAAAATTTGTTGATGGTACACTTACGAATATTAATTTAAAATGTATTTAGGATGACATATAATTTTACACTAAATGCATATTATATATATATATACACATATATATATACACACGCATCTTTAATAGTGTTAAACTTATTTAGTTATACTTATATTAAATATGATATCAATTATCCCTAAACAAATTAATATTTATTATTGAAATTATTATTTGGACAATATGGTATTTAAGAAATTATTCAATAAAAATTAACTTAATTAATATTAATAAAATAAGAATAAACTAAGACAATATTTATATTATAAATTAAATGGATTAAATAATAAAAATATAAAAATAAAAATATTGTTGATGTGAAACTTTTTATTGGGAAATGTTACTTATGTAAATATCTTCAACTTTTCCTAGATTATTATAGTATAGAAATATATAAATAAATTTGTTTATTTATTTTTTCTTTGAGTTTCTATATAATAAATATAAAATGAAATGTCTTAAATATTGATATTTATGTATTTGTTTATTAATAAATTTAAAATGAAAGTTATTAATGATTTCTTAAAATGGAAATATTTAATGAATGAGACATTTATTGCAGTTATTTTTGATAGAATATTCTACTTTTATATATATAGATTCTCACGCAAAAATTTTACAATCTTTCTTTATCTCAATTTTCACGTAGATCCATATCTAATTTTATTGAATGGAAAAATAATTTAACATTATATTTAAATATAAAAATTAGAAGGTAAAAGAATATTGAGCGTAAAAATTTACATGTCTCTTTTCTAACTTTAAAGAAGTTGGAAAAAACTTTGAAAAAATAACAATAACAACAATGATGATTAATAAATATAAATTTTAATTAGTTTGTCTTGTTATTTAGTTTATTCAATTTTTGTTACCATAAAATTTACAGGGTCCTTCTGTAGTACACCTGATTATTAATACACCAGGTTGTCAGTCATTTTTATCCATCAGATTTGAGGATTTTAAATCCTGACCATTCATTTCTCATTTACCTTTTTTTTACTTTTTTTTCAATATTTACTGCGGTAACTTCTTGTGATTCCCCAAAATGGTATAATGTCATAGATTATGAGTCTAAATCCCCCTTCTCCTAAAATTTCATTTATCAGTCATTATCATATAAAACCAAATTCACGTATTCTAGTATTATGCATTGTTCGTATACGATGGTTACATTAGGGATGACAATGGGGCAGGTCGAGCGGGTAGTTAACTACTCAGGCCACCCTGCCCCGCGACCCGCCGTGGGTCAGAAGCTTTCGCCCCATGCCCCACCCCGTTCGGGGCGGGTTCGCCTCGCCCGCCCTGTTTTTAAAACAAAAATTGTAATTTTAACATGAATAATTTGAAAAACACCTAATTAAATCATTAACTAAATAATTTGAATAATTATTTGATTGAATAATTTGAAGTGAGGATTTAATTTTACTATTTTACACACCCAACAACAAATTAAAAACATTATTTTACATGTAATATTACTACTTTAGTCTTTTACTTAATTAATTAAAATATGATCCTAAATTACTTATATATTTACACACACATATACACTTAATTAATTATCATAATATATATAAACTTAATTATCACAATATATATTATGTATATAAACTTAATTATGTATATTAAAATATATTATATATTTTATGAATGTTTATAAAATGTCCTCTCAACGTAAACATTTCTCAAAATTCACCAATAAAATATTATTTTAGATCTTCAAATGTGTATATATATATATATATATATATACACACACACTAGACTTTATATCAATAAAATACAAAATCCTTATAATTCTTCTCTCAGTTATATACGCAATAGTGCAATGTAAATTATGTGGGAAAATATTCATTTATAGTGTAAGACATTTCATTCAATTGCAATGCATCAACGCATTGCTGCAAGTCATCCAAAAATTTTTTATGCATAGTCCATTGTGTGAACGGTTAAAATGATTTGTATCGATTAAAATAGTTTGTATACATTTTTATTTTTGTTAGTATGATGCATTGCAATAACATCACACATACTACGATGCATTGCATTATGTCAATTGCATGATACCATGCAACCAATGTTATGAATTGCATTGCATTATATCACTTGAAATATGCATTGCAAATCATTAATTGTAAGTATAATACGTAATATATACAAACTATAATATGCAAATATATATAACATAGATAACATTGGTGAATTAAAATAAAAATTATGGGACAATATACAATTCATAACATTGCTTGCAAGCAATATCCTATGACCTGTTCATATATTACAAGATAAAATAGAATGCGTTAATGACATCCAAAATTGTGAGGGTAATATGCAATATATACAAACTAGTTTGTATCTTATCAATGACATCATGCAATGGTTAATGACATTCAAATGTATACATTGATGAATTCAAATAAAAATTGTTGGGCAATATACAATTCATAAAAGTTGTTGCATGGTATCACGCAATGTTAATGACATCTAAAATTGTGGGGTAATATGTAAACATATACAATATACGATGATAACACTTGGTGAATTAAAATAAAAATTGTGGGGCATCTACAATTCTTAACATTGGTTACAAAGCAATATATGACTCGTTCATATATTGCAATAATTACATCCAAAATTGTGAGGTAATATGTAAATATATAAATTAATACTCCCTCCGTCCCACTTAAAACTGCCTACTTTTCATTTTCGTTTGTCCCAATCTAATTTGTCAGCCCCAAAATGGCAAAGAAAATTTACTCCCTTACCCCTCACTTTCTTTCATTTTACAACTTTTGCACTCAAATTATACCTTTAAATTACAAAATTGTCACTCAAAAACATTAAAATAACACATTCAATCAAAGTCAACAACTTTTTCTTAGGATCCGTGCCGGTCAAAGTAGGCATATTTAAGTGGGACGGAGGTAGTATACAATTAAAACATTCGTGAATTAAAATTAAAATTGTGGGGCAATAAACATATTAATATATCTGAAATATATTAATTATTTCAATGTAATGGTTGTAGGGTCAAAATATACAATAATGTATGGTTGAAATACAATGCTTGCACATACAATGTTTGCACTGTATAACATGGTTAAAATGGTTGCAGTGATATGAAAATTGTTAAAATAGCATGTAACCAATGTCCCTATTTAAAAAAGCATGCAAGGTTATAAAGGTTGCACTTACATCAAATTGTTAAAATAGCATGTAACCAATGTCCCATGAATTGGATTTGTTACCATCTGTTCACCTTTTTCTTTAGGCTACTACCGCAAGTGTACGGTGTAAATTGCAGAACACGGTAAGCAAGGTCGATCCCACAGAGACTGTTATCTAGGAATAATCGATTACCCAAATTTAATCCCTAATTTTATCTAGGCTATCAGATATCAAAGAATTCAATTACTTATACTAAAACAAAAACAAATAAATACACGAAGACAAACAGATAAAACTGAGACAGGTTCTAGAACATGTTTTCATCTAATTCTCATCACGATATCACTTGACCAATCCAATTCAATGATTAATTATCCTATATGAGCAATCAGAAAATATCAAATTAAAAGCTCTCTCGAGTCAATTTAACCCGTTAATTATTATGCTACCAGAGGTATCTCTACTCGATCTGATATAACACAACAACTCCCAAAAGCACCTAGGATTGAAAATCTCATAACATATGTCATTTATCTCTCGATCTCATACTGCATATATGTCATGTGTTTACTCTTCCGTAATTAAATCTCATCTCTCGAATTTTGACTTAATTACTCAAACATGCTCAATTAGTGGCCACATAATCAAACAAGCAATCAAACCATAAACACATCAGTAGGATAAATAATCAAGAAATTGAATTGAAATCAAAGATCCATCAGATTCGAATTAGACTACTAACAAGCCCTAGAAACCCATGAAAAACTAGCCAGACATGAATATCAACAAACTCATAGACAAGATTGAAAATATCATATCAAACTAAAATAATCCAACAATAAAAGGGAAGATAAAGAAAAACTCTATATGAACGATGATCTCTCGATTCTTTGATTTTTGAAGTCTTCTTCTCCTTTCCAGATGTTCTCAGAATATGTGTTTTCTCTCTATGGATGCTTCTTACCCTAATAATTGTCCTCCTATCTGAATGCTGCTTTTTGGGACGAATTTGGGTATATATAGAATCTTGGAGGTCTCCCAGATGGTTTATAAGTGTGAGATATGTCAAAAATCAAGTTTGAGATGGAACAGGAGTCTCTCGAGCACGATCATGCCCCAGGACACGGTCACCCGTGCGCCAGTGCTAGTGTTTCTGCGCAGTGGGACACGACCGTGTCCCAAGACACGGTCGTGTGCTGGTGCACATTTCCGAATTTGACTTCGACGTCTTCATAAAAGTTGTAGGTCTTGAAGTTAGCTTTCACATGCCACCAATTTCACCTCAATAGCAGTCTTTTACAGAAAGTTATGATCAAAATACTAGAGTCCTGTCACGACGAAAAACCGAACGCACAACTTCGGTTTTTCCTTAATATACTGATTTCTTGAAGAACGAATTGGGAAAAGTGTTCAACATCAAAGTTTTAGATCTCTTCCTTAGCTTTCCAACAAAATTAAGATCTTCTAATTCGAACTTCTAGATAGTGAGATATGTCATTTCTTCCACAACTGCGCATGTAAGCTGAAACTTGCAATTTTTGCACTAAAAACACAAAACCATCAAATGCAACTAATAAATAAAAAGTATCTAAATCACTATAGAAATGTACATAAACATGCTCAAATAAACACATAAACATACATAAAAATATAGTAAAAGCGACACTTATCACCATCGATAAAAAAACACGTAATAAAACTAATTTTATTATGAAATTTATTTTAACTCCATGATCAAAACATATTAGTATATCTCAAATATATTAAATATTTAATTTCAATTTCATCACAATGGTTGTTAATGTTTTATCATTTATTAAATTAGGTATGATCTATGCAAAGAAATAAGTTTGTAACAAAGATTTATATTTTATATAAATGAGCATTCTACAGCGTACAATTCGTACGACCAAAAATTAAATGTAAAACACACAATGCATTTCATAGCCCAAAATACACCCAAAATTAAATGTAAAGCACACAATGTATTTCATAGCCCAGAATACACAAATCAAGGTATTGCAGCCCATTGTCCAAAGGTACCAAAAGTTGTTACACAGCCCATACATATTACAAAGCCTACAACTCCTATAGTCCAAAGTTCAAAAAGTTGCCTTAAAAAAAGTTACTGCAGTAAAAAATTCTGGTGTATTAATATACCAGTTGTACTACAGAATTACCCAAATTTACATATATCTATTATGATCTTCTAACTATCCTTTTTTTTTTTTTTTTTTTCAATTCTGTACAATTTGTCTCTGAATGACAATTTAGAATGCGTGAGTGTTGGAAATGAAAATCACATCAAATTAAAACTTCTCATGGTATCAAGATAAGCAAAATCGAACTAAAATTGAAGTAAAGTGATATGTCAAAAACTAAAATAGATATGATTCCAATATTTATTAAGCATGGGAGACAAGCAGCATGATTGTTCCTTTATTCAAATACATAGAAGAGTGGAAAGAGTTGGTGTGTTTTTGTTGTTGTTGAAAGGGATTAGGTTAAACTTTAGGTGCATGCAATGGGGTGAGCAATGAGGTAATCCTCACAGGCCTTATAGAGCACAGCAGACTGCTCTTTGTGAGCTTTGATCTCATCATCGCTCACTTCGTGATCCTTGGTGTGAAACTCTGTCTTCACCTTCACGACGCACCCTCCGTCTGCAGTCGCCTCGAACTTCATCTCGTAGCAGATCTTTGCGTGCTTCCCTCCGAGTGCATCCCCTTCGAAGGTGGTGGCTTTGCAGACCAAGTTCACGGGATCAACCTCGTCTATCCTGTGCTTGATTGAACCTGCACTAGTACCATTAATATGCATGCATGTATACATATATATGAGTATGTATTAATATGATCAATAATGATCAGGAGGAGGCCAGACTAACCCTGGGTGAAGTTGGTCTGGTAGACACAACCAGGGACAATGCCATTGCCTTGGAGGATCTGGATGCTGTTGATGCCAGGTGTCGCTTTGGGAAGCACCTCGTGCGACTCTGTAACCACTGCCTTGAACAGCCTCGACGCTGATACCTTCACTTTGAATTCCTGGTAGAAACTCTTCACACCCATTTTTACTATGTTTTGTTTTGCTGGAAAAGATTGAATGTTTTGGGAGAAGATTGTGCTGATGAGTTGTGGAGAATTGAGAAGGCGAAGAGGGGTTTTTATAGCCTCGTTTCGGGGACTAAATGGTCGTGATGGATAATGTATATCCTATAAGCTTTTATTCTTGTGAAATGCCACTAACACATTGAATCTAATTCTTTGTATGACTTTATGGGGAAAAGGAAGGGAAAGAAAAGAAGGAATCAATGACTCAGTTTATGTATTATGAGTTCTGTAGCTCAAATGTTAGTCTCATTTGGCTGTCATCTCTACATGATTATAAATCGTTGATTTGTTGACACACAATACGTTAAAATGCTCATTATTGACAACTTTTAACATGTCTAAGGATATTGATGTATAATGTTTTTATTAACTAATTATATAAAAAGTGAAATTAACAAGTGGTTGTCTATGATTTGCACATATATATTATTAAATTTGAAGATTATTATTATTTAATGAGCTTGATCTTTCATTAGAAAAATTAGTTATTGTAGTAAATATAAATATATTCATCATTCTACATTTTTATTAGATACATAGCTTTGTGGAAAAATCTAAACAAAAACTAATCTATATAACCCTAAAGACCTACTTTAAAACTAATGATTTCATCAATAATTTAAATGTAGATTTAATACATATTGTAGATTAGCGGGATTAGATTAGCACAGACTGTGAAAAATTAAAATAGATGGTCAAATCATGTGTGAAATTTATTTTATTATATAATATACATGGTATTGTTAAAAGATTTTATACATGGTTGATCACCTTGTCGAGTGCCTATTATAGGTAGGTATGAATGATCACATTGGAATCTGGACTTTTTTTTATGTATCGCACACATGCTCCATCATCATCATCATCATCATATTGCTTAATTTCAACTTTAGTAACATAATATTTTAAAAGTTGGAGATAGAAAATGTACCCAAATGGGTTAATACCCCAAAATATGTTTACATCATTCATTTAAATTACACATATGTTTACATCATTCATTTAAATTATAAAAGGTCAAATATATATTATATTCGATTGGAAAGCCTGACAAGTATAAATTATTCCATTGATTTGCTGTCATATAATCTAGAATAATGCCTTGTTTTTTAACATTATTTGGTTTTTCCTTTTTCTAATTTTAACATAAATCATTTTTCTAAATTGATTGGAATTTTTAAGAAAGTTTGTTTTATTTATTTTGAGATTTAAATTAAAAACTCACGTGTTTTACTTTTAAGAGTTAAATAACTCTTAACATACTTTTCTTATTTTTAGGAAGTGGTTCCCATCCTTTTGTTCTTGTTTTGATAGGGTTGGATGTGAGTTAGTTATGGGATAAGTGGTGCAAGTTCGTGGATTCACCTGAGTCTATAAATAGAATGAAGAGACTGAAGCTCGGTGTGTAGGAGAGAGCATTGAAAATCACGAGTATAGCAGTCTGTTAGTGTCCCTTTTATTGTTTATATAGACAACTAAGTTGTGTCTATTTTTCATAGAGTCATTGATCAGGTTGCATATTCTTGGCTATTTTTCCCTTAGATATAACTTGTTAGGTGATCAACTGAGTCTTTTATTAGTTTATACGTCATTAGTCATTTTGAGAAAACTTAGGACATATTGATTGTGTACAAAGAGAGTCTATCTCATAGATCTTTTTGTTGTCTTTGTAACAAGAATATTGGTAATAAGAGTTTTTGCCCTACTGGCGTTCCACGAGTAGTTTTTATCCGTGGATAAATCTCTGAGTTATTGTTGTCTTACTTGTGTATTTATTTTATTCAGTTGCATGTAGTTAGAAATGTTGTCCATATTGTAGACAAGGTTACTGTAGGAATACATATATATCTGCATGCATATTGGAGGATTTCAGAACCGGGTTTAGATCGAGCAAAACCGGAGTAATGATGCGTGAACCGGATGATTCTAGCTGCAGCCGGTTCAAGGTGGTTAAGTGGCAGTTAGGGTTCTGGGCGCAACTTCCGGGATTGAAACAGAAATTCGGCGCGATCCGTTGCTGATCTTTTCCAATTAGTTTAGGGCTTTTACTCAGTATATATTCATGCATCTTCAGTTGTAATTTCATAAGTTTTGAACGTGAGATTTGAGAGCTAGAGAATTAGGGTTCATCTTGAGTGTTGCATAAACCCTAATTTGGGAATCTGCTTGTAATCGGGAATTCGTTCGAAGTGTTATTAAAATTGCCAGGTTTTGGCCGTGGATGTAGGCTTGTGGAAACAGCCGAACCACGTAAACGTCGTGTGTTGTTTTCTTTTCGCATTTTCTTTTCATTCGCCATTGTTGAGGGTTTGCAGAGCTTCGAAGTTTGGTTGATTAAGCTGGTTCAGATTCGTGGGTAATCTTAACAGTTTTGGCACCGTCTGTGGGAATCAACCTGAGGAACAATGACTTCGATGCGTCTAGACGTGGTGAAATTCACCGGAAAAGGCGACTACAACCTGTGGAAGGTGCAGATGGAGGCTCTCCTCATTCAGCACAACCTGGAAGAAGCCTTGGTGGAAGAAAACCCTGAATCATCTTCAATTACTACGAAAAAGAGGACTGAAATATGCAAGAAGGCAAAGAGTGCTATCATACTATGTTTGGGAGACAAAGCTCTGAGAGAAGTGTGTAAAGAACCTACAGCCGCTGCAATTTTGAAGAAGTTAGATTCACTATACTTCACAAAGTCGTTGCTAATCGTTTGTATCTGAAACAGAAGCTTCTCAACTTCAAGATTTCAGATGAAAAACGTATTGCGGAGAAGCTAGACGAATTCATCAAGATTGTTGATGACTTGGAGAATATTGAGGAGCAGGTCAAAGATGAAGACAAGGCTCTCATGTTATTAAACTCCCTGCCCAAGTCATTGGATGGATTTAAGGATGCTTTAATCTATGGAAGATTAATTTCTCTAACACTGGATGAGGTTTTAATGGCAATAAAAACAAAGGTACTCCAAAGTCATGCCGAAGCCAAGCCACAAAATCTTGGGGAAGGTCTAAGTATAAGGAACAAGAGTTTCAAGAAAGGGCAAGGCAAGAAGAAGGAGTCAAAGGCAGTTAACACTGGAGGAAAATCTGGAGATGATAATCAGGAAACTAGAAAGTGTTTTTCATGCCATAAAATAAGGCATCTGAAGAAAAATTACCCTGAACGATCAAAGGCTAAACAACAATCACAAGGAAAGGGACCTGAAGCTGCAATAGCTGAAGATAACTATGAGAGAGCAGACATGTTATGCATTTCTACAGCAACTATCTCTGATGAATGGGTGTTGGATTCAGGATGTAGTTTTCATATGTGTCCAAGAAGAGAGTGGTTTTCAGAGTTAAAGATGGAGAAGAGCGGCTCAGTTCTCTAGGGAAATGACCAATCTTGCAAGGTGGAAGGAGTGGGAATCATCACTCTTAAACTGCACGATGGGAGCATCAAGAGATTGAGCAATGTCAGGTATATCCCAGATTTAAAAATGAACCTAATCTCACTTGGCTTACTTAATTCTGCAGGATATGAATTCAATACCGACAGTGGACATATCCAAGTCACAAAGCAAGGCAAGCTCATTCTAAAAGGGAGGAAGAATAATGGTCTTTACATCCTAATTGGATCCACAATTCAAGGGGAGGTGGAGGCAACCATGAATCAAGCAAATACTAATCTGTGGCACAAGAGATTGGCTCACATTGGTGAAAAGGGACTCCTGTTATTATCAAATAGAGGAGTTCTTGGTGCAGAGATAGCAACCAAACTGGATTTTGTGATCAATGCACATTGGGGAAAGCCAAGAAACTACCCTATCCCACAGGAAACCATTACTCATCTCAGAAATTGGAGTATGTACATTCGGATATCTGGGGTCCATCCAGAGCCACAACTCATGGTGGAGCAAGATACTTTATGTCAATCATAGATGATTACTCTAGGAAGTTGTGGGTATTCACTCTAAAACACAAGAGTGATGCATTCAAAACTTTTAGAGATTGGCTGCAGAATCAGGAAACATTGACAAGTAAGAAGCTTAAATTCTTAAGAACTGACAATGGTTTGGAATATATGTCTGAAGAATTCCAGGAATATTGCAAAGAGAAAGGGATAACTAGACACAAAACAGTACCTGCAAATCCCCAACAAAATGGCACTGCAGAAAGGATGAATAAAACACTATTGGAGAGGGTGAGATGCATGCTTCTAAATGCCAAACTTCCAAGGAGTTTCTGGGGAGAGGCTGTTACAACAGCAGCCTATTTGGTAAATAAATCTCCTTCCTCAGCCATTAATTTTAAATGCCCCGATGAGTTGTGGTATGGATCTTCTATAAATTATTCTCATCTTAAAGTTTTTGGATGTCTTGCTTATGCTCACATTAGACAGGATAAGTTAGAACCTAGAGCCTTAAGGTGTATTTTTATAGGATATCCCACAGGTATCAAAGGGTATAAACTGTGGTGCTTAGAGGAAGGTCATCAAAAGTGCTTCACTAGTAGGGATGTTGTGTTCAGGGAAAGTGTAATGGGATATTCTAACACTGGGAATACTCAGATTCAAACCGATATTTCAGTGGAGGTGGAGCATCAGGATCAGAGCTTGGAACCTGAAAACACCTCAGAAATCACTCTTGATCAGAATGGTGATATAGAAGCAAATTCAGAAGCTCAGGATGAAGATCAAGATAATTCAGATCCAAACTCTACAGATTTGAGACATTATAGCCTTGTCAGAGATAGGGAGAGAAGGAGAATTCAATCTCCAAGTAGATTTGGCCAAGCTGATATAGTTTCATATGCACTTGCTGTGGCACAAGACTTGGAATATGATGAACCTCAGAACTACAAACAGGCCATGGCATCCAAGGAGAGACATCAGTGGTTATTAGCTATGCAAGAGGAACTTCTATCTCTAGAGAAGAACCAAACCTGGATACTTGTGGACAAGCCAGATAAGAAGAAGATCATTGGCAGCAAGTGGATATTCAAAAAAAAGGTTGAGGTTATAGGGACAGAAAGAATCAGATTCAAGTCTAGATTGGTGGCTTAAGGATTCAGTCAAAAGGAAGGTATAGACTTCAATGAGATCTTCTCTCCTGTGGTAAAACATTGCTCAATAAGATTACTTTTAGCCTTGGTACCTCAATGGAACCTAGAGCTACAGCAGTTGGATGTAAAAACAGCCTTTCTTCATGGTTTTTTGGAAGAAGTAATCTTCATGAAACAACCAGAGGGTTTTGTACTACCTGGAAACGAAGAGAAGGTGTGTAAGCTGCAAAGATCACTCTATGGATTGAAGCAAAGCCCAAGGCAGTGGTATAAAAGGTTCAATGAGTACATGCTGAAAATAGGACTTCATAGATGCCCCTATGATAGCTGTGTTTATCTTGAAAAGGAAGATCAAAGGGTGGTTACTTATCTACTAATCTATGTGGATGACATGTTCATAGCAAGTTAAAGCATGAATAGGATCAACAAATTAAAGGAGAAGCTGAGCTCTCAATTTGATATGAAGGACTTAGGTGATGCTAGAAGAATTCTGGGAATGGATATTCTCAGAGATAAAGAAGCTGGAAGATTGTTCTTATATCAAACTGATTATATGAGAAAGGTGCTGAAAAGATTAAACATGCACTTAGCTAAATCAGCCTTAACTCCTTTAGGACCACATACAAAACTATCCAAGCAGCAGGCCCCTATCACAGAGGAAGAGAAGAGATATATGGAAGGTGTTCTATATGCAAGTGGAGTAGGGAGTGTCATGTACTCAATGATCTGCAGCAGACCTGACTTGGCCTATGCAATGAGTTCAGTAAGCAGATTCATGTCAAATCCGGGAAGAGCACATTGGGAAGCCTTAAAGTGGATGCTAAGATATATTAGAGGAACTGCAGATTTGGGGTTAATGTTTGAAAGAGATGAAACCAATCAGTCTCAAGAGTGCTTGGTGGGATTTGTGGACTCAGATTTTGCTGGAAATATAGACTCAAGAAAGTCATTAACTGGATATATTTTTACTCTTTTTGGAACAGCCATTAATTGGAGAAGTATTCAGCAATCCATGGTGGCTTTGTCCACCACAGAAGCTGACTATATGGCCATGACAGAAGCCATCAAGGAGTCTATATGGTTGAGGGGTATGATCCAAGAGCTAGGCATTGTTCAGAAGAAGGTGTTGATCTACTGTGACAGCCAAAGTGCTTTACACTTATCAAAGCACCAAGTGTTCCATGATAGGTCAAAGCATGTAGATGTTAAGTTTCATTTTGTAAGGGACATAATTGTTAAGGGTTTGGTGGAGGTCAAGAAGATTAGCACTGAAGAAAATCCAGCTGATATGCTGACTACATCATTGAATAGCATTAAGTTCAATCACTGTATCAAATTGGTAAATGTTTTACCATGGCCGTCTAACACATAAGTGTTGTCTTTCAAAAGTGTTGTGTTTTGCAGGTGTTGTATTTCAATATAGGTGGAGAATTGTAGGAATACATATATATCTGCATGCATATTGGAGGATTTCAGAACCGGGTTTAGATCGAGCAAAACCGGAGTAATGATGCGTGAACCAGATGATTCTAGCTGCAGCCGGTTCAAGGTGGTTAAGTGGCAGTTAAGGTTCTGGGCGCAACTTCCGGGATTGAAACAGAAATTCGGCACGATCCGTTGCTGATCTTTTCCAATTAGTTTAGGGCTTTTACTCAGTATATATTCATGCATTTTCAGTTGTAATTTCATAAGTTTTGAACGTGAGATTTGAGAGCTAGAGAATTAGGGTTCATCTTGAGTGTTGCATAAACCCTAATTTGGGAATCTGCTTGTAATCGGGAATTCGTTCGAAGTGTTATTAAAATTGCCAGGTTTTGGCCGTGGATGTAGGCTTATGGAAACAGCCGAACCACGTAAACGTCGCGTGTTGTTTTCTTTTCACATTTTCTTTTCATTCGCCATTGTTGAGGGTTTGCAGAGCTTCGAAGTTTGGTTGATTAAGCTGGTTCAGATTCGTGGGTAATCTTAACAGTTACAAAATCCGTTTACTGTTTGTTTGTGTTTTTCTTACACAGGTTTACAGACCCACGCAAAATTTTCAGGACCAAATTTCACAGTGTTTAGAATATATAAATAATTTTTGTACTTTATCTAATTTGGATTTCTTACATTTTAATTAGTTGTTTATCTATTTATTTTTCATTTTAACCTTCTTATTTGTGTATCGAGGATATATATAAATATACACTCCTGTTGGAATATCTATCATGGACAAACTAATATATATTTACCTATCACGATTGTCCATCATACACAATTTATCGATTAAATATTAGGTCAAAATCACTTTTGATCCTTGATGTTGCCCTTATTTTGCCATTATAATTAAAATGGCCCCGTACAATTTATTTTTCTTCAAATCCACCCTTTTTAAGAATTTCGTCCAATGAGTGTGACGAAATCATTAATATGTTTGTTATGATTTCCAACATTTCGGACGATTTTTTAATGGAATTAATGAATAGAAAAATCACTAATAACTTGAGAGACTATTTTTTTATGGACCGCAAATAGTGGATACCGATTTTAAAAATAAAAACAAATAAAATCTGAGATTTCCATATTTTTTAGGAAAAATGATAAAAGATATATAGGTTGCACCTTTTTTGTTGTTATTTTTCTTTTCAATTTACTTACAAAAATATTTTTTTATGAGTAAGCCGTTTAGTGCACCTGACGTCCGCATCCATGCACTCGGATCTGATGCAGGCTGGGCTTGTCTGGGCCAGCCCAATTTTTTCGCGTGTTTTGATCTTAATCTTCATGTTATGTTAGTGATACCTTCATTTTATGTTAGTTATACCCTCATTTCCAGATTTCATACCCTTAATTCAAAATCGTTGACCTTTATGTTATGTTAGTCATACCTTGATATTATGTTAGTAATACCCTCATTTACAAATTGCATACCTTCATGCTATGAGGTATAACTAACATCGCATAAAGGTACAACATATTGAGTGAATTTTTGGTGGGTTTGAGCGCACCCACCAGGCGCGTCAGAGTGTGTTGGAGCGCGTGAAAACGCATGTGAGATACGCGTTGGGTTGGGCCGGGTCGGGCCGGCGGCCCGAATTGCCACATCTAACCATGAACACATTTTCCAAAACTAGATGTAGGTAAGGGACCTTAGTGAACAAATTTGCAAGATTGTCATTCGAGCGTACTTTTTGTATAATTTCATAACTTTTTAGGAGTTCATGAACTGTGTTAAATTTTCATTTCAAATTCCCGCTACACATTTATGCAACACAAGTTGCAAGTTCCTCATAAATGACTGAGAAAAATATAATATTTACTAATACCACATGACTCACAAATGTGTTTTATCATTATTTTTATCCATACACATTTTCATGAGAGATCATATAATAATAAGTGGTTTGAAGAAGTGGTAATCAAATTTTGTTTAACACATTTTCTTGAAAATGTAATACCTCCACATAGAAAACTTAACTAGTGAATAATTCTCCAAAATTTATTGTAAAGTAAATAAGGTAACATGAATTTAGAAGATACTGAAAAATATATTTAATGATAATTCAATATAATTTTATTGGAGGAGCACTAAACCTTTACTGGTAGATTTACCATTTCTATAATATCAAATATAGTTCATTTTGAAAGATAAATTGCAAGTGAGGAACTTCAGGTCCTATATATACTCAAACACTTCTTTATATTTAAATGAGTTCTTGCCCATTTCAAGAGACATCGATTGGTTTACTTAGTCGATGAAACATATCCATGTAGAATCTTTCTAAAAACCTTCTTAATTCGAGTAGATTGATTAGTGTATGAAAATTCCTTCACGGAGATGGTCGATCTGCAAACCGAGACAATATTTGATCTTACCTAAAGGTTTTATTTCAAAGTCGACTTTTAAATTCGAACTTGCTTCTTCAATTTCCTTATGTCTTCCAATAATATGTATACACAAAAATGATACAATATTCATCTATTGATTTCTTTATAATCATCACTCAAGAAAAATGCATCATTATTTGAATATAATCCTCCTTCAAGAAGAATTCACTTATTCGATTTGTATCGAATTCTACACGATGAATGTAGATCATCTAATGATCTTATAATTTGACATATATTGCAATTCTCATTTTCCTCATTAAGAAATTGTAAAATCTATAATAAATTCTCACATAAATATTCGCAACTAAAGTTTGTGTAGATATATAGTAGCAATGTTTATCAAATGTGTTCTTCAATTCATATTTGTTGCTAGAGATAATATGTAGTGGAACGTTATATGATTCATAATAGGAGAATATGTTTGATCAAACGCAATAACGAGTCTCTGCGGGAACCCTTGAACTACCAGTCTCGCTTTGTAATTCATTATTCTCATTTCTTTTCCATACAAAAACTCATGAATATCCTACAGGGATATCATCCTTTAAGGTATGTATGATAAATTCATAAACTTTTATTTTGTTCAGCGAGTCTAGTTCGACCTCAATTGCATCATTTCATCTTACCCAATTTGAGCGTTACTGGCACTCAGCCATTGATTTAATTGGGTTCTGGATCCAGATTATCTTTATAGATGATAAGAGCAATTTTGGAGGCAAGTATGTTGTCGACAACAATAATATTTATATATTTTCTCTTATGCATCAATAATAATAGTTGCAACTTTGATATTTATATCAACCAAATCCTCATTATTTTCCAAACTATTTTGATATGGTCGTTCCACAATTCTAGTGTTTTAATTATTTTGTGCACGTGTATTGGTACTAGGATTTTTCGTCTTTGGAACGAATCTCTTTTAAAGATACTTGAAGTGACTGAATATTTTTGTTAGACATTGTTTTCCACGGAATTTTATCTTTTGTATTCATATGCCATTTACGCTTCAAGCACAGAGTTACATCAAATGTATTTGTATATGTGATTATGATACTCCTTTATGATCAGTAAATGCATCTCGCAGGTTATTTGTTAAATACTGCAAGTTAATTATTTTTTGAACCTCCAGTTCAGTTTGACTAGTGTGTGGATCTGAATACTATAGATTTTCCAAGTTCAATAAAATTTATTGGCATTTTTTTAATTATTCAGTATTATCTCCCCCTAATGCCGATAAATATTTTTGATCAATAAATTTATACTATGTCATGGGCACGCACTAATTGTAAAAGGTGGAATAGTCAAGATATTGCAAATTTGCATGAACCCAACATGATTCATTTAGACCATTTCGAGTGTGGATGTAAGGAATCAAATGCTCCACTTTAATTTCTAATGGCATACAATAGTTATCAAATGCTTTTGAAGCGAATTCAGCGGAATCATCCTTTCTAATGGGTGTAAATGGATAATCAGGGAATTGCGCCCGAAGTTCAATAATTTTGGCAATAAATTTCCTGAAAGCATTATTTCGAGTGGATAAGAGACACACATGAGTCCACCTAGTGGAGGCATCAATTAAGACCATTAAATGTTGAAATGGCCCTGATGTTGGATGCATTGGTTCACATATATCTCCATGAATTCATTCATAAAAAATAGGAGATCCAGTTCAATTTAAGTAGTAGAAGGATTACTACAACTATTACTTCATCTTTAGAATAACTTCAATTTTCGATGGTCTATATCACATGATATTATATAAAATCCAACAATCAGGTTGTGTCATGTCGGGAATGACTCAAATGCTCATGTTAAACTAAAAATTAGGATCATCAAAATTTTCACTCTAGAAGGTCGGATGTATAATACAATCCTAATGAGGAAGAATGAGTTTTTCCTACAACTTGCTTCCAATGTTTTATGGACTCAGTCACTAGGAGATATTCTACAATATTCATATAAGTGAAAGTCATTTGGTTTGAGGATATGATAATATATCATGATAATTAAATTGATATAAATATGGAGAAAAGCTCTTCAGGAGCCTAATATCTGCAAACTATAATTGTAGCAATTCTTCATTTATTCTAAGTTCAACTTTGATATAAATGTCTTATCTTTAAGGACAATATAAATAGTATTACTCTCTACCTATTATAAGATACCCTTTTTCTCCATATACTGAAAAATTAAATTGACAATACTTAAAATAAGCATGCTAGCAAATTTTGAGGATATCATATAGCATGCATAATATTTCAAAAAATAAATCATATCAAATCAAACTGACAAACATCAAATAGAGTGATGTAAAATAAATTGCTCATTTTCTCAATGAATCAATAATATTCTCAATAATTTTGAGTTTAATATTCAAGGTATTACCATTAGCAATATTCGAGTTCATATTTGCTTCAAGCAAATTAGTATAATGAGGTTTGAAAAAATTCAATCCTTTTACCTATATGCGGAAAGAAAAATGAGAACCATGTATCCTTATTTCATTTAAATAATAGAGTTTTAATTTCAATGTTAAAACTCCTGTGAAATAATTGTTCTAATCAAAGATGAGTTTAATTGATTCATTTTCTCAATGAATCAATATTATTCTCAATAATTTTGAGTTCAATATTCAAGGTATTACCATTAGCAATATTCAAGGTCTTTTCATTTAATTTAATTGAATTAAGAATTTTTTAACAAGTTTAAAAATTTATAGATTAGAAATTAAGACATCATTGCATTTTAAACATATTAGTATCCAACAAGTCTTCAAGTCTACATGTCTTCAAGTCGTTAAGCAAAGGAATTATGCAATATATGCAGTACTAGTAATACATATCTATATCTTCAAATACAAACAAATTCAATCTCATGAACAAGCGTAATCTTAACAATCAAAAACCATAAAATAAATCATATTATTTGAATTGGTTCAAAGAAAATACCTTGCAGGAAAGACACGATAACGTGTTGTAAAATATGTTGTCAATACATATTTTTGGATGAAACAACATATAATCAACAATATAAAAGTAACAGAAGATTGAGAATGTGATATCACTACAAGAAAACTGCCCGACAGTGACAGAAAAATCTGTCACTAAAATCAGAATTTCTGTCACTAGCAGGTAGTAGTGACGGATTTGTAACGGAAACAGCCTGTCAAAATCAGTTTTGTCACTAAACTTTAGCGACGGATTTTAATTCCGTCACTACAGGTGTGATGGAAAATTCCTTATTCATCCTTATTCCATGAGATTTTTATTCATCCTTATTCCATCCTTTGGGTACAATATATATACATATAATAATATGAACTCCAGAGGTCATGGAATATGAAAAGACTATATTAATGTCCACATAAATATAGATTTCATCCTTATTCCATCTTTTATGTTATGTTAGTTATACCTTCATATTATGTTAATAATACCTTCATTTATAGATTTCATATCTTCATGTTATGAGGTATAACTAACATATATAGCATAAAGGTACAAAACATTGAGCGCATTTTTTGGTGGGTTTGAGCGCATTCACCAGACGCATCGGAGTGCGTTGGAGCGCGTGAAAACGTACATGGGAGGCGTATGGGACGAGTTGATCCAGGTGCACATATCCTAGATTTATGCACTAAGTGCACAAAAGTTTTGGTCTTTTTTAATCCATTTATTATTTTAATTGTACTTATCATTATTATTCTTACAATTATGATGATAAAAATATATTCCTACCAATCACCATCAAGTACTGATATACTTTACATTTCAAATAGAAATAAAATACATTTAATTTCTTTACTTTGAAATTAAAGTAATTTGGCCAGCAAATTAACATCCTATTATACATTTATATTACTATGCCCACCATTGTGTGTCAAATATCTAAACATCTATTAATTTTAGTCATTATACATCATCGGTGAATGAATTAAAAATTGTACAGCCGATATTTTACTATTTTCTACTCAAGAGGAATTGTTGAGTACTATCTTTGAGGAATGGATGCAGACACGTGAATGAATTAAATGAAATTTGGATAAAGTTGAAGATGAGCATACCTACTCCCTATGCATAAATTAAATAATAAGTTGACCGTCAGTTATCAAAACCAAAAAAATAAAAGAAATCATGGATCCAAGTTTCAATAAAAATTAAATGTAATTTGCTTTCCAAAGTTTGATTCTACCTATTTAAGATTAACACAAAAATTCATATGAGACGGTCTCACGGATAGTTATCGTGAGACGGATCTTTATTATCCATGAATCAAACCCACATCCACAAATGTTCATATGAATTTTTAAGTGTGGGTTATGGGTTGACCCATCTCACGAAAAAAGATCCGTGAGACAGTCACACAAGACGACCTATAAGATTAATTATCTGTTTGTGGAGTCCCAATATGATCATATTTGATTTAATACAATTTCATACGATATGTACTAAAATTTGAAGTCACTGATTAGAAATTTAATTTAATGATTAAAGAATGGGAAACCAGAAATTGACAGCTTTGACGCTCCATTCTATCATTGTTCCCTTATTCATTTAGCGCGTAATCGAATATCATGTGTCTATTATATATTTTGTGTGAGATCGTGATGGATTGAATCTCTTAGTTAATACAAGTTATAATACTTGGATATTATCTGATAAGCATTTTTGGACTTTGTCCGACTATAAGAAAATATGCAATATTTTTATATGTATTAGGTAATACTTCTCTATATATGAAATACTAGCTATATATTTTCTTATATATGTCCAACTAGATCCGACTTGTCACATATATGAAATAGGATTCGTGAGACGATGTTATACAAGACTCATCCTATTTTGTGGAGTTTATGACATGTAATATTCTTTCAATGTGTTGTACCTTCAATTGGTCCAACACAATGTCTTATCAAATTCATAGGACACGTACATGTGAAATGAATCAAGACACAACAAGCAAAGTAGACTTGAAGTAGTCGTCGAACATAACCAAACTAATCATAATTAAAAGACTCCATTTGGATAGAGCGATTTGAAATTCAGGATTTGAAATGAGTGGATTTCAAATCCTCTCAAGTTGGAGTGGATTTAAAATCCACCAAAATGACTCCAAAATTAGTTCAAAAACCATGGATTTCAAATTTATATGCATCCAAACATTACCGGTAAATTAGCTACCATGAATTTCAAATATCTTCTCAAATCCTCCTCTCCAAATGAACCCTAACATAATTAACACGTTGACTGATCAAAATCAAGATGGACCAAAAAGTGTTGTAGTTGTTAGATCAAGAAGATATGTGTTCTCTAGTCGATCATGGACTGATCAAAAGAAGTAGGAAGACAAAGGAAATTAACTTTGATCAAACAATAACCTCCCTTAATCAACTGCAAATCAAGAAGACGAGACAATGGATGACTACTTAAGTTCAATGAGGCTTAAATTATGGAAATAAAGTTTTTGTCACAAATCAATGGTGGATTGGCTCAATTCATTGATTCATAACATGAGCTCCAATTTTATGTGCACTCAATAACCTTCTAAATTTAATTATACATCAGTATGTAATCTCGACGGAAATTATAAATAAAGTTTCATTAACACGGAAATAAGGTTCAACATCAATTGTCTTGAAGCTAGCATTTGATTTTGTTTAATGGTCTGATTTGGTTGATAATAATGATATATCACCCGAGCACAACTGCAGTGCTCTTCATTCACTTTACTCGATATCTTATTCATTATGAAATACGTACTATCTCCTCCAATCCCAATTAAGTGTCGTTTTAGAAGTCAGATCTTATTAGCTTTATTTGCTAGACTTTTTATGCACATTATTTCCAAATTATCCTTCATAAATTTCTTTAATTGGTCTAAGGGTATAATAATATTCACCCCATTTTATATACAAGTTAATTGGAATTCAAATAAGTAACTTTACTCGTATCTTTTTTAATGTGTAATATAACGTACACAAAGACAATCATATATATGAACATTAGTTATTACTGAAATGAAACTATAATAAAGAAATAAAAAAAAACATAAAAAGAGAGATGGTATGTAATCAATCAAACCAAACACAATTGAGATAGAAAACCAACATATACATCGATCAACCATCGAAACAAGTGGTGTGATGGTTCCTTATTCAAATACACTGCAAAGAAAAAACACACACGAGAGTGAACAACTTCATGGCAAACCATATCTTAATAGGGACACGTCACGATTAGGGTTTCATTTTTAGGTGCATGCAATAGGGTTAGCAAGCAGGTATTGCTCACAAGCCTTGTAGAAATAAGTGTTGTGCTCTTTACGTTCTTCAACTTCCTCATCAGTGAGGCCATGGCCATGGCTCTTTGAGTGATAATCAGTCTTCACCTTCACCACGCACCCGCCATCTCCACTCTCCTCGAACTTCAACTCGTAGCAGATCTTCGCGTGCTTGTGCCCCAGCGCGTGCCCTTCAAACGTGGTCGCCTTGCACACAAGGTTCACCGGGTCAACCTCGTCCAGTCTGTGCTTGATGTAGCTCACCTCTGAACCTGCATGAATCATGGAAATTAGTGATCACATGTCTAGACATATGTCTTAATAATATGTCTTAATAATATGTCTGTGCTGATATGTAAAGATCACATCCCTTTAAATATTGTGATTTGAAATTAACAATACAGTATCATACTAAACGTACCCTCGGGGAAGTTGGCCTGGTAGACACATCCATGGCCGATTTTACCGCCTTCAAGGATCTCAATGTTCTTGATTCCAGGAGTCACCTTCGGAAGGATTTCGTGGGAGTCCGTCACCAAAGCCTTGAACAGTCTGGATGCTGATACCTTCAGTTTGAATTCCTGGTAAAAGCTCTTCACACCCATTTTCTTAGAACGTACTGGGAATTAGAGGGATTTGAAGCTAAGAAAATTGTAATGAAAGCTATAATAGGAAAGTTTTAGTTTGAGATGTGGAGAATACACAAACTGCATAGGCTATTTATAGAAGGTTTTCAGGGATTGAACGGTCATTTTGCATGGATGTTACAGCCCAAAGTTTCTATAATTAAAAAAATATACATTGACTAAGAATAGTTGCTAACTTTTACGCAATTATTTATTTATTTCATGTGCACAGCGCATTTATAAAGGAGCCAGAAAAGGGGATCATACAATGAAGGATACGACAAGCTTGAATATCATAAATAGGTTAGGTTGTTGTGTTTAGTTCGGTTGAAAGATTTAAGATAGAGTTAATTTCAATTTTCGTTTTGTATGTATGACTCTTTTCATTTTTGAACAATAAAGAATACGTTTTTTAATTTTGGTTCAGTATGTTTCTACTTTTTTTAACTTTGATCTTATATATTTCAAATTTTCCAACTTTGGTCCTGTATGTTTAAAAAAAATTCGATTTTGGTCCTGTATGTTTCAATTTTTTCCAATTTCAATTCAGGATTACCGTCGGGAAATCTTATTTGACATCTACGATTTTGATAATTCCAACCGAAATTGGACTGAAATTGGAAAAAATTGAAACATATAGGACCAAAATTGAACAATAGGACCAAAATTGGAAAACGTATACTTGATTGTTCAAAAATGCAAAGGATCATACATACGGGATCAAAATTGAAATTAATCATTTAAAATATATAAGATTCTAGAAGAATGCATGAATTTAAAATTCATTCATATTCAAAATTGATTAGTACAAAATGAAAGTAATGAATTTTCAAATTTATATCAATCCAAATACCACAAACGGATTTACTATTATAATGTATTTGTGATCAGAAAATTAACAATTTGTTTTTCTTTTTTCGATAACTTTAAAAGTACTGGAACTTTTTTTATTTTTTGTTATCACAGTGGAGAACAAGAAGAGGATATCGTTATATAAAGAGCAATTATATACACACCCCAAGCAATACTAAATACACCTCATCTATACATATAAAAATTAAAATAATAAAAAAATATATGTGTATAGATGGGGTGTGTTTAGTATTGCTTGGGGTGTGTATAGAATTGTCCTTATAAAAAATATCGCTATAGAAGACTAAGACATCGAATTATTGTCCAGATTTTCTGCTTAATTTAAGTCACTTTCCAATGTACATATATATTTGAAAATGAGATGTGAATTATTGTGATTTTAAAATCGCAAAATATAATCATCACCATATTAGTTGTAAAAATAATATTTGATTATTGAATAATCTAATCATTTTACTTTAACATATATTATCACCACTTGTTAGAGCAGATAGTAGTTTAATATTATAATAACATTGAAGGTGATAGTATGATCATGCATGGTCGATTTTTGTGTAACATTTCGACAAATCCACACATAATTAAATTATTACTCCCTCCGATCCATTATTACTACCTTTATCCCAAAATAAGTGTCATTTTAATAAGTACAATTTATCACCAAATAAGTATCGTTTTTGGATTATAAATATACCAAAGGATACCCTTCTATCATATAAATGTTTTTAAGAATGAAAAGATAAAAAGACTCCACTTTAAATAAACTTAAATTTGGGTGGATTTGATTTTTTATCATATTCCTTAAATTTAGTTTAAAAGACTAAAATGACACTTATTTTGGGACGGAAGTAGTACAAATCATATTTTCTCAAAGTATAATTTCATGCTTTAATTGAATTTTTTTTTAGTTGTACAATTTCATATTACTTAGTTTAATTTTCAATAAATTTGAAAAATGCCATGTTTGCAATATTTAAATGGCATATAACAAAGAAATTGGGGATTTTCGATCATTACTGACAAAGGATTAAATGATACTGGCTGAACTTTTTGATAATTGGCTTAAATAAGTAACTAGAACAAATTATATTTAATATCGAATATTTCTTGTTTCAAAAATAAAGTAATATATATTTCAAAAAATGAAGATTGTTTTTGAATGATTGATAATGTCCTCATAAATAAATATTTAATATAATATAACATATAATAGAATATATAATATTTGTGATTGCACAGTCAAATTTATAACATGTTTATTAAAATATCATAAAGTCGAAAATATCAATATATATGGGCAGAAATATTTATACTCTAATTTTATAAAAATACTAGTGAACATATCTATATCCATACTAAATTTTACCTGAATTTTATTAAATTTTGATGAAATTCAACGACAATCCATTTCAATTAGACATGGTCATCTGGTTTCCCGGTTCCGGTTCCGAACCGGTTCCGGTTTCCGAAATGGCCGAACCGGAACCGAACCGGGAAGGGTAATAGGCCGGTTCCGGTTCCGAAACCGGCGGTTCCGGTTAAACCGCCGGTTTGGGCCGGTTTTTCAAAAAATTTATAGATTTCAAAAAATTCAAAAAAAAAAAGAAAAAGGGGGACGCTCCGGTTCGAACCGGCGGTTCGATCCGGTTTCTTCATCTTGACTGTTGATCTCCAAGGGCCCGTAGATCGCCACCGTCGATTTCAAAAATTTTCAAAACCGGCGGTTCGAACCCATAATCCCCATGCTCGTCGAGTAGAAGCTTCATCCTCTGAAAATGCTCCTACATGAATTGGAGTATCCTCCGGAGCTGCCGTCTTGATGTTTTTCAAGGCGTTTCCGTCAGGTCTCCTTAGCTTTGATGACATGAAAGGCTTCATGGAAACCTTTCTTGGCTGGTTCTGGAGCTGCACTTAAAAAATACAATTCCAGAATATCACCTCTGGCCAAATGTGGGTTATTGGCCCAAGTCTCGTGTACCGCCGTCCCAATCCATTTCGGAAGTTTCGAAATCTCTGGGAATCCTGGTGAAACGGTATAGATTGAAGCAAGAGCTCCAAAGTTATACCATTCTTGTACTTCGTTTGGATGACTTCCGGGTTTCATCCAAACTCTTTAGTACTTCCGGGTTTTATCCCTGAGATGCCTGACTCGTTTGAGGACCTCGTCAGCGACGTGTCCTTCCATCTCATGTTAGGAAATCTGCAAGAACATTTTCATGAGATTTCACAATGACAATATCGTAATCATAATATTGACATTCAGCTTGCCATCTTTGTATCCTAACTTTTTCTGGTTTAGATTCAATTTTATTTTTCAGAAAAGCTTTGACACTAGAATTATCAATCTTCAGGATGAACTTCTTGGCAAGTAAGAATAAAGGTCATTTCTTGAATGTCCTTCATGACTACAAAGAATTCCTTCTCGTTGATATGCCATTTTGTTTCACTGTCCGTGAATAACCCGCTGCAGTATCTGCATGGCATTTCTCCATTTGGTGTAGCCTTCATTAGAACTACTGCCCACCATTTTTCGTTTTTTGAGCCTTTGTTTTCAGGTTTTCAGAAAACAGGATTTGGATCAGGATCACCCATTTTTATTAATTCCGGGGGTTCTCTGAATTTGAAAGTTATCACTTAGTAGGTCAATGATCACTAGCGTCTGTGTAGAGAACTAGTTCATCCTCGTCTTGGGGTATAACAAGTTTTGGAAGTTGTTGACAAATCTCCTTAAGTTGCTTAATCCCTTCTTGGTGTTTATCTTCCCAGATGAATGTTGCATCCTTCTTTAATAATGGGCTGAACATCTTCCTGTAATTTGTCAGATTGTTTATAAACATACCGACAAAGTTAACAACTCCGAGAAAACTTTGAAGTTGTTTCTTGTCTTTGAGGATATCTGGAAATCCTTGAATCTTTTCCACAATATGGTTTTGTAGGATGATTCCAGATTCATCGATCTCAATTCCAAGGAATTCGATCTGTCTTGTAGCAATTACTGCCTTCTTCTCAGAAAGCACTAATCCATCCTTGTGACAAACATCTGAAAAGATTTCCAAATGCTTGAGATGTTCTTTCATGATCTTGGAAGCGATGAGAATATCATCGATGTATACGGACATGAAACTAAAATAATCTTTGAAAAGATTATCCATCTTTCTCTGATATATCTGAGAAGCGTTTGCCAATCCCATGGGCATTACGTTCCAGATATAATGTCCTTGTGGTGTGGAAAAAGCTGTAAACTTCTTGCTTTCTTCCTCCATCATAATCTGGTAGAATCCAGACTTACAATCGAATTTAGAGAATACCTTAGCACCTTTGATGCTGTTGACTAGGTGTTCTCTACTCGGGATGTAGTATCCATCGAACTCAAAGATGTCATTAATCCATTTATAATTAATAACAAGTCTTGGCTTTCCTCGCTTGATTTCTTCATGATTCCTTACAAGGAATCCCGGACTGCTGTATGGAGAAACTTCTGGTGAGATTATCTTAAGGTCCAGATGTTCCTTAAGTATCTTCTGCATATCCTCATGATCCGCTTGGTTCATAAGGATGGGCTTGAATCTTACGAACTCGTGTTCCTTTCCGGATTTAACCTTCAGTGATGCTTTGAGCTCGTTCTTGTTCCACCATGCCAAAGGATCTTCATTGTAATTCCTTTAGATCTTCTTCCTGATGTCTTCGAGTGAAATCTGTTCATCAATAGAAATCTCACTCGACGAATTCTCCAATAGGCTCATTATTTCTACAATAACTATTGGAGGTACTTCTTCTTCATCTTGTACCCTAAATGAATACAAGTGATTATCTCACGCCTTTATCCCTGGTCTAGTATGTCCAAACTGTCGGTAGGATAAAAGTGCATCGCCAAATCTCCTTCTATCCGCCATTTTTGGATGTCGAAGTTTGGCTTCATCACCACGCTTGCTGCGAAAAGTCATAGGCATTTTTCTGTAGAATGTCTCTCGTAATCTTTGGACAATAATCTTATGACACATAGTGTTGTGAAAATAAAATACATTTAATTTATTTACTTTGAAATTAAAGCAATTTGGCCAGCAAATTAACATCCTATTATACAATTATAGTCGTGGGCATAGTGATATGCCCACCATTGTGTGTCAAATATCTAAACATCTATTAATTTTAGTCATTATACATCATCGGTGAATGAATTAAAAATTGTACAGCCGATATTTTACTATTTTCTACTCAAGAGGAATTGTTGAGTACTATCTTTGAGGAATGGATGCAGACACGTGAATGAATTAAATGAAATTTGGATAAAGTTGAAGATGAGCATACCTACTCCCTATGCATAAATTAAATAATAAGTTGACCGTCAGTTATCAAAACCAAAAAAATAAAAGAAATCATGGATCCAAGTTTCAATAAAAATTAAATGTAATTTGCTTTCCAAAGTTTGATTCTACCTATTTAAGATTAACACAAAAATTCATATGAGACGGTCTCACGGATAGTTACCGTGAGACGGATCCTTATTATCCATGAATCAAACCCACATCCACAAATGTTCATATGAATTTTTAAGTGTGGGTTATGGGTTGACCCGTCTCACGAAAAAAGATCCGTGAGACAGTCACACAAGACGACCTATAAGATTAATTATCTGTTTGTGGAGTCCCAATATGATCATATTTGATTTAATACAATTTCATACTATATGTACTAAAATTTGAAGTCACTGATTAGAAATTTAATTTAATGATTAAAGAATGGGAAACCAGAAATTGACAGCTTTGACGCTCCATTCTATCATTGTTCCCTTATTCATTTAGCGCGTAATCGAGTATCATGTGTCTATTATATATTTTGTGTGAGATCGTGATGGATTGAATCTCTTAGTTAATACAAGTTATAATACTTGGATATTATCTGATAAGCATTTTTGGACTTTGTCCGACTATAAGAAAATATGCAATATTTTTATATGTACTAGATAATGGCCCGTGCGTTGCACGGGTGTCATATGTAATTCTGCATTATTTATTGAATTTTTTTCTTTGCTGTTATAAATATACTATTCCGTTAATATATTGTGCTAGCAATGCATGTAAATCTTTATATATGAAAGTGAGCTTAATTTATTTTTATTCTTATCCAACAAATATTATATATTGATGGAGAATAAATTATTTTATATGAATCTAATATTTTTAAATGTTAGCCATCAAATATGTCCATTGAAATTTAATGAAGATTTAAAAAACAATTTAAATCAAGTCTAATATGGTTTTGTACTTCATTGACATGATCATAATTAAAAGATAGTTTTGTGATTCAATGACATAACAACATATGGCAGAAATGAATTCTATAGTCAAGAATTGATTTATTTGATTTGATCTGATTTATGGGAATTTGATGATTAATATATCTATACTTCTAATTGAAGTTAAAACTGAAATGTAATGTGCATGCTACGTGAAAGCATTCATCAATAATGGGGCATTTGCTTGATCACTCTTCAGATTCAGTAGATTTCGACATTAATTGCTTATGTATGCCATTACTCTCTACTTACATCTACAAAGACAGAATTGACAGTTAAGTTTGCTGATTTAAAGGGGCGAAAGGACATATAAACATGACATGTATTCATGTTTCCACTAAGCACAAGCTTCACTCTCAGTTCTTGAAATTTCAAATACATATAGATAAGTCACAGAACAACGTTCAGAACTTATAAATGAATTATAAATAAATATCCAGTTGGATGTTAACTTACTCTTCCAATAAGATGTGAAGCATTAATCTTTTTGATCCATTTGCACCGATTATCATGTGTTTGTGTATATTACACAAGAATCCAATCACATCTACATATTGCAAATGATTTAAATAAGCGATGTTACTAATGCATATTTTGATTAACTTAAGAACTCAAATTGAGGAATGGTACCTTGTAATTCTTCATTCTTCTCTGCCAATTTCATCAAGTCATCATAACAGCGAATACGATACTTCTCAATTTGGATCGAATCATTTTTATCTTCAACTTCTTCCATGGAAGTAGTATTGTTGAATCGAATCATGAATTTATGATCTGTTAGCTTGTATTGTATTCTAGTCTTGACAACTTCGAAATCTTTGATGATGAATATTCGCCCCTCCTTTAGTTGTGAAAATTGGTTTAGAAGGGTATGATTGATCGAAGCTTGTATGACGCAATCCTGTTTAACACCAATAGCATTGATGAATCTGTATCCAATTTTCAAGCCACAAAGTTAATAGATAAGAAAATCACCAAATCTTGTGACCACAGTTCAATGCTCAATTACAATCTCAACTCATGTGAACTACTACAAGAAATAAATTCCAATGTAAGCATGGAAATCTACCAAACATAATGCAATAACAAATCAGAGAATGAAGCATAAACATACCATTGTTTTAAATTCATTTCCAAAATCAGAGTCAAAAGACCATAACAACAATGACAACATTGATATTGAACCATATCAGAAACTGATATAACACAATGTTAATACATATATAAGTTTCATTTTGACACTGTCATAAGGCATCAGATACCAAAACAATATGATTGAAGCCTCAAATAAATAGATGAAGTTTTTCATGCATAGTTTGTTTATATTTTGTGGATAATGATATACTGAGGTGTAAAGATCCAGACTTGAATATGAATAAGAACGTGCAAGACACACAAGTTAGAATAATGAGATGAAAGTCAGGACTGAGCAATTGGTTCTCATGGCAGAGATAATATTAAACTTGATTAATCTGTTCCTAATCTGAAATCAATCAATGGCTACTGAAAATGATTCTCACCTTCTCATCCAACAGAAGAAAATCAACACTCATTAGTTCTCGATTGCGTTTGAAATTTCATGCTTCCCATGAACGTAAGAGTCTAACCATGATACACTCCGAGCCACTACTGAGGTTAACTTCATCTAAGGATAAATAAGTAGAATCAAGTTTCGGATGTTCCACATTTGTATTATTCATTATACCTTCAACCAAAAAAAGAAAAAAAGACCTTAATATGATAAAGTTTGTATTGCAGACCAATTTATTCCCTCAAATTAAAGCCCTTCACATTTCTTGGGAGTTACTTTACAATGAATGAAATTTAAGTTAAATATGACTCTTCAATTGATCAACTTTTGAGCTTGCATAGATGGATAAGATGGTTGAATTAAATTAGGGAATAAATCAAGTTAAAGGTTTCAGAAAATCAGGGTAGTAAAATATTCTTTATGAGTTTCTAGCGTATCATTCATTTCTCATGTAGAACTAACCGGTATTGATTAAATAATTCAATTTTCATTAGTTAAAGATACTTGTACGATCTAAGATTGTACAACACCTGATCATCAAAAGAAACTGCAGGGTATTCATTTTCAAATTCCAAATATACAAACTTACCCTTCTCGAATTCAACATGTTTAGAAGACAATCCTAACAACCAACCCAACTTAAATGCTCCAGCTTGAATGCCTCCAACTATAGCTGGACCAATGACAATCTAATATGATGGCACTAATCTTACACCTTCAGTCTCAGCCCTGTGGTTATCTTGCTCTGAAATGGTCTACTAAATGCAAAAAATCATATATTTATGATTAGCTATGAACAGATTTTTGGTGCTAGCATTCAAATGGTAATAAATGTCTCATGACTGATGGATTTACAGATGCTATATCAAACAACTAATTTGTGAGAAAAGATGTATAATATGTATAAAGTTCCATGAAACAAACCTGCTCTACTGAAGCATTAGTTAAGCCTTGAATAAATAAATGGTTCATAAAACTCTGAATACTTTCTTATTTCGCCAGAGGTAATAAATCTGAAGAACATCACGACTGGCAAAGAAGTGTAGTTAGTTGAGAAGTAAAGGTAATGAACACCCTAAAGTTCAAATTTCAGATGCATGTTTAGATATCCTTTTACTGCTACTCACAATAGTCAGAAATTGATTGATCTTGACTCCTCTGTAAAAGGTCCTCATGGCAGTAACCACGATAAAGGACATTAGAAACTGAAGGGAAAAACAGGACATTGATAATACAAAAAAAGGTCAGATATAAGAAGAAAGGTTTCTGAACCTTATGTGGAAGCTTCATTTCCTAAAAGAACACTTTCAAGTTGCTCAAGGAACAGCTGAAAGTAAGTACATAGATCTGAAAGTTAAGCTTCAGGATGTTACACCAATCAGGAAAAATGCAAACCTTTTGCACATATAAAGCTTTTCTATCTACGCTCCAAAAATTCATATATGTCTTAATGTGCCTAAGAGCTATTGATTGAATTCAATGTGTTATAGGTACTTTTGATTGGAGCATTAACATGTACTCAAATTTCTGTCTAGAAAGTAGCCAAATAAACACATTTTAAGGCATACATCAACTGACATGCATAAGAAACTCCCAAGATGACATATAAACAGAAATCCTGAAATCTAAGAAAGTATCGAAAAAAAATCTTCAAATGTAAATTCTGTATAGCCCAACCGTGAAGCTACATAATAATCACTCATCCCAAAAAAAATATTAAGGTCAAGACATAATTTTTAGCCTTACATTCAATAAAATAGAACCCTTCCATACACCTAAAGACTTGCAAAATTGCAAAATTTAGAATACTGACGACGAAAGTAAAAATGATTTTAAGCAGAATATGCATATATTCAAAATGTTGCAACCAATTATAAATTCACACATCTTTGCAAAATAGATATTGCAAAATCAGAACCCAACCAATTAGTTAAGCAAAATATGAATACAATTAAAAAGAAAATCAGAACACTTTTAAGCAAAATATGAGTAACAATCAAAAAGAAAATCAGAACACTTTTATTCAAAATATGAATACAATGCAAACTTGTTAAATCAAATTCAATGTTATCCGACCTCATTTCTTAGATTGTGGAATCAGATGCTCCCCTACATGAAGATCAATAGAAGCACATATGTGATTATCCTCAAATGATGGCTCTCTAGCGCAGTCTCATAAGTCAAACCCAGATGTGAATACTCTCTAGCGCAATCATAACTCAACCCACATCAATTGAGCTGAACAACTTCTCAAAAATACAAACTTTATAGTATCAGATTCATAAGTTCAAAAACCAATATTTAGACCCAAATGTTCGATGAATTGACTGTGAGGAAAAGCACGAACCTGCTCCAAGAATTTTACAGAATAAGACCCATTCAACCAGATATAGAAAGTCCACCCAAAAAACATAAACAAATTCCAATATTGCAGACCACTCAATCTGACAATTAAGTCGAATATAATTGAAAACATTAAAACTCATAATCGATAGAAAATCAGCGTACCCGGATCTTCTGGACCTGTCCAAGGAATTCCCTCACAACCCGTTTCAATCTTCCAACACATTTTTCTTTCCTCCTTCTTCACAATCAGAGTTCGACCTTTGACTTTCTTACCCTTCACACTCACAGACTCATCAGTCAGGCAAACACTGGCTTTAGGGCGCACCATGGCTAGGCACGGAGGATACGAAGGGATGGAGATGAGAGGGAGATGAGAGAGATGAAGTTGAAGATCCTGATCAGTATTCTTCTCAAGTTGTTGGATCTGAAAACATTTTTTATTAATTCGCTTCCTTCTTCATTCGAGTAGAGATGAAGGGTGGTCTTTTTCGCTCGAGTAGTGAATATTGTTCTGATTCAGAGAGGCCAGAGAGATGAAAATGTGGTCTTTTTCATTTCCACGGGGAGAGAGAAGGGAGGAAGAGAGACATAGATGGAGAATAGGATGATATGGCAAGACACGTACATGTGAAGATGACTCAAACTAAGAAGGAGGACACATGGCAGCTTCATATTCATTTAGAATGCTGATGTGTCGGCTGGAGAGAGTCCACAACCCTCTCTTTATATATATAGATTAGGTAATACTTCTCTATATATGAAATACTAGCTATATATTTTCTTATATATGTCCAACTAGATCCGACTTGTCACATATATGAAATAGGATTCGTGAGACGATGTTATACAAGACTCATCCTATTTTGTGGAGTTTATGACATGTAATATTCTTTCAATGTGTTGTACCTTCAATTGGTCCAACACAATGTCTTATCAAATTCATAGGACACGTACATGTGAAATGAATCAAGACATGCACAACAAGCAAAGTAGACTTGAAGTAGTCGTCGAACATAACCAAACTAATCATAATTAAAAGACTCCATTTGAATAGAGCGATTTGAAATTCAGGATTTGAAATGAGTGGATTTCAAATCCTCTCAAGTTGGAGTGGATTTAAATCCACCAAAATGACTCCAAAATTAGTTCAAAAACCATGAATTTCAAATTCATATGCATCCAAACATTACCGGTGAAGTAGCTACCATGAATTTCAAATCTCTTCTTAAATCCTCCACTCCAAATGAACTCTAACATAATTAACACGTTGACTGATCAAAATCAAGATGGACCAAAAAGTGTTGTAGTCGTTAGATCAGGAAGATATATGCTCTCTAGTCGATCATGGACTGATCAAAAGAAGTAGGAAGACAAAGGAAATTAACTTTGATCAAACAATAATCTCCGTTAATCAACAGCAAATCAAGAAGACGAGTCAATGGATGACTACTTAAGTTCAATGAGGCATAAATTATGGAAATAAAGTTTTTGTCACAAATCAATGGTGGATTGGCTCAATTCATTGATTCATAACATGAGCTCCAATTTTGTGTGCACTCAATAACCTTCTAAATTTAATTATACATCAGTATGTAATCTCGACGGAAATTATAAATAAATTTTCATTAACACGGAAATAAGGTTCAACATCAATTATCTTGAAGCTAGCATTTGATTTTGTTTAATGGTCTGATTTGGTTGATAATAATGATATATCACCCGAGCACAACTGCAGTGCTCTTCATTCACTTTACTCGATATCTTATTCATTATGAAATACTCTTGATTCACTTTACTCGATATCTTATTCATTATGAAATACGTACTATCTCCTCCAATCTCAATTATCTCAATTAAGTGTCGTTTTAGAAGTCAGATCTTATTAGCTTTATTTGCTAGACTTTTTATGCACATTATTTCCAAATTATCCTTCATAAATTTCTTTAATTGGTCTAAGGGTATAATAATATTCACCCCATTTTATATACAAGTTAATTGGAATTCAAACAAGTAACTTTACTCGTATCTTTTGTAATGTGTAATATAACGTACACAAAAACAATCATATATATGAACATTACTTATTACTGAAATGAAACTGTCATAAAGAAATAAAAATAAAAAAAAACATAAAAAGAGAGATGGTATGTAATCAATCAAACCAAACACAATTGAGATAGAAAACAAACATATACATCGATCAACCATCGAAACAAGTGGTGTGATGGTTCCTTATTCAAATACACAAAGAAAAAACACACACGAGAGTTGAACAACTTCATGGCAAACCATATCTTTAATAGGTACACGTCACGATTAGGGTTTCATTCTTAGGTGCATGCAATAGGGTTAGCAAGCAGGTATTGCTCACAAGCCTTGTAGAAATAAGTGTTGTGCTCTTTACGTTCTTCAACTTCCTCATCAGTGAGGCCATGGCCATGGCTCTTTGAGTGATAATCAGTCTTCACCTTCACCACGCACCCGCCATCTCCACTCTCCTCGAACTTCAACTCGTAGCAGATCTTCTCGTGCTTGTGCCCCAGCGCGTGCCCTTCAAACGTGGTCGCCTTGCACACAAGGTTCACCGGGTCAACCTCGTCCAGTCTGTGCTTGATGTAGCTCACCTCTGAACCTGCATGAATCATGGAAATTAGTGATCACGTGTCTAGACATATGTCTTAATAATATGTCTGATATGTAAAGATCACGTCCCTTTAAATATTGTGATTTGAAATTAACAATACAGTATCATACTAAACGTACCCTCGGGGAAGTTGGCCTGGTAGACACATCCATGACCGATTTTACCGCCTTCAAGGATCTCGATGTTCTTGATTCCAGGAGTCACCTTCGGAAGGATTTCGTGGGAGTCCGTCACCAAAGCCTTGAACAGTCTGGATGCTGATACCTTCAGTTTGAATTCCTGGTAAAAGCTCTTCACACCCATTTTCTTAGAACTAGGAATTAGAGGGATTTGAAGCTAAGAAAATTGTAATGAAAGCTAAAGTAGGAAAGTTTTAGTTTGAGATGAGGAGAATACACAAACTGCATAGGCTATTTATAGAAGGTTTTCAGGGATTGAACGGTCATTTTGCATGGATGTTACAGCCCAAAGATTCTATCATTAAAAAATATACATTGACTAAGAATAGGCAGTGATTTATTTATTTCATGTGCACAGGCTCATTTATAAAGGAGCCAAAAAAGGGGATCATACAATGATGGATACGACAAGCTTGAAATATCATAATTAGGTTAGCTTGTTGTGTTTATATCGATTGAAAGATTTAAGACCGATTTAATTTCAATTTTCATCTTGTATGTATGATTTTTTCCGTTTTTTGACAATCAAGAATATGTTTTCTAAGTTTAGTTTGGCATGTTTTTACTTTTTTTCAATTTTGATTCTATATATTTTAAATTTTTCAATTTTAATCAAATTTTCCAACTTTGGTTATGTATGTTTAAAAAATTTTTGATTTTGGTCCTGTATATTTCAATTTTTTTCCAATTTCAATTCAGGATGGCCGTCGGGAAATCTTATGTGTCATCTATGATTTTGATAATTCCAACCGAAATTTGACTGAAATTGGAAAAAATTAAAACATATAGGACCAAAATTGAACAATATGACCAAAATTGGAAAACGTATACTTGATTGTTCAAAAATGGAAAGGATCATACATACGAGACCAAAATTGAAATTAACCCTTTAAAATATATAAGATTCGAGAAGAATGCATTTTCAATGCACCCATAATTAGGATGGATGAATTTAAAATTCATATTGAAAATTGATTAGTACAAAATAAAAGTAATGAATTTTCAAATTTATATCAATCCAAACACCACAAACGGATTTACTATTATAATGTATTTGTGATCAGAAAATTAACAATTTGTTTTTCTTTTTTCGATAACTTTAAAAGTACTGGAATTTTTTTTTTTTTTTATCACAGTGGAGAACAAGAAGAGGATATGGTTATAAAAAATTAATGTCACTATAGAAGACTAAAACATCGAATTATTGTCCAGATTTTCTGCTTAATTTAAGTCACTTTCCAATGTACATATTTGAAAATGAGATGTGAATTATTGTGATTTTAAAATCGCAAAATATAAACATCACCATATTAGTTGTAAAAATAATATTTGATTATTGAATAATCTAATCATTTTACTTTAACATATATTATCACCACTTGTTAGAGCAGATAGTAGTTTAATATTATAATAACATTGAAGGTGATAGTATGATCATGCATGGTCGATTTTTGTGTAACATTTCGACAAATCCACACATAATTAAATTATTACTCCCTCCGATCCGTTATTACTATCTTTATCCCAAAATAAGTGTCATTTTAATAAGTACAATTTATCACCAAATAAGTATCGTTTTTGGATTATAAATATACCAAAGGATACCCTTCTATCATATAAATGTTTTTAAGAATGAAAAGATAAAAAGACTCCACTTTAAATAAACTTAAATTTGGGTGGATTTGATTTTTTATCATATTCCTTAAATTTAGTTTAAAAGACTAAAATGACACTTATTTTGGGACGGAAGTAGTACAAATCATATTTTCTCAAAGTATAATTTCATGCTTTAATTGAATTTTTTTTTAGTTGTACAATTTCATAAATTACTTAGTTTAATTTTCAATAAATTTGAAAAATGCCATGTTTGCAATATTTAAATGGCATATAACAAAGAAATTGGGGATTTTCGATCATTACTGACAAAGGATTAAATGATACTGGCTGAACTTTTTGATAATGGGCTTAAATAAGTAACTAGAACAAATTATATTTAATATCGAATATTTCTTGTTTCAAAAATAAAGTAATATATATTTCAAAAAATGAAGATTGTTTTTGAATGATTGATAATGTCCTCATAAATAAATATTTAATATAATATAACATATAATAGAATATATAATATTTGTGATTGCACGGTCAAATTTATAACATGTTTATCAAAATATCATAAAGTCGAAAATATCAATATATATGGGCAGAAATATTTATACTCTAATTTTATAAAAATACTAGTGAACATATCTATATCCATACTAATTTTTACCTGAATTTTATCAAATTTTGATGAAATTCAACGACAATCCATTTCAATGTAAAAACCTGAATTAAAATTCCGAAAATACACCAAAATCTTGATGAAATTTCACTAAATGTTCATCCATGGAAATGCTCTTCGCTGTCAAGAAATAGAGATGGGTGTAGCATCAACTGAAAAATCATAACACGTGTCAAATATGTGGCCTTACAGATTTAATGAGTGGAATTTATGTTATAGTAATGTCGGTAAAGAAATTTTGAATTCTTGGATGGATCAAAGCCAAGGATAAAAATATTTCAATATGTCACGATATATCCGTGATATATCCGTTTTTTGAAACTTGCGATATGGATATGGGGTTAAACATTTTTTCCCAGTATCCATGATATATCACGAATATATTAAAATATCCCGATATTTGTGCGATATATCCACAGTATATTTGTTTTTCGGATAATCTGAAAGAAATATAGTAGATATCCTAAATTTGGATATTGCGACATTAATTTACTATTGAATTATAACAATTAATGAATGAATATTAATTTCTGATGTCATTTTAAGGTATTATTCAAATAAATAGTTACATATTGTAAATATATAACTATGACTTAATAATTAATAATCTTGCTATAATAGCTATTATTTAAAGAATCACAAATACTCATATGCAACCGTCTCACATGCGACGGCACTCGCGCATGGTCGACCGTGTCCCAGGACACGACCGTGCGCTACTGCAGTGTATAAGTATGTCTTTTTCAATAATAAGTATGTGATTTTTCACTATAAGTATATGATTTTTTTTTCTCGCCCACGACCGTGCCCTTAGACAGACCGTGCCTCGCGTGAAAACTAAGAACAATCTGTGGCGCACGGTCGTGTCCTGGGACACGGTCGAGATACGTATGTGATTTTTGTCTATAAGTATGTCTTTTTGTGCTATAAGTATGTGTTCCCGCGCACGGTCGACCTTGTCCTGGAACACGACCGTGTCCCAGCGCACGACCGTGTGCGAGTGCCGTCGCACATGAGACGGTCTCACAGGAGTCCAGCTCTTAAAGAATTATATATCTTACAATTATAATAATTTTAGGGTAAGTATCTACTTGTTTTATAATTAATTGTAGTGAGTTAATTTTACTTATGTATTACATTGTCAATTGTTTTACGCATACAATATTTATATAGTATATTATCTATATGTTTGTTTTAAACATGTCATTTTTATTATGATTTTGAGTGGATAACATGTTATAGTAATCCTTAAAATTTCATGTTAAATTTCCAAAATTTTAATAACATTTCCATAATTCTTTTAAATTTTTTACGATATCGATATGCGATATCGATATATCCATCAATATATTCGAAAAATCAAAGTTGCGATATCACTTGCGATAGCGATATTTTCATCCTTGATCAAACCTAGTATATTTTGGGTTAAATTCAATTTTAGTCCATTTAAAAAGTCAATATTCAATTTTCGTCCACCATGGAAGCGGTTTTCAATTTTAGTCCAATTAAGCCAAAAATTGTCACTATTTGATCCATTTTTGTCACTATTTCTTCCACCATGGAAGTGGTTTTCAATTTTCATTTTTCAATTTTAATCTAATTAAGTATAAAATGGACTAAATAGTGATGTTTTTTTTATTTAATTGGACTAAAATTGAAAGGTGGACGAAAATTGAACAATGACTTTTTAAATGGACTAAAATTGATTTTTTCCTGAAATGTTTTTCGGTTATTTGTGAAATGGCATCAATCATTGATTTATATAATACAACTCCGATCTTGGAAATAGTTAATACATGACAACGTGTATCATCAAGGGATTGAGATCTTCTATTACACTTGATGTTACATCTTCTATTCCAAATTAATCACCACACGCCACGTGTATTCAATGACATCATTAATTAATATGTGGTGTGTATTAAATGTTATGTAACACAAGATGTTACACCAAATGTAATAGAAGATCCAGACTCATGATCAAGTGGTGTGCACGTCTTTTTTTTTTTTTTTCTTTTTAAAAACTATAATGATCATGAGCCACCAATATTTTACCCCCAAAATTACAATTTTTCATGTCATGTATATTATATGGAGTCTTATTCAATATTTTTACCTCCAATTTTCTAGATTATTATTATTATTATTATTATTATTATTATTATTATTATTATTATTCGCCATCCATCTGTTATTATGGTTTTCTATTGATTCTATAAAGTAATTCACTTTAATTGATAGCCAAGCAAATGCTAATCTTACATGCTACATCGATCTCTATTCCAATAATGTAAACAGAAATAAAAGGACATTACATTTATAAGGAATTAATAACTAATAGTTCCTTTATTCAAATACAACAACTCTAACTGATCTCAAAAAAAACACACACACAATGCAAAAAGAAAATCCTGAATGATCTCTCATTAATTTGCTTTAATTTATTGATTGGATCAAGATTTATTAGTAGGAAATAAGTAGTGTTGATATATTCAAGCACAGACATTAGGGTTAGCAATGAGATATTCCTCACAGGCCTTGTAGAGCACTCCAGCTTGCTCTTTTCCAGCTTTAATGGCTTCTTCACTCAGCTCAAAATCACCCTTAGTGTGGTACTCACTCCTCACCTTCAACACGCATCCTCCATCTTCGCTCGCCTCGAACTTGATCTCGTAGCAGATCTTCTCCAGCTTGTCCCCGAGAGCATCTCCCTCCACTGTCGTGAATTTGCAGACGTGGTTCACTGGATCCACCACGTCGATCCTGTTCTTTATGTACTTGAACTGACCACCTGCAAATTAATAAAACATGATCATCATCATCATCGTTGAAATCCCACTCTTAAGATTGAAACGGAGTTAGTACCCTCAGGGAAGTTGGTCCGGTAGACGCATCCAGGGCCCACTCCGTTGCCTTCAAGGATCTCGATGCTCTTGATCGACGGGGTGACCTTTGGGAGGACATCGTGGGCCTCCGTCACCAAAGCCTTGAACAATCTTGACGCTGATACCTTCACTTTCAACTCCTGGACAAAGCTCTTCACACCCATTTTTTGAATTGCTGGAAAGATGGAATATTGAAGCTTCGAAATATTAGTGGAATTAATTGGATTTGAGTTGTGGAGAATAGAGAAGGTGAAGAGGGTATATTTATAGGTTGTTTAATTCAAGGATGAGAATTGAAGTGATCAAGTGTGAAGAATAGTGCCAAAAAATTTCAACAGTCTTAGTTGTTGATTGTAGACTAGGAATAGTTGCTTTTTAATATTTATATGATTTATGCAATCTTGGAACAATTTTTCCCATGCATCTGTGATGATGCTGAGGCTAAGACTGATGTTAGAATTTGATTTGTCATAGTGGAGCTATCTGAACACGACAGTCGATTTCTAGGACTAACACATGAATTTCTGACATGGATTGTCGTCGACTATATATCTTTAATATTTTTCTTTTTCTAATTCCAACAAATTTAAAGATTTTTTTTTTAAAATTGGTTGTAGGTAAATAGTGATACTAACTCATTAAGAAAAAGAAAAAGGTGAGACTATATATACATGTGGGGTATTGTGATTAACATCGTATATGAGATAGTAACGTGAAGTGTAATAAAAAATAAAAAATCTCCTTTTTATTAAACTTACCTCAATTACTAAATACACCCGAGGAGAAAATATTCCGATATGTCCACGATATATTCATATCCCGATATGTCCATGATATATCCGTGATATATTCGTTTTTTGAAACTTGCGATATGAATATGAGTAAGTCTTGTGTGAGACCGTCTCACGGATTTTTTTTCGTGAGACGGGTCAACCCATAACCCACACTTAGCAATTCATATGAAAGTTTGTGGATATGGATTCAATTCATGGGTAATAAGGATCCGTCTCACGGAAACTATCTGTGAGACCGTCTCACATGAGTTTTTGCGTATGAATATGGGTGTTAAACATTTTTTTCCCCAGTATCCGCGATATATCACGAATATATTAAAATATCCCGATATTTGTGCGATATAACCACGATATATCTGTTTTTCGGATAATCTGATAGAAATATGGTAGATATTGTAATTTGGATATTGCAATATTATATGATGGGTATTTTTTTTCGAGTATCGTGGATATATCACGAAATATCGTAAAATATCGATATCGATATCGTTAACAATCAATCGCAGTACAAAATTGGATGTAAATCGGGAAATATCGCGGATATATCGCACAATATCGCAAATACACAAAAAAATCGTGATTTTTTTGTTATGAAATTTTTTTTTTTTTAAATATAATATAGCATTAATGTTATGTTAATTTTATTTCTAGGTTAATTTTACATAAATAGTTTTCCGATTAATTATGTTATAATTAATATTATTAATTTTACATAAATAATTGCGTATAAGGATATATAAGACAATTAATAATAGCTTTTGTGTGTGTATTGAACTATGAATTAGTCACAATTTGTACATTATGATCTTTTAAATATTTAAAAAATATTACCATAAAATATTTAGTTCTATGATTAAATACCCATCAATATATATTAATACTCAACTTCATATCTAAATCTATATCATCGATAGTATTTATATTATATCAGTTAACATAAATTAATGGTGATTAATTTACTATTGAATTATAACAATTAATGAATGAATATTAATTTCTGATGTCATTTTAAGGTATTATTCAAATAAATAGTTACATATTGTAAATATATAACTATGACTTAATAATTAATAATCTTGCTATAATAACTATTATTTAAAGAATTATATATCTTACAATTATAATAATTTTAGGGTAAGTATCTACTTGTTTTATAATTAATTGTAGTGAGTTAATTTTACTTAGGTATTACATTGTCAATTGTTTTACGCATACAGTATTTATATATTATATTATCTATATGTTTGTTTTAAACATGTCATTTTTATTATGATTTTGAGTGGAATATGTATATAATAACATGTTATAGTAATCCCTAAAATTTCATGTTAAATTTCCAAAATTTTAATAACATTTCCATCATTTTTTCAAATTTTTTGCGATATCAATATGCGATATCGATATATATATTGATATATCCATAAAATCAAAGTTGCGATATCACTTGCGATAGCGATATTTTCATCCTTGAATACACCTAGTTTAAAATATTTATAATTTTATCAATTTCTAAACACACAAAATTACCATTTTACCCTTTTAATTATACAACAGAATTAAATACATAGAAAATAATAAGAATATTTATGTATTTTTAATATAGGGACAAGGGCCAAATTTACCCCATTTACTATATTTTGGACCAAAAATAACCATCACTATAATAAAAGGACAAAAATAACACATTCACTATATTTTGGGCCAAAAATACCCATTTTGACTAATGTATAAATGAGATTGTCAAATCACATTTGTCCACTAGATATTGAAAGAGAATCTTATCAGATTTTGTCCCACTTTTGTAAGCAAAAAATCAGCACTTTTTGAAATGTTTTTTGAAAAAGTTGAAAAAAATTAGCATATTGCTGCTGGTAGGAATCGAACCCAAGACCACAATGAACAAAATAAGCTCAAGTTCCACTGGGACAAATAAGATGAATATAATTGTTTTCGTGTAACACCTAAAAATAGGGTTACACGAAAACTGCACTGGGAGTATTTGTGTAACCCTATGTTTTAGGCATTACACGAAAACTGGGTTACACGAAAACTACATTAGTTTTTGTGTAACACCTAAAAACATAGGGTTATACGAAAACTCATGTAGTTTTCGTGTAACCCTATGTTTTTAGGCGTTACACGAAAACTATTATATATATTTTGTTTGTCCCAATGGAACTTCAACTTATTTTGTTAGTTGTGGTCCTGGGTTCGAATTTTATAGGCTGCAGTGCTGTTTTTTATTTTTTTCAACTTTCTTTATTTTTCTTTTATTTATATGTTTAATTTTCTTAATTTTTCTAAAGGGGAATTTGTCCACTTTACACATGTCATTACCCTTTTTTTCGTGGATATGCACACATACATTTGATACACTTAAATTGGAGCATAGGAGACAAAGATAAAGAACTTGTCAAATCATGTCTTACTTTGAAGTCAAAGTGGGTATTTTTGGTCAAAAATATAACAAATGTGTTATATTTTGACTATCACTATAGGAGAGGGTATTTTTGGGATCATATTTTAAGAAACTAGTTTTGTACCCGTGCGATGCACGGGGTAAAATTTTATAAAATACAATTCTAATATTTTTATTTGAGATTTGGAAAAAAAAGTATATACAAATTATGTAATATAATGAAATTAAGTAATTTATAAATTATATATTTTAAATATTTAATTGTTGGAGATAATCTCTAGGTACGGTAATAAAATAAGATATTATAATTTTAAACTTAGTTTATATATAAATAAGATGGATATGAATTTTATAGAAATTATCACATTTCAAGCACAGTAATATTCAAAATAAAGGAATAATGTTTACTTAAACAAATCACAACATGAAAGCTATGTTCTATATATGATAGAAGGAATAATTCAACTAACTACTTTTAAGCATGTTATCTTTAAAACAAATAAATTCTATGATAAAAATCTCAAAAACATAAAAGAAATATAAAAACAAAATATATGATTAATTTCCAATTATTTCTAACCAAAAAAAAAAAAAAACAATCTACATTAATAAATTTATAGTCTTCCTTATCACTTTTCCATGTAAGTTTTCATTCAGATTTCTTTACGAAATTCCTGCATAAAGTAAAAAACAAAAAAACAAAAATTACATTAATAATAATCCATATGCAATACCAATAAATAAAACATTCATCTCCAAATATGAATAACGATAGAAACTTTAATCGTTAAGAAATGATTGATAAAGTCAAAAAATTATTAACCGTCCATCCAAACTATATGATGTAGATCAAATAAAAATCATAACCAAACAAAATAAAAACCAAAAAAGAAAAAAAGAGCACAATCCCATGAGCACCATGAAAGCAAAATATTTGTATTGCAGAATTTGATAAATTAAAGAGAAAGTATGAGTCAATTCTAAGTTTTTTCTCTCATATTTATAGTGCATAATTTGTTCATTAGATATGGAATTAGTGCATTTTGTATGTCATAAATTTAGCTGCTTCCTAATTTATAAATTTTTTTCCCCAATTATAATGATTGCAAATAAATGTTCAGTTTCTACTTAATTCCTACACATGAAATCAAATCACATCATTCACAATCAATGTGTTTATTGATAAAATCAAAACGTTTTATTATATTACATTATGTTATACATTAAATATTATTTTTATTGAATTTTATTATTTAAAAAATAGAAAATCCTGTTCAATATATATAGTATATAAAATCAAGATCAAGATAATATCACAATCTTATTTGTTTGCTCATATTATTGTATATTCAATTTTAATAGTGAAATTTAGTAGGGACTTATTTGTATCTTATTTAATGGATGAAAACGATAGCATCAACATCTATTATATTTTTTAAATGACATTTCAAATTATATTAATTTTAAAACAAACCAATATTTCTATGTAATCGATGTCAAATAACTTGATGTATAAGTCATTAAGAATTTTTTATATAAAATCATATGGAATGCTTAGATGAAAAATCATTTAGTTTGCATCTATAAAATAATTTAACATTTTTTTAAAGAGTAAGTCTCTTGTGAATAAGGTGCATGGATCTTAGATCCATGCACCCGGGTCGGATCCGGGTCAGGGGGACCACACCCTCTTTTTTTTTTTCGCTCATGATTTTTGAAAAAAATCACATACCAATAGTATATGTTAGACATACCTTTACGTTATGTTAGACATACCTTTAAGCTATGTTAAACATACCAGTTCTGCCCAGATTTCATGCCTTGTCTTTTTTTGGCTTGATTTTTGAATTTTGACACATACCACTACGTTATGTTAAACATACCTTTACGTTGTGTTAGACATACCTTTATGTATACTTAAACATACCTTTGTATATGTTAGACATACTTTTATATATAGTTAAGCATACATTTATACATGTTAGACATACTTTTGTATATAGTTAGACCTACCTACACATGGTTGGTCTAACTATACACAAAGGTTGGTTTAACTATACACAAAGGTTGGTCTATTTGAGCGAATTTTGGATGAGCTTCAGGACATGTCTTCAGCGCGTGGGAGCGCGTGCATGCGCGTGGGAGGCGCGTTTTGGGCGCGTGAACGGGTCGGGTCAGGTGCATGGATCTTAAAAGTTTTTGCCTTTTTTAAATTGAAACATATTAAATTAACATTTTTATTAAATTGAAACATATTAAATAGAAGAAGGATAGCTAATGGCAATAAATTTTTTTTTCCCTAATTTGTAATAATATTTATCCTTATATATAGAAGATTAATGAGGCAATTGACTTTTTTATTTAATGGATAAACATTATATCTTTTCCATAAATATCAAAACAACTTTTGGATGGAAAAATTATTTAAGGAAATGTTCTTCTTCATATATATATATATATATATATATATAAAGATAATGTCACATTATAGAATATTAATATCATAATTAATTAAATATGATATTCATTTTATTATTACATATGATTTATTATCAAATCAAGTGGAGTTCTTTAATTTCTTTCTATATGATATATTATTACAATATATCTTTTAATTTTTATATTAAGAATTATTTAATTGTTGACTTTATGTTTTATGTAGATTTGGTTATCAAATGGCGAATTAATTTTTATATATCTACTGCTTTATATAACAATTATGTTTTACACGTCAACAAAATTACAGAAAATTGTATCTATATTTTGGTTATCTTTTTATATATTATATTATTTTGTAATGATAAGAATTATATAATAAATATATTTTATGTATATATTTACATGCATATTAAATTATATATAAATATATATTAACATCGAATGAATAATTGTTTTATTATTTATATGATATTATGATTATGATATTATATGATGTAAATCATATATATATATATGTGTGTATACATACATTGCTAAATGATATCATAAATATATGAATAGAAATTGATAATTAAAATTGACTTACCATATTGACAAATATGGTAATTTTATTATATCATATCACTTCCTTATATATATATATATATATATATATAAATCATCAATCATGATTTATTATTTATCATTTAACATTTATTTTAATAAAAAAATCATTTCCAATTTTGGTAGGGTGTTTTTGGCGGGAAAATTTTAACATTACTATTTGAGGAAATGTTTGTATTTTTATATATATAAAGATAGGCATACTAACACTAGCTTTTTATTGTGTTGGAATTTAAATAATTAAGCATATTCAGTTTAACTAATAAGAGTGCGTTATTAGCAAATTATATAAAAATATAAAAATTACTTTTTGCTAAGCCACTTTATGAGTGTTTGCAAGCTGAAAAAATTGATTAAATTATTCGAATGCTTAGTTACCTACTTCATTGTATTTTGTAAATAAAATTGTAATTGTTTTGCATTCACAACATGCTTTTACTGAAGGAAAAATAAACAACGTAATTATTTAACAAACACTTTACAAATTAAAATCACTTTTATATTCTCAAACATATATGCACTACACTATCTACTCTTTGTTAGAAATTATTTTTGTATAAAAGTCAATAATTCAAAAGTAACATTTGCATAAACTTAGTAACAAGTTCTGAAAATTAGGTTAATGGATTCTGATCGGATCTGATACGTTCGGTCCGTTTTATTTTTTCTTTAAATCTTTTTTTTTTGTACATTATATTTCAGTTTTGATCATGACTTTTATGTTATGTTAGACATGTCTTTATGTCATGTTAAATATACCTTTATGTCCACATTTCGTACTTTTAACTTTAAAAAAGTCCCTACCTTCGACATATTTTATATATGTATCTTTACGTAGTATTAGTCATATTTTTATATTATATTATATATACGTTATATAATACTACTATACAAAAATATAACTAACATAGTTAAAAGATATGACTAATGTAACTAAAATGTATATCTAACATTATTAAAAGATATGAAGGTATAGTTGAAAATTCTAAATATATCCGACTTGACAATATCCGTCAAAAATTACTTCTCACGAAACACCATGTTAAAACAACATATAAGACAAAACCCTCACATTCCTTGATGGATGGCGAACCGTGAAGATGTTGAGAGCAATCTATTACATTAATGTAACTAGTATTATACTCGTACGATGCACGATTTGTAATATATGATTGATTAGTTTTAAAAATTTTAATACTATAATTTAATAATATTATCTTAACTTGAATTATATATTAATAAGAATTTAATTCTTTATCTTTAATGTGTCACATCTTAAAAAATATTATAATTTTAAAGTGCAAACAATAATGTATAAATGTATATATATATATATCCATATATATGTTTAACAATAAATTTAAAATTCTATATTTGAAATATGAAATTGTTAAATAAACACCAATTTTGTACACATACCCATTATATTGTAAATTAAATCAAATTTAGTACTGAGAAGCATTTATTGTAAACGATAATTGATATTTAAAAAATATGTTACTTCATAAAGATATGTTGTGCATGTTACATATTAATATAAATATAAGTATCATGATTAATATATTATTATATTTTTGATACATACTTATTAACAAATGTGTTAGTAAATAATTCATTTGCATTCACAATTATAGATTTCTTTAAAAAATTTGGTCTAACCAATGCATACAACTTTTCAAGTTAAAGAAAAGATATAAATCTCATCAACTAAAAGATCTTGATATGTATTTAAATAACGTAGTTACTTCAATATTCAACCCACTTGTATTAGCAAATATATCAAACAATTATACCAAAATGTTTTTCATTGTTATTAATTTCTCAAAAAATCTAAGACTTTTTATTTTAAAAATTATTTTTTAAAATTTATAATCTATAGTTTATAGTCATTTATCTTTGTATTTGTAATCTTGTTAAATACAATTTTGCATCAAAATGTAAATATAAAATTTATATTTTTCATAAACTAAAACAAAATGTAAAATAAAGAATAATTAATTTAAGGATTATAGTTTATATGAAATAGAGAAAAAAAGATAAAATATACTTCAAAATCTATAGCCTAACCTGGTGAACCCCACAACCCTTAAAAGTATAAATCTTGTTATTTTTTATTTATTTAATTTCTTGTAACTACTTTCTTTCCATTTATAGTAAGTTAATTTGGGAGAGAAAATTAATTATTACTATTTTTATTAAAGGTCTTCTTTATATATATATATATATATATATGGGTTAGTTTTGGGTATTTGTCCTTTAATATATTATTGGTTTTAAAGAGGTGTGTTTAGTACCCCACCCAAAAAATCATCTTTTCAAAGATAATTTTAATTGAAAATATTAAAATATCGTGACAGTATTTGATTGATAAATGGTGAGCGCAAGAGACAAGTGATTGTCACTTATAAAAAGACAACACCTACATCCGTACGTTTAGATAGATTGATGGATTTAGAGATAATGATTTAAAAACTATTAATAAATTTATTGGGCCTAATCTTTAATTTTAAATTTTATTTGTATAGAAAATTTGAAATTTATTCCTATAAGTTAATTTAATTTTTTTATGATCCGTATATTGGATTTATTGTGTTGAGATAAGAAACCTCAGAAATTATGGACTTTATAAATGAGCAAGTACCGTCTCACGAATCTTTTTTCGTGAGACGGGTCAACCCATAACTCACACTAAACAATTCATATCAAAGTTTGTGGATATGAATTTAATTCATGAGTAATTAAGATCCGTCTCACGAAAACTATCTGTGAAACCGTCTCACATGAGTTTTTACGTTTATAAATATGTACTTCCATTTAAACCTGTTCAATTTTTTTTTTTTTAGCTTTTTTCTTCAAAATTTTATTTTAGAGTTAGTCTCCTGTGCAACTGGTGTATGTACAATTCGGGTCGGGTCCGGGTCGACCCGGATCCGCGCACTTTTATTTATTTTATTTTTTTTGAATTTTATTTTTTCACTTCAGGTTGTTACCTTTATGTTATATGCATGTGACCTTTATGTTATATAAGTGTGACCTTTATGTATAAATGTAATGACCTTTATATACTCTAACTTAGAAAAAAATGAAGAATTTTAACAAAATTTGTACATATTTACGTTTATGAAATATTAGCTGCACATATATCCATCCTTAAAATGCACTGAATTTTGAAAATTTCAATTTTTTTCAAAGTTATGGATTATAAAGGTCATAATATTTGTACATAAAGGTCACAAGAACTGTACATAAAGGTTACAACAATACAACATAAAGGTCTTAATCTGAAGCGAAAAAACCTGAAAATCTTCATTTTTTTCCTAAGTTATTGAACATAAAGATCATAACATTTATACATAAAGGTCACACTTATATAACGTAAAGGTCACATCTTTACAACATAAAGGTAACAGTTTGAAGCGAAAAAAAAAGAAAATCCAGGTGCGTGAATCCGGGTCGGGTCGCCCCAGTTACACCAATCCAGATCCGTGCACCTGGTGCACAGCAGCATTTGCCTTTATTTTAATGGGTTTTCTTTGTGATGATGGGCCAGGGCCACCTGGCTCGTCTGCTTAGCCGCCGTGGGCCCCTTGTGGACTTTAAGCCTTCTAAATGATGACTCAAACTTTAACTAAAGCAAGGATTAATAATTAAGATAATTAATTCTAACAAGGACATTAATCAATGAATGTTCTTTCATTCTTTTATTTTATTTTTAAATTTCCATGTATATGCGGATATTCTTGCTTCATTAATTTATGCTATTTGTGATAATTTTTTGTTTATTAGTATAATCCAATTATGTGTATACATACTGCATGCATACTAAATTGAGTTAACACCCCATAGTAACACAATTTTTATAATAAATGCCCAAAATACTACACAATATGACAAAAGGACAAAACTACCACATTTGTTATAACAAGTGCCCAAAATATCACATTTTTGATAAATTGACTAAAACAACCTTTGAGCCAATGATTGCAAAATACTATTTTCAATCCAAATTTACTAATTTCAATCCATATGTTTTCAAGAATTTCCACTATATCAAAGCCATATAATTTTTAGACCCGAACCACGAAAAATGGTATCAGAGCCCAGGTTTATTAAGAACTTGAAGTTATATTTATTATATTTCTGTAATTAACAATTTGTGAGGAGAATTACTCGAGAAAAAATGGATTTGGACGAATGTCCAAGATGTATACATTACAGGAAATATCGTCAAATTTTGACGATATATGCACAAGAGCACCAAGACAAGGTAACATATTGGAATAACCACTATGTTGAAAAGGAGCACGCAGGAGCTGATGTGGAAACCTTGAGGCGATGCGAACAACAAGCAACATATTATTTGGGTTTCCTTACGGTAAACCAGATGTTATATGTTGATTTAATAAATCATCAAGAAGTAACTCATCAAAACCATGATGACTGAAGAGATACCCGAGTGGAAGAGATTCTCCCAGACACCTCTAAGATTTCTAAAGATCTTAGAGAAATCCAGAGGACGGTGTAGAGTTATGGCAACCGCCACAATCACATACCAACACAAGTATATCAGATCCAAAACCAAATGGAGACGATGATAAAAAATCAGATGGAGACTCTTGAAATCATTTATGATATTAAAAAATGAGTCAAGAATTTGGAGAACAAACCAAGTTCATCCGGAGGAATGAGACGTATAGATTTCGGGACAGTTCCTTATTTACACCAAGATGGGAAACCAACCTAAGTTGTACGATGCATGACTGATGTTGAAAAACTTATTGTCATCATCAAAGGAAAATCCGTTATAAACAAGTAATGGATTTGGAGAAGATAAATCTGGAGGACCTTGCCGAATCCTTCACGGGATTAGGAATTGTGGATTTAAAGATGAACACAGGAGATGGATCCGCTTTGGTTATGTAACACCCCATTTTCAAGAAAACCGACATTGCATATTTCACAAAAATTTCTTTTACCGTTAATTGAAAATGATTTGAAGTGAACTCTTATGTTATTTAAAGTTATGATTTACGTATTCCGTTGTGCTCGACGATTTTTTACATATTTTATGATCTAATTTTTTCTTTCGAGATTTTAAAGTATTTTTACAGGATTGCTTACGGAGGAAATCGAGCTTGATCTCAATTCACTTGACAACATGGATGAAAGTAAAAAGATAAGATATAGATAAATTTAAATGAGGAAAAATGATACTAGGTTTTTATGCAAAGATTTTTACAGCGGCGCTGCTGTGCTGCGTGGTGTGCGTGTATTGTGTGCAGTTGTGCGTGTATATTGTGTGTGTGTGTTGTAGAATTGGAAAGGGGAAGAAGTGGGAAAGAAAGGAGAAGGGGCGCCGCCGCGGATGGGTGGAGCCGTGTGTGTCGAGGAGTGCAGGGTAGGGGTGCCGCCGCAGCTGGTGGCGCCGTGCAGATTCTGAGTGTGTGTGTGTATGTCTTGCAGTGTGTGGGTGTGTGCGTAGCTGAAGAAAGGGAGAATGAGGGGAGAGGTCACCGCCGCACGGGGCGGCGCCGAGCAGAGGCAGGGGGACGGCACCACGAGGGGTGCTGCCGTGCCCTGTGCTACGATGGGGGCGGCGACGCCGTGCTGCAAATCGAGGGAAGGGGGAGGGTGTATGTATGTGCGTACGTGTGTGTGTGGACGACGGTGCCTTCTAGAGAGGGCTGCGTTAGTGCTACTGCCAGCGGACGGCAGCAGTGTCTACGGCGGGATAGAAAATGGAGAGGGGTGACGGGGCTGGGGGGAGAAAGGGGGGAAGGGCTGCTTTGGCAAATTAGATTAAGTCCAGGGACTATTTGCAATTTTCCATTTTTGCTTAATTATTGTTTAACCCTTTATCTTCTGTATAATTGCATTTCAGTCCCTACAGATTATGTTAATTTCAATTTAGTCCCTGAAATTAGTTTAAATTGCAGATTGACCCATAGAACTTACAGAAATAACAGATTGACCCTCAAACTTTACATAAATTATATTTTAACCCCTAAACTTTGCTGAAATTGCATTTTAACCCCAGAACTTTGCTACAATTATAAATTGAACCCAATACTTTACTGGATATTATTTTATGACCCCTAACCTCTGTATTTTATGTGTCATTTTAGGACTAAAATTACTAGTTAAATATCTAAAGTTTAAATTATAAGTATATTTGTTGTTTTATATGTGAATCATGTTTCAATGATTTTTGTATGATAATATCAGCATCAAAACTTCATATATGAGTCTAATATATATACTGCATGATGTATAATTAATATAAATGCTTGAATAATGTGTATAGAATCATGTTAATATTTGCATTTAGGATGAAGTGTTTACATTAAATTACTAATGATTTTGCTTTAGATTTAATAACCTAATATAATATACAAAAGATCATGTTATATGACATAAGAAACTAAACGGTTAAGTGTGTCAAGTACAGTCGAGACAACCGGTGAATCCAGAAGCAATCCTCGAGCTGACATCGTAAAGTGGGTAACTTCTACACTCTATTATGCGTTGATAATTAAATTAGTAAGTTACATATGAAAATCTACGGCTGAAGTTCCGTAGCTATAACCGGTAGTTGCTTCACTATCGGGCGACGACCATAAGGGCCATAATGCCTGGTCTATGAAAGCAAGGTTTAGTGGGCGAGCGACTCCCACATTCATTTATGTTATGTATGGTCCAGGGTGAGCGTGCCCAACGACATGTAGTATGTGCTTAATGATTTAATTACTTCAATATATATTAGAGAGTACAATTATCCCACTGGGATCCCTCTCTGGAGGTGTCTCATGATTCTATTTTTAATATTTTCAGGTTCGGCGTATGATGATGTGGACGTGTAGCGAGGTGAACTATCTTTCCATCACTCCTTCAATGTTTAAGTACCTAAACAATCCTTACTTTTAAGAATAATGTTATATTTTGAACATGTAAATTATGATAGATGATGGGCCTAGACTTATATTTTGGTATTATATGTTTGTTCTATTATGTTATCTCATGTAAGAGTTTGTTTGAGCATTTTACCTAGAAATGTGGGTGAAACATGAGTTTTAGAAATAATTATATTATGTTTAAAAAAAATGTCTCGTGTTTTCGTTCATTCTTCCACTGGAAATTGTCTTATTAATTCTTTAATTAGTAAATAAGTAATGGGTGACGGCCTGATTCCCAATTAATGAGGATTGGGGTGCCACAGCGTGGTATCAGAGCCGAGGTTTAGGGATTTTCACCTCGGACTCTAGGTCAAATGTTTTCAAATGATGTCTTATGTTTTTGACTGTTATTTATTTAATCAAGTCAAAGTATTATTAAGATTAAAAATTAAATATGTTACGTGAAGGGAAAGTCAGCAGCCAGCTGCCGTTCGGATCATCGTCGAATAAGTGTTTTAAGTTATGTTTCAAAGATATTTAATGAAGAATGATATGTTCAATGAAAGATGTTTGAATTATGATTTGATGCAAGTATGAGATTGTCAGATACAATCTTATGATGATATGAAATGTATGAAAGGGCAGTATGCAATGTTAAATATTGCAATGGTTTGAATGATTTAATTAGTTTCTTCTTGTTTGAATAAAACTGTTCCATGCAAAACACATGTATTTATTCTCTTCATTGGGTGTTATTTTCTATTCGGGGGTTTTATTGAAAGAAATCATTTTCTTTATAAAGCAAGTATTATGGCCCCACCTACAAGACAACAGAGAGAGAGACAACAACGTGAGGAAGTAAGCGATAATAGGGAATAGCTTGTTGAGAATAATCCAGCGACCGACATGGCAAGAGAATTCTTTGCTCAACTAGCAGGATTCATGCAACAACAACCGATACTGACCCAAAATGCTCAAGAACAACAAAACCAGAAACCACATCAGGTCATCGAACAATTTCGACATTTCCAGCCACCTAGGTTTAGGGGTAGAGAAGGACCCACAACTACAGAAGAATGGATTGCGGAACTAGAAAGAATCTTTGAGCACATGGAGATATCAGAGACACAAAAAGTCTCATGTGCTAGATTCCAACTTGCAGAGGATGCAGGCCAATAGTGGCAAGCATATGAGCGAACTCTGACACCTGAAACCAGGAAAACTCTTGAATGGGAAGAGTTTAAAGGGATATTGTTAGATCGTTATTTTCCGCAGGAGTTGAGAGATCAGAAGGAGATTGAGTTTATGAATCTCCGACAAGGGACTAGCACAGTGGCTGAGAATGAGCGCAAATTTAACTCACTCTCTAAGTATGCACCTAATCTAGTGGATACTGATGATAGGAAATTGAGAAGGTTTGAGAGAGGTTTATGCCCAGAAGTTAGTGGGATAGTGTCTGGATTAAGACTTCCAAACTTCAGAGACGTGTTTGAGAGGGCACGTATTGTATCAATGAGTTTGGGTTTAGAAAACGAGCAAAAACCAATTATGGGTCAGATTAAGAGGAAGGCTTCAACATAACCTGGTCCTAGTGGGAATACATTTGTTCGTAATGTTCGACCTATGATGCCAGTAGCCCCAAGACCTATTCAAATACCCACCTGCCAGAATTGTGGAAGGTCTTATTTAGGAGAATGCATAAAAAGGACATCTGTTTTCGATGTCACAAACCCGGCCATAGGGCTAGTACTTGCACAACTCAAATGGGCACCCAAACTAGGAGTGGAGGAACCTTTGGGCCTCGTCCGATAAATCCACAGAATGTGAACTAGAAGGGCAAGGGCAAACTAAATGCTTTGCCAGGAATCCAGTATGCTGAGGAGGAAGAGGACCCAGAAGAAGGACAGCCAGAAGGAGGTGACGAAGAGAATGAGACAGTAACATGTATGATACTCATTTCAAATATGCCTACTTACATCTTATTCGATACAGGAGCATCCCATTCTTTTATATCTGATGCATTTAGGAAAATACTTAAACTAGATTGCGTTAAGAATACAAATCTAGGAGTTAGAGTGCCTTCAAGTGAGAATATCAAGATCAAGAACATGGCAAAGAATATTAGATTGGACCTAGATGAACACAAATTCTTAACTGATCAGTATGTGATAGGAATGAAAGGATTCGATGCCATTTTAGAAATGGATTGGTTGAGTAGAAAGCGAGCAATGATCCAATGTAAAGACAGAAAAATGGATTTAGAAACTCCAAATGGTCAACGATTCACGTTCTTTGGATCAAGAACACAAGGATATGTACCAATTATTTCTGTGATAAAGACAATCAACCTAATAAGGAAAGGTGGATGTAGAGCATACTTAGTGAACATTACTAAAACGGAAGATGAGAAGTTGACACCGGTAGATGTGCCAATAGTGAGAGAGTTCCCTGAGGTATTTCCAGAAGACCTCTCGGAATTCCACCCGATCGATCGGTGGAGTTTTCTATTGATTTAGTGCCTGGAGCTGCACCAGTATCAAAAGCCCCTTATAGAATGGCCCCTAAGGAGTTACAAGAACTTAAGATTCAAATACAAGATTTGATGGATAAGAAGTTCATCCGACCGAGTTCCTCTCCATGGGGGGCACCAGTGTTGTTTGTAAAGAAGAAAGATGGTTCATTGAGGATGTGCATTGATTATCGGGAGCTTAATCGATTGAGGATCAAGAATAAGTATCCTCTACCAAGGATTGAAGATTTATTTGATCAACTAAAGAATGCTGGTGTATTTTCAAAGATAGATCTCCGATCCGGATATCACAAATTAAAAATTAAAGAAAGTGATATTCCAAAAACTGCCTTTAAAACTCGTTACGGACATTATGAGTTTACCGTAATGCCTTTCAGAGTTACCAATGCACCTGCAGTTTTCATGGACATGATGAATCGTGTATTTCATGAATACTTAGACAAGTTTGTCACTGTGTTTATTGATGACATCTTGATCTACTCAAAGGATTCAGAACAACACGAAGGACATCTCAAAACTGTTCTCGAAGTTTTGAAACGAGAGAAGTTATATGCTAAGTTCAGCAAATGTGAATTTTGGTTGAACAAAGTAGCATTTTTGGGACATGTCATTACGTCTAAAGGGATGTCGATCCCGCTAAGGTTGAAGCAGTCTTAAACTGGAGGACCCCTACAAACGTCAATGATATCCGTAGTTTTGTGGGTCTAGCAGCATACTATAGAAGGCTTATCCAAAACTTCTCATGTATCGCGAAACCACTCACACAACTCACGAAAAAAGTGAGAAATTTGAATGGTCATCTGAGTGTGAAGCTAGTTTTCAGGAGCTAAAACGAAGGTTGACAACTGCGCCAGTTTTAACAATACCTGATGGATCAGAAGGATTTGAGATATACACTGATGCATCCAAATCAGGGTTAGGATGTGTATTAATGCAACACGGGAAGGTCGTAGCCTACGCATCACGCCAATTGAAAGTGCATGAACAGAACTATCCGACTCATGACTTGAAATTAGCAGCGGTCGTACATGCATTGAATATTTGGAGACACTATTTGTATGGAGTAAAATGTGCAGTGTACACAGATCATAAAAGTTTAAAGTATTTCTTCACCCAGAAGGAACTTAATATGCGTCAGAGAAGGTGGTTAAAACTCGTGAAAGACTATGATTGTACAATTCACTATTACCCAGGAAAAGCAAATGTTATAGCAGACGCGCTCAACAGGAAAAAGGGACAGCTAACGGTAATGCTCACTCATCAGGGAGAATTGATAGAAGAATTTAGCCGACTAAGGTTGACAATTGTCGATTTAGAACAATCAATTGCGATGTTAGCAGTACTCACAGTTCAACCTACATTAAAGGAAAGAATTATCAAACTTCAGCAGAGTGACAAGTTCATCAGTCTAATGCAAAATAAAGTTCGAGATTAGAAAACTAAGGAGTTTTCAATAGCCTCAGATGGAGTTTTGGAATTTAGAGGAAGAATCTGCATTCCAAAAGATATTGAGTTGAAAGATGAAATAATAAAAGAAGCTCATATGACTCCTTATACTTCACATCCTGGAGAGACGAAAATGTACAGAGATCTCAGGAGTAACTTTTGGTGGAAGGGCATGAAACGAACAATTGCACAATTCATTAAGAAATGTCTAACTTGCCAAGGAATTAAATCCGATCATCAAAGACCATCTGGATTGCTAAACCCGTTAGAGATTCCAGAATGGAAATGGGAGCACGTGACTATGGATTTCATTACAGGACTACCAAGAAGCCCTAAACAACACGAAGCTATATGGGTCATTGTTGATCAATTAACAAAGGTTGCACACTTCATACCAGTCAAAATGACATACTCGATGGATCAATTAGCAAGGCTATATATCGATGGTGTAGTTCGACTACATGGAGTTCCGGTTTCAATTGTGTCTGATAGAGATCCACGATTTACATCTAAATTTTGAAAGAGCTTACAATCAGCAATGGGAACCAAACTGAACTTTAGTACTAGTAGCCTTCCACCCTCAGACAGATGGGCAATCAGAAAGAACCAACCGAATTCTTGAAGATCTACTTAGGACTTGTGTTTTGGACTTTGAAGGAAGCTGGGAAGATCATTTGTCCTTAATAGAATTTACGTATAACAACAGCTACCAATCAACTATTGGAATGGCCCCGTATGAAGCACTTTATGGGCAAAGATGTAGAACTCCCATTCATTGGGATGAGGTTGGAATAAGAAAGAGAAAGGTCCACCAAAGCAATTACCAGGATTCGAGAGAGAATCAAAATAGCCCAAGATCGACAGAAATCTTATGCGGATTTGCGAATGAAGGATCTGCAATTTGAAATTGGTGAAAAGGTGTTTCTGAAAGTTTCTCCAATGAAGGGAATAATCCGATTTGGAAAAAAGAGGAAGTTGAAACCAAGATTCATAGGGCCGTTCGAAATCTTAGAACATATTGGAAATGTCGCATACCAACTTGCCCTTAGTCCAGAATTTTCTGTAGTTCATGACGTCTTTCACGTATCAATGCTACGAAGGTATGTGGCATATCCAAGTCATCGCATTGGACTTGAACCATTCGAAAGTGAGAAGGATCTAACCTATAAGGAACGACCTATGTCCATTATTGAAAATGATTTGAAGTGAACTCTTATGTTATTTAAAGTTATGATTTACGTATTACGTTGTACTCAATGATTTTTACGTATTTTATGATCCAATTTTTTCTTTCGAGATTTTAAAGTATTTTTGAAGGATTTCTTACGGAGTAAACCGAGCTTGATCTCAACTCACTTGACAACATGGATGAAAGTAAAAAGATAAGATATAGATAAATTTAAATGAGGAAAAATGATACTAGGTTTTTATGCAAAGATTGTTCGTTTGTGTCGTAAATGCTTTTATTTTATTAAATTAATCATGATCTTTATATGTGATTCTATGTGTGATAAAATAACTTACATGAAATGTATATATGTATCAAAATAGGTTCTTATACACAAGTAAATTATATGAATTATAACACCCCAAATTTAATTAATGTATGGCTAATAAATATATATATATATATAGTATGCATAGTAGATCCATTTAAATTTTAGCCCAATATATTGGCCCAAAACTATTGCTCTTCTTAACCCATTTACAGACTAAGTTTCAGCCCACATTTTCGACCCAAACTGAGCCCATTTAATTTTCTGCTCAAACTTTAGCCATTTGTTATGTTACCAAGCCCAATTCTCTTCTCCTTGGCACAAATTAAAGATGAGCCAAACATGAATAAATCCAGCCCAAGTAAAATTAATTGGAAGCCTAAAAAACGAGCCTAAAGATTTGGTGTTTGGAGTGGGCCCATTTAGTTTTGCAAACAAATTTTGTAGTTGATTGTTGAGCCCAATACTCATATTTTTTTCCTTTGGATCAAATGAATAATCAAATTATTGGAAACTTGATTCAACTTTTACCTTTTTCATTCTTTCTACACGTGTCTCTAACTTGGTTATAAATGGAGGACATCACCTCCTTCTCCATTTCCTTTCCCATTGTCTCAGAAATGGAAGGAAATTGCACAAAAGATTGGGTATAATTCAAGTGGTAAAATTTAAATGTCTTCTTCAATTTTTGTCCCGTTTCTTCTCATTCAAACTGCCGCTGAGTGGGCGCCGCTGTGAGCGGCAGCACCGTATGTGTAGGATGTGCAGCGCCGTCGGCGACGGCGCTGCTGTGCTGCGTGGTGTGCGTGTATTGTGTGCAGTTTTGTGTGTATATTGTGTGTGTGTGCTGTAGAATTGAAAAGGGGAAGAAGTGGGAAAGAAATGAGGAGGGGTGCCGCCGTGGATGGGTGGTGCCGTGTGTGTCGAGGAGTGCAGGGTGGGGGCGTCGTCGCAGCTGGCGGCGCCGTGCAAATTCTGAGTGTGTGTGTGTGCGCGTGTCTTACAGTGTGTAGGTGTATGCGTAGCTGAAGAAAGGGGGAAGAAGGGGAGAGGTCACCGCCATACGGGGCAGCGCCGAGCAGAGGCAGGGGGACGACACCACGAGGGGTGCTGCCGTGCCGTGTGCTGCGATGGGGATGGCGGCGCCGTGCTGCAAATCGAGGGAAGGGGGAGGGTGAATATATGTACGTGCATATGTCTGTGTGGACGGCGGCGCCGTCTGGAGGGGGCTGCGTTAGTGCTACTGCCGACGGACGGCAGCAGCGGCGGCGGCGGGACAAAAAATGGAGAGGGGCGACGGGGCTGGGGGGAGAAAGGGGGGAAGGGCTGCTTTGGCAAATTAGATTAAGTCCAGGGACTATTTTGCAATTTTCCATTTTTGCTTAATTATTGTTTAACCCTTTATCTTCTGTATAATTGCATTTCAGTCCCTACAGATTATGTTAATTTCAATTTAGTCCCTGAAATTAGTTTAAATTGCAGATTGAATCCCAGAACTTACAGAAATAACAGATTGACCCTCAAACTTTACATAAATTATATTTTAATCCCTAAACTTTGCTGAAATAACATTTTAACCCCAGAACTTTGCTACAATTATAAATTGAACCTAATACTTTACTGGATATTATTTTATGACCCCAAACCTATGTATTTTATGTGTCATTTAAGGACTAAAATTACTAGTTAAATATCTAAAGTTTAAATTATAAGTGTATTTGTTGTTTTATATGTGAATCATGTTTCAATGATTTTTGTATGATAATATCAGCATCAAAACTTCATATATGAGTCTAATATATATACTGCATGATGTATAATTAATATAAATGCTTGAATAATGTGTATAGAATCATGTTAATATTTGCATTTAGGATGAAGTGTTTACATTAAATTACTAATGATTATGGTTTAGATTTAATAACATAATATAATTTTATACAAAAGATCATGTTATATGACATAAGAAACTAAACGGTTAAGTGTGTCAAGTACAGTCGAGACAACCGGTGAATCCAGAAGCAATCCTCGAGCTGACATCTTAAAGTGGGTAACTTCTACACTCTATTATGCGTTGATAATTAAATTAGTAAGTTACGTATGAAAATCTACGGCTGAAGCTCCATAGCTATAACTGGTAGTTGTTTCACTATCGGGCGACAACCATAAGGGCCATAGTGCCTGGTCTATGAAATCAAGGTTTAGTGGGCGAGTGACTCCCACATTCATTTATGTTATGTATGGTCCAGAGTGAGCGTGCCCAACGGATATGTAATATGTGCTTAATGATTTAATTACTTCAATATATATTAGAGAGTACAGTTATCCCACTGGGATCCCTCTCCGGAGGTGTCTCATGATGCTACTTTTAATATTTTCAAGTTCGGCGTATGATGATGTGGACGTGTAGCGAGCTGAACTGTCTTTCCATCACTCCTTCAATGTTTAAGTACCTAAACAATACTTACTTTTAAGAATAATGTTATATTTTGAACATGTAAATTATGATAGATGATGGGCCTAGACTTATATTTTGGTATTATATGTTTGTTCTATTATGTTATCTCATGTGGGAGTTTGTTTGAGCATTTTACTTAGAAATGTGGGTGAAACACGAATTTTAGAAATAATTATATTATGTTTTAAAAAAAATGTCTCGTGTTTTCGTTCAGTCTTCCGCTGGAAATTGTTTTATTAATTCTTTAATTAGTAAATAAGTAATGGGTGACGGTCTGATTCCCAATTAATGAGGATTGGGGCGCCACTAGTTACTCGTGATCAACATCAAAGACCACCAGTTGATCTCAACGTAGCTGAAAGTTCAGGATCACATCTTGTGGACGAACCAATGCTGCAAGTGGGAGATTTCGCCACAAGAAGAGATCCTATTGTCACAGGAACTCGACCACATTCCTAAAGGCCGAATCTTTATAATATGCCTTATGGAAAGTCTCAGCTCGACCCGATACATCCATATGAGTTGATGCGAAATCTGGATATCCCAGATTTCAAGAACCGTGAAGTCCTTATCGATGATTACAGCAGGAACCCTCGATCTTATAAATGAATGATTTATTTTACTCCTCGAGATGAGTCTTGAAGGATCTGTAAAGATCGCATGGGACATGACAGCACCAGAAATGAATAACAACGTTACAGCTGGTGAGTCATTGAAAGGAATTGTCGATAATATGACAAAATTATTCAAAATCCATTTTATTGGCATAAGTTTTTTTGAGGGACTGGAAGAAAAAAAAAAGATACGAACAAGCCCTCTACACCCTCGAGTTGCATGATATTTGTCATATTGACGAATATATCAAGTTATTCACCGAATACTGATGGAAGTCCAAGGTGGAAGACAAAGAGGCTTTGCAACTATTGTTTGCGAAGATACCAAGTCCATGGAGAGAAATGTTGATCAGGGAATACAAGAGTGCGGATGACTTAGATACAGTGGCCAGAAGAATGTTCTTCTTAAATGCCAAATTATCTGAATGGTGTCATCAGGCAGCACTTTACAAGAATTACAAGAGACTGCGAGGAATCAATAAAATGGTTCCCTTATGTTGCGAAGATAATGACATCCCAACAGTCATTGGAGGTCAACCAAGGAGGCATAAAAGGAAGAAACAAATGAGTCATCCATACCACCGTGGAAACAACAATAAGAGAAGCAGTCGTTGGTCTTCATAGAGACTTAGAAGAGTGTGGTCAAAACAAAAGGCCTGGAGTTACAAATCGGGGCAAAGACCAGCACCAAACATGAGTAGAGTCTCTTCATCAGGCTCAAATTAAGGAAGTTTCAGCAAGACCGCAGGAAGGATAACTTTCAGACGGGCTCACACCAGAGCTAATGAAAGTTTTAAAGATTGTAATTGCTAGACGTGTGGAGCAAGAGGGCATATCTCAACGGATTGCCCAAAAAATAAAAAACGTGGAATTAGGCAGTTCGAGGCAACACCCGAACTCGAGGAAGCTGTCTATTATCAAGATCTTATACAGGTCTATCAATTTGAGGATTTACCCTCAAATGAAAGAATCTACGAAGAAGAGATCTATTTTGATGATAGAAGTGAATCCAGTTCAGAATCAGAGTGAAAAAGAAATTCTTCAATCAACGATGAGAGAGGATATGTCAAGATTCTTCTCCCAAACTACGGTGTCTCATAAGACTCGAATGAGGATTATGAAAGAGGATCCAAAGCTCCAGATATACGATGGTTTCACCATTGGAGCTATGGAAAAGACATTGGATAAGATTGGATTCCGTAACAGAAAACACCAAATTATCCATAAAGTAACTACCGGAGAATTTGTCATCCTAATGGAATTCACTGGTAACCTAATCGAGATGCAATGAGTCCCTTACCGAGAGGTTCAAGAGATCAAAAGCAGAGTCAAGAGAGAAGGTGCAAATACACTCTCATGGATTCACATCGGAGCCATAAGAGTTATTATTAAATCAACATTCAAAGAAGGAATTGATTCACCACTCAATCTTGCAATTTTTGACAAGCGAATCTCAAATCTCAAGGATTCATGCCTTGGAGCAGTTACATGAAATTTGTATGCAGGAAAATTAACATTTAATGTCTATCCTAGAATTGCATACAATTTGGGAGATCGAGACTTTGACAGAGTCTTAACCCTTCATCAAGATTTCAAAAGAGAAGATTTGATGAAAGAAGGGAATAGACCTTACTCGATAACTTACAAGATTTTCTATGCTCTCTCGAATACACATCATTCAGATGTATTCTGGAAAAAGGAGTTTATTGAAGTTCCAAGAATCTTTGAGGACTTCGCCAGGGTAGTTCTACCAGAACTTATTGAATCTCCAACTATAAAAGAGATCAATATGAGAATCCAAGATCGGACCGTCTTCAACAAGAGTCAAAGTCTCAGAATTGAGCCAATGAAGATGTCTTTCCAACAAGATAGAATAATGAGCAACAGCTGTTGGTAAGAAAAAAGACCGAGTATAACCCAGCGAATCCCAGATGTTTTCAAAACACAAGTAGAGCTGAAGTGCCCGAAAGGATGGAGAGGAGTTGAAGTGGTATTCGACATTACTCAACGAGATAATATATTCCCTTGCAATGTCCTATATTATCTCTAACAACCGATAGTCGGAAAATTTCAAGGAAGCCTAAGGATGGGTGAAATTGAGCTGACTATCATGGGGATTGCAGGAAGAATCCTAGACCAGTTAATACTTGGGATCGAGTTTTTCAAGGATCATAAACCTTGGGAAAGATTACAGGAGTGAATGGAGTTCCCAGTGGCGGACAAAAGATACAGAATCAAATGACCACTAGCTCATTCTTCATATACATTTCTATTGGAATGTTATATGATGAATACAAAGCCGAATATTTCACCGCCTATGTCGACTCAAGCGCTGGAATATGTATTGCAAAGCAGGAGGTTTTCCCTAAAGAAATTGGAGAAGATCTACCAGCTATCGCAGGAAGAGATTTCTTTAAAAAGATTCTTATTCTTAATCGAGGAATCAAACAAGCGGAAATCATGATCGGAGGTGCAGGTGGTACCCCATGGTACAAAATAACGACGCCACCAATCTATTTCCATGATACAGGAGCAGATGTTTTGTTATGAAACAATTTCCTACAAACATTCAAGCGATTTACACAGAAAAATGAGACAAGAAGGCTTATTTTCACAACCTTATGTGATCATAAGATTATTGTCCAAAGACTGCGAGAGACATTCTACAGAAAAATGTCTATTACTTTTCGCAGCAAGCGTGGTGATGAAGCCAAACTTCGACATCCAAAAATGGCGGATAAAAGGAGATTTGGTGATGCATTATTATCCTATCGGTAATATGGTTCGAAGCAGAATGATACCAAGAGATTGAATAATAACTTGTATTCATTCAAGGTACAAGGAGAAGAACGAGTACCTCCAGAGGCAATTGCAGAATGGATGAAAAGTCTATTAGGGAACGCACCGAGTGAGGTTACCATTGAAGAACAAATATCACTCGAAGATGTCAAAGAAGAAGATCAAAATGAATTACAATGAAAATCCTTTGGCATGAGGGGACAAGAACAATCTCAAAGAATCCTTAAAGGTTAAACCCGGAAAGGAACACGAGTTCGTAAGTTACAAGCCAATCCTTATGAACCGAAAGGATCGTGAGGATATGCAGAAGATACTTAAAAAAGATCTTGACCTTAAATTGATTTCACCAGGAGTTTCTCTATATAGCAGAATAGGATTCCTCGTAATGAATCATGGAGAGATCAAAAGAGGAAAGCCAAGACTTGTTATTAATTACAAAGGGATTAATAACATTTTGGAGTTCGATGGATATTACATCCCGAATGGAGAACAATTGGTTAACTGTATCAAAGGTGCCAAGGTATTTTCAAAGTTCGATTGTAAGTCTGGATTCTACAAGATTAAGATGGAGGAAGAAAGTAAGAAGTTTACAACTTTCTCCACGCCACAGGGACATTATATTTGGAACGTAATGTCCATGAGATTGACAAATGCACCCCAGATATATCAAAGGAAGATGAATAATCTTTTCAAAGATAATTTCAGTGTCATGTTCGTATACATTGATGATATCCTCATCGCATTAAAGAACATGAAAGAGCATCTCAAACATTTGGAGATATTTTCAGATGTTTGTCATAAGGAAGGATTAGTACTTTCAGAAAAGAAGACAGTAATTGCTACGAGACAAATCGAATTCCTTGGAATTGAAATGGATGAATCTAGAATCATCCTGCAGAGCCACATTGTGGAGAAGATTCAAGGATTTCCAGATACCCTCAAGGATAAGAAACAACTTCAGAGTTTTCTTGGAGTTGTTAATTTCGCTGGAATGTTTATAAACAATCTAGCACATTACAGGAAGGTGTTTAGCCCATTACTAAAGAAGGATGCAAGATTCAAATGGGAAGATTAACACCAAGAGGGGATAAAACAACTTAAAAAAGTTTGTTAAAAGCTCCCGAAACTTGCTATACCTCAAGACGAGGATGAACTGTTCTTTACACAGACGTCAGTGATTATTGGTGGGTAGCGGTCCTTATGAAAGCCACACCAAATGGAGAAATGTCACGCATATATTGCAGCGGTTTATTTTTGGATAGTGAAACAAATCGGTGGCATATCAACGAGAATGAGTTTTTTGCAGTTAGAAAGACTTTTAAAAAATGGCATTTATTCCTACTGGCTAAAAAGTTCATCTTAAAAATTGATAACTCGAGTGTTAAAGCTTTTCTGAAAAATAAAATAGAATCAAAACCAGAAAAGGCTAGACTACTTAGATGGCAAGCTGAATGTCAATATTATGATTATGATATTGTCATTATAAAATCTCATTACAATGTTCTTGCAGATTTTTTAACATGAGATGGAAGGACGCGTTGATGACGAGGTCCTCACACGAGTAAGGCATCTCAGGGAACACCTGGAGAGCCTAGAACAGGGATTTGGTACTCTATATATCAATGCAGAAGTCACTGGACGACTTCAACAAGCTGATAAGAGATCCGTCTCTAGACTAATACGAGCATGCCAATACGTGCAAGAACAATTGTTCTCAGCGCTATGAGGACCTCTTCTCCAGGCTGCATCTCCAACGTTGCAAAATGGAGAAATAAGAGAACGGGTCTCTAACCCGGAAGTTATGGATTCAAATACCATAACTACGAGTGTTGCAGATGATGCATTCCTTGAGGATGCACAAACTGTGGCAAAGGTTGAAGCTCCGGTGTCGCAACCCGAGTCTTCAAGTAAACCCAGCACCTCTGGGGTAAAAGAAGGAGAGTTAGATCTTAGGCCACAAACTGGCAAAACTAAGGTCCAAACTTACGAGGTTAAATTTTCCCCTATGCAGGTATACCAGAAGTAATGGGAGAAGCTGGCCACAAGAAAGGGTATTAATCCGAAGAGAACAATCACTGATATCTCTGGGAAATACCCAAGAGTTTGGATGAAACCAGGTAGTCATCCAAACGAGGTACAAGATTGATATAATTTTGGAGGTCTAGCTTCAATCTATACCATTTCACCAGGATTCCCCGAAATCTCAAAATTACCGTAATGGATAGGGGTGTGCATCGGTCGGTTCGGAGGCCGAACAGAACCGAATTACCAAAACCGAATTAACCAAAATTTGTAATTGAAAAAACCGAATCGAATCGAATAGTGAAGAAAACCGATTAGAAACCGAACCGAAATAGTCGGTTCAGTTCGGCACAAAACCAAAATAACCAAAATTTATATTTCTTCTAATTTCTCACAAGTCAAAACTTAGTAATTAAGATGTGATTTTTAAAAAAGTAAATACTTCAACCATCAAAATTTAATTTTGGACAAAATAGCAAAATAAGATCAAACCGAAGTCTAAAATAAAATCAAAGTTAAAACAAAAAATAGCAAAAAAACTAGAGTTGGTCTCCCATACACCAGTTGCACGGATCTAGATCCGTGCAACTGGGCCGCCTGACCCGACCCGGTATACTTAATATATATATATATTTTTTTTCTAGCCCTAATTTTCTCTCCCCCAGCTCATCTCGCTGCCTGCTTGCACATGTAATTTTGAAGCTCCACCCATGGCGATCGCGTTCTTCCAAGATTCATCTATTGATTAATTCTTCTACTATATTTCCTATTCTTCTTCTCCATTCGTGATTTCTTGTTCGAACTATTGCAATTGAACAAGATGGAGACAGGAGACATGGAAGATGAAGGTAAAACTTCAAATAATTGTCCAAACAAAAATCCAATTCCTATCAGTTTAATAACATGAAATTGTTTCTGATTTCGTATTAATAATGTCTTATGACAGATTATCGTTCCATTCAAGAGAAATAGTTGAGTTGTCCACCGAAGAAGATGAATTTCTTGATGCGTGTGATACAATATCTGATATAAACGAAGGTAAAAACTCTATCTCTTATCAGTATAATTCTTATAACAGAAAGGTCATCATTATTCAATATAAAGGTACTACTCAATATAGATAAAGGTTTACTTATAAAAAAATAACAGTACTCACACTTAAAGGTAAAATAATAAAACTTAAAATTTCTTAAATTTTTCATTTTCTAAGGTGTATTAAGATTTCTTAAATAATAATTTATCTCTTAATCCTTAATTTTAAGGTATCTTTACTTTTTAACTACACATAAAGGTATCAATAATTTCTACTTAAACATTGTTCTGTCTCATAAAAGGTCATTCAAATAATGCATAAAGGTAAACTAGACAATACATAAAGGTCATATTATTTAATAATATAGGTTCAATTAAGGTATCATTATTTCTATTTTTCAGATATAAGTGGATCTCTTATAGGAACAACAAGGAAAACAATCCCAGAAATGTATGAACTTTATTGTAAGTATGCTCGTGCAGTCGGATTTAGTGTTCGTAAGTCAACTAGTAGGTTCTCTAGAGATGACCCCCCTATTGAGTTGGCAAAACTTTTTGTTTGCTCAAGTTCTGGAGTAAAGAGATCACAAAACCCAAGTATGTATAAGAGGAAAAAAATTGGACTTGCAAGAACAGATTGTAAAGCTTTGATGAGGGTTAAGATGAATGATGAAGGATTGTACGAGGTTGTCAACCACATTTTGTTGCATAATCATACACTTACCAGAATAGAATTGAACCACTTGCACCGTTCAGAAAGAAATATCAGTAATGAAAAAGGAAGAGTTATAGAAAGCATGATAACTTCAGGAATGAGTGCAACAAATTCTTTTCGTTACATGGTCCAAGATGCAGGAGGAGATGAGGTAATAGGTCACACTATCAAAGACCACTTGAATTTTGTAAATTGTTTGAAGATGAAAGTCATTGAGGGTGGAGATGCACAAAAGGTCATTGACATGATTCAACAAGAACAAGAGGAGAATGATGATTTTTATTACAAAGTTAGGTTAGATGATGAAGGCAGATTGAGTAAACTTTTTTGGAGGGATTCAATGATGAAATAAGATTATGAGATTTATGGAGATGTGATGATATTTGACACAACCTATAGGACGAATAGGTACAATCTTATATGTTCTCCGTTTGTTGGAGTAAATAATCATGGAAGAAACGTAATGTTTGGATGTGCATTCCTAGCTGATGAAAAGATGGAATCTTTTGAATGGCTTTTTGAAGTTTTTAAAAAATCAATGAGAGGAAAGTGTCCAATATCTTTGTTCACTGACCAAGATTTGGCCATTGCAAATGCAATAGAAAATGTATTGTTCACTGTTACCTTTATGATATATTTGTATTACCTTTATGTTATAACTTTCATACCTTATAATATCAGTTGCTAATTTTTTGATAAAATGTATATTGTTATGTAAAGCTCAGTTATGTTTATATACTGTGATTAATCCTTATATATGTATACACACACACATATATATATATACATATTTATATATTATTATCTAATACATTCAACTAACCATTTGTAGGTTTTTCCTGGAACAAGACATCGCTTGTGTTTATGGCATCTTCAGCAAAATGCAGTAAGCAGATTCGTAGAATTGAAGACCGATAATACATTCAAAGACACATTCAATAAGTGCTTGTCAGGATGTACTGATGAAAAGGAATTTGAGGATTGTTGGCAGAGCATGATATCAAAATATGGCTTGACAGATCATCCTTGGTTTGCACGTTTATATGATTTAAAAGAAAAGTGGTGCACTGCATTGAACAAAGATTTCTTTTCAGCTGGGATACTATCATCACAGAGAAGTGAGAGCACAAACCATGCAATTGGATTCAACGTCAAGAAAAATACAAGTTTAACAGAATTCTATATAGTTTTCAAGGAAACAATCAACAATTGGAGAAGCAAAGAACGACATGATGAATTCAAATCTTCAAGATTAATTCCTGAATCAGTTCTGCCATTGAATGGATTGTTGAAGCATGCTTCTGAGGTTTATACATTGCCACTTTTTAGAAAATTTGAGGATGAGTTTCTTAAATGCATATCAGCTACATCTACACTTATAGGAGTACAAGATGACACCATAATTTACCATGTTTCATCTATCAATGACAATGGGATTGTGAATCGGGTGGTGTTTGACAACAGCATGAACCTTATTGTTTGCACATGCATGAAATTTGAAGAGTGTGGTATGTTGTGCTATCACTCGTTGAGGATACTTCATATAAATTCTAAGGTAAGTATTCCTGATTCTTATATAAAGAAGAGGTGGACAAAGCAAGCAAAATCACAGATTTGGGATGGTTTCAAACATATTTCTCAACACATGAACATACCTCACGAATGTGTTCTTTGGAGACATGAAATGGCCAGAAAGTATTATTATCTGATTTTGAAATGTGAAGACAGCACGGAATAAAATCACTTCATTTGATTCAACAGCTCCTACGCATTCCGAATCATCTAATGCTGTCCTTGATCCTACTCATTCTATTACAAAAGGGCGAAGACAGAGGATAAAAGGTCATTTTCAGAAGAAAAAAAAGCTCAAGGGAAAGTCTGTTGCAAAGGAATTCGGTTCTAAAACACCAAATGTTCACATGTTTTAAACATTTTTCACATGTTTACCTTTATGTATATTTCAGTTACCTTTATATTATAGAACTGTGACCTTTATTTATTTTCACATGTTACCTCCATGTATGTGGCAGTTACCTTTATTTTGTATAAATATGACCTTTATATAATATAATTGATACATTTATATCTTTTATTTATATATTATTATGTAACAAAAGAAACATAAGCAGGAAGAAAAATCATTTTCGCATGTTTACCTTTATCTATCTAATACTTACCTTTATATTATAGAAATGTTACCTTTGTATATTTGAATTAATACCTTTATATCATTAATTTATAAGAGTTTATTTTAATAAACACTTATATTCGAACTTACTTTTATGTTTTATATTGTAATAAAAACTATAATACATACACAAAAATAATCTTATTTAGATTAATATATTGCAATCACAACAATTATACCTTTATATACATTTTCTTTACCTTTCTATAACAACATTTGTACCTTTATGTAACCTTCAATAGAATCACTGCATATTTTATATACTAACATTCATATATATATATATATATATCCAATATTCAAAACCTAATATCCCACCATAAAACCAGTCGTTACTGAAACACTTCACGTACAAAAACCTAAAACATGAACATATCCAAAGTGTTTCCAAAAATTAGCCAGAACATATGCATCATACCAACAAAAACTAGTATTTAAATTGTTTTAAAAAGTTAGCCAACTGTTCCTAAAAACTTCACATCCATAGAAATTGTTTTCCATATCACTCAATCATTCCTCCTCCTCTTTTGTCTTCCTGTAGGCAGTACAACTTTTGTCTTCTTTTTTGAATAATTTGCCTTCTTCTTCTCTTCCGTAATCTTGGCCTTCAAATCAGGTTTCTTCTGATAAAAAGTAGACACTTTCTGCAGCACCTCACTCCTTATTTCATTCAACTTGGACAGAACAAGACTTACACATACCTTTGCTCTAAGAACACGTCTCACAACAGCCTTCGCAACAAAACAAATAAACAAAGTTATACTCAGCCCACTTATATTTAAAAAATAATTAACACATTACATAATAATAAAAAGAAAAATATACAATACCTTTGTCAAATCTGGAATTTCATATGGAACACCATCAAAGTTTTCAACATGATGCATCAAGTATACACCACAGTCTACATCTTTGTTTGTAGTTTGCCATTTGAATAACACATTCTCAAACTCATAATCAAGGATCTGTCTAGCTTTTTTGTGCTTCTTACTCCGAAGAAATATTGACATTTCAGTTTTCTAAAAAAATAACAAAACAATATATTAAAATTTTGAAAACAATTTAGAATCCTATAACATAAAGAAGTAAGATAACATTCATCAACTTTAGAAACTCACCAAGATTTCTGCACACTTGAAAAAATTGTTTTCAGATCCATATTTTCTGTTATCCAAATACTGAATTTTTTTGTCAATGAAGTTCACAGCAACAGCAGCATAATGGCATTCCAAACAAAATGGAATAAAGATCTACAAAAATATATAAAGGTATCAAAAAATACATAAAAACGTATGACACATATATACCAAATAAAATGCATAACAGGAATAAAAAAATATATATACCATATCAACACTGTTCAAGGTGTTCTTATTAGAAGTCATCCAACTCTCCCAACTTGATCTCATTTGAATTTTGTTCTCCTTCTCATCACCTTTTGAATTTATGATATTCTCCAAACATAGCTAACAAACAATAAAACAAATTAATAAAATAAATACTATTATATTATATAATGTAAATAGAAAATTTATAACTTACACTGAGTTCAAGGTTAAAAACAAAACGACTTCGCCTCTCTGTTCTCTCTTCATCAGCATTTACCATTAAAAACCATGTTGTCAAAACAGATAGATATATCACACACTTTGGATACAAAGACAACATATCATTCTTTGTAATGAAATTTAAATATCCATTTTGGAACAACCTCCCTTCATCATCCCTGTAAATTAACAAATTATATTAAAAGTCAGATACTTATAAATAAAAGGTCTCACATGTATATTATAAAGGTCATACAAAAATATATAAAAGGTCAAACAAGCATAACAGAAAGGTATAACACACAAAACAGAAAAAATATAAGAGATAGTAGCTAGAACTCTGGTTATATAATATGAAGGTCACACAAAAATGTAGAAAGGGTCACACAAATATATCAGAAAGGTATAGTGACAGAATTCTAGATATAAAATATGAAGTCACATATAAAGTATAAAAGGTCATATACTTTTAGACAAAAGGTCACATAAACATACAAGAAATGTATAAAACCTAACATAGTATAAAACAAAGAGGTCTCATGAAACTAGCAGAAAGGTCAACTAAATAATCATAAAAGGTCACAGATAAAAATCATAAGGGTAAACAAATTCATACCCTTGGCTTTCTTCTGAATCTTCAACAAAAAGACAGTAATCTACTATCTCTTTATCTCTCACATCCATATCATTTAAAAACTTGTTAGAAAAAACCATGAAATCAGAAACATAACCAACATCATAGCTTATCCCCCAAAAGCCCTCATTCCCTTTCTCTTCATCTTTTCTTTCTTTTGAACCAACCGATAAAACAATCACATCTCTCAGTTCCTCATCCGTTGCACCTGCCTCACCCCAAACATCTTCCACCACTTCATCTACAGCAATGTCCTTAGGTGTAAAAATATTAAACGAAGGCATATCAGATGCAATCTTATTCATACTCAAGAAATTCTCAACAACACTGTCAATATAGTTGTGCAACTTTTCATCAGAAAAGAACTTTTGAGATTCAGAAATTTCTGGAGAACTTGACACTTTTTCAGAAATCTTCTTTTTCATTGAAAGCAACTTCTTCATATAATGATCAGACACAATAGAAATGTCTCTTCTGAAGCAAAGAAAAGTTTCATGGATATCCTACAAACAATAAAAAACTGTCAGTTCACACTTCACATTAATTTATCATAAAGGTCAGATAAAAAATATATAAAAGTCACTCATTTATAACATTAAGGTTTTCTAATAAAGACTACAGAAACTTATATCTTTAGATATCTTCTTTATCTCAGAATCATCAAGCTCTCCATCAGGCAAGCTAAACTTAATAAATCTTCCAGTTTTCTCCCCATCATCATGAGTATTCCCAGCCTCATTTTCCTCCACATCCACATTTTCTTCCTCAGCAGGCTTCTCCTTCCTATAACCTTCTTTCCCAGAAACAGGATAAACATTCACCACTATTTCTCCATCACCATAACGCCCAGCAGCAGCCTCTTCCTTACACCTTTTTTCCATTTTCTCAATCGACCAATGTTTGATTAACGGTAATTCACAAGACTCGCAACACCTTGCCATTTCATTCTATGAAAGTAAGCAATTTGCAATATTATCACACAACCACTAACATTTTTCACATCCTTCCCATCAAACTTCATCACAGCATCACACAGCCAATTTAATACATACTCACACCAATTCAACTTACAAATATTATTAACATCAACTACAGATTTCAGAATACCCGTCTTCAACAACCGATTTGAAGAAGGTGTTAAGAAAGTTGACATCACATATAGAACAAACAATCTTTTAAAATCATCTCCACCAAACACCAACTGATCAGTCAACAAATCAAACACCACTTTCTCAGGAGTCCTTGAGTGAATATCATATATCTTACCCAACCTCACAAGCAAGTCATGTTCCTCTTGCTTTCCAAACCTCGACACACTAGAACCACCACGTGGAAGCATGAATATATCATAAACATCATCAGCAGTTAACATAAAGTTACGATATCTATCCATAGACAACATCCTACTCCCACCATTAAACCTCTTAACAAGTCATGTCAACATTTCCAAATTACAACTTCTAAAAGAAACATCCAACAAACCCCCGAATCCTATACTAATTACATCAGACTTCTGCTTCTCATTTAATGCCTCAACAAGATCAACAATTCTAGCAGGTCTGCAAGATGTTAAAATCAAACTGCAAAAAGAAAAGGTCTCACAATTCTATAGTAAAGGTCACACAAAATAATGATAAAGGTTACACTGATATAATGAATAGGTATATCACATTAATAGAAAAACATATAACATTGAATAAAAACATAATAAAAATGTAGTCAACAAACAAAAAGAACTAATAACATCAATAAAGATCACAGAAAAAAAATGATATAGATCTCACTGATATAATGTAGATGAATATCACATTAACAATTCAAAAAACAAAAAGCACATAACAAGAACTAAAAAGGTAACATAATGTTAACAGAAATGTCACAAAAATAAAATAGAAAGGTTTCACAGTAACAGATCAACAACAAAAGGACAAACAAACATAACATAAAATAATACCATGCAGAAAGCAAGATCAAAAATACACATGCAGCAAACCAAATAACATCTTCAATCTAAGAAAATTTAAAAAAAATCCATAAAATTACCTCTTCTTTTGGTTCGCTTTCAAATATGACTTACTCTCTCTAACAACAATGCTCTTCTCTGAACGAGACTTCTGTGCCATTCCTCTCACCTTAAAAATCTTCGATTCAAACTAGAAGAACAAATATATATATATATATATGAGAAAAATAAACAAACAACAATAATGCAAACAAAATCAACAAAACAACACAACAAATACATAAAATCAAAAGGAAAACATCGATTTAACCGACTGAAACAACAGATAAACTCATAAAACTAACCTTCAAGAACTAGGGTTTCGAATAGAACTCCAATCGAACTAAAACAACTTAGGGAACACTAGATAAATACAAACTAACAGAGATTTGTGAGAAAATCGCTAAAACATGAACAAAAGAAGAGGAAGAATGGAGAAAAATCGAAAAAAGAAAGGGAGGGAGAAAAGAACCGCATAGAACGTGGGTTTGATTTGGAAAAAAAAAGAGAATACTCTATATATATTTTCCCAACCGGGTCGGGCTAGGTCGGGTCGGGTCGGGGATTGCACGGATCCTAGACCCGTGCACCAGTTGCACACCAGCTTTTGCGAAAAAACTGTAATGTCTCCGAACCATAATTAAACCACCAAAGTCTAATTTTAAACGTAACAAAAGAATTTACAACCAAATCCTCCAACACTAAAAATATAGATTTAAATGATATATATCTATAACAATACACATTTATATGGTAATATTTTATAAAAACATATAAAATATATTCATATGATTTATATTTCGGTTCGGTTCGAGTATTTCGGTTATTTTTCATTTAAAACCGAACCGAATTAAAAATAATCGAACCCAAAATTAGTATTTCGATTCGGTTCGGTCGGTTAATTCGGTTTTAACCGAATTATGCACACCCTTAGAAATGGATAGGGGAAGCAGTTCACGTGACTTGGGCCAATAATCCACATTTGGCCAGAGGTGACATTCTGGAATTGTATTTTATCAGTGCAGCTCAAGAAGCAGCGAAGAAGGGTTTCCATGAAACTTTTCATTTTATCAAGCTTAGGAGACCGGATAGGAACGCCCTGAAAACTATCAAGACGGTTTCTCCGGAGGAGACTCTCATTTTGGTATGAGCATTTTCAGAAGATGAAGCTTCTACTCGACGAGCATGGGGACTTTGGGTTTGTCTAAGCGAGATGGACAAAGTCAAGTATCCCTTCAAGTTCTTTCATAATTCAGTGAGTTGATCTTTCCTCCTAAATTCAATGACGGTAACGACTACAGGATTTTCAGAGGATCTTTTCAAAACAAAAAGAAGAATCCTCTGGGAATACAAGATTCCAGTTAGTAAAGAAACCTACCGGAAATTCTGTAACATGGCGCATGTAGGCCGATGGACGGATCGAATCTGCCAAGCATTCCCGGAACAGAAGGAACCCGAGTTTGGGAAATGATTCCAACCCAAACCCGACCGATAAGGACAAGGGACCTGCCCAAAAGAAAAGTTATCAGCGGGGACCACTAAAGCCAAATTTTTAAAAGATTCCCCGACAAAAGTAATATGGGCTGAGTCACGCCAAACAAACATCACATGGGATAGAGTCACGGGAAGAAAAAGTAGATTCCTCGACAACAATCACATGGAATGAGTCACGAGGAAAAGATGGCAAAACACTAACTTAGTGGTTGATCCACTAGGAATAAGAAACAGCTGGCTAAACAAGATTTGGAATCCGCACTTCAAAACCGGATTCTTGCCTATAAATAAGAGAGGAAGAAGGAAGCTGAGGACATCGCACATTTTCCTTAGTTTTCTTTAGAATAAAAATCCTTGTAACATTTTGAGTGTTCTTAGTTTTAAGTTTATGTTAATTACGAGTGATAGCCTTCTCCATGAGAGGCTAATCTAGTATTCTCCTCTCATAAGGAGATTACGTAGATGTAATAAATATTTTCAAGTTCTTAATAAAAGGAGGGCTTTCACTCCAATATGTGTTAATGTATTCTTGATTTATCCCTTGAGAGAATTATCTTATATACCTAGGGTAGGAAACGAACCAAGGTTGTGTTGAGCAGTTTTTGAAGGAGCTGGATAACTTAAGACTATCTTCTCTGAGGGTTGAAGTTGAACAGTGAAGAGTTGTTTGTAAAAATGTCTAGGGGCAGTGATTTTCCAGCCGGTGGCGTTGCGAACCACTTCACCCGGAGTTGTTGCAATCAAATAAAGGTATGTATTTTAAGGAATGAATTAATTTTACGGAAGCATGTTGGACCTGATATTAATTTAATTAATGTTAATTTAGGGTATAAAAATCATATGGTGTGGAAGATGAAAAAAAATTGGTTATAAATTTTTTATGGAAGTTCGTAAAATTTGGAAGGTTGTGAAAAGTCAAAAGGTACGTACTTTTGGATTTGTGGTATTTTGGACAAAAATTATAAGGAATGTGGTAGAATGATAAATTTTTATAAGGAGATGGTATTTTTGAATATAATTATAAAGAATGTGGTAATATGGGATACTAACCCTATTAAATTCCGTTACGGAGATATTTAAGTGAGAAGACCAACCTAACTTAAATTACATTGTAGAGATCGATATATTAATGAAATAGAATATATAATAACAAAAAGCAATTTAAAAAGGGATCAGTTTCACTTTTATTAGACCGTCTCACAAATTGAATTAAGAGAGACGATGAACCCACAAGATCTAAAACATGACCCCAGTTGCCCATATGAATTTGCAGAAAAGCTAGAGTTATCACTCAGGACCACAAGATAGTAAATACACAATCAAGCTGATACATCATCAACTTATGATCAAGAAACACAAAATGAAGCAAGTGATATAGTGAGTTATAAAGATTGGATCCTCATGATCATCATATATATATTAACTCATTATAAAGAGGAATTATTAGATATAATATAATATATGGTAGTGCATATATATCATTCATGCATCTGCAGGATTAGCAAGCAGATATTGCTCACAAGCCCTATAAAGCCATGCAGCCTGTCCTTTTCCAGCTTCAATATCCTCATCACTCACTTCATAATCACCCTTTCCATGATACTCATTCAACAGCTTCAACACACATCCACCATCCTCACTCGCCTCCTCGAATCTCAGCTCGTAGCAGATCTTCTCCAGCTTCTCTCCGAGGGCATCGCCTTCTACCAACGTGAACTTCCCCACTAGCCCCACCTCATCAACCACCTCGAACCTGTTCTTCAGATACTTCAACTGCCCCGCACCTACATATATATCAAATTAGTTCAAAATATATATAATCATGCATGCAACAATTAATATCTGTTTTGTTAGATTACCATCATGGAAGTTAGTCTGCAAGATGCAGCCAGGGGTGATGCCATGGCCCTCAACAAGGTCAATGGTGCTGATGGAAGGAATGGCTTTAGGAAGAACATGGTGCGATTCAGTGACCAGAGCCTTGAACAATCTTGATGCTGATACCTTCAGCTTTAGTTCGAGGATGAAGCTCTTCACACCCATTAATTCTTCACTCGATTAATTGATTACTGAATCTTCAAAGAACTATCTGGTGGGGTTTTGTAGGCACGCACTTTTCTAGCTGGGATGAAGTCATGGTCAAATTGGGAGTGCAGTTTCAAGAATTTTATTACACTCGAAAATTTTGACTATCATTTGTTTTATTTTCAGGTTCTGACCAAAATGGTGGTGTTAGAAAATGACAGTCCATTTCGACGTCTAATGCACCATATTAATTAATACCTCCGTCCAATCTAATTTGTTTACTTGAACCGGACACGAAACCTAAAAAATATAGTTGATTTGTTGTTTTAGGTTAATTGAAACCTAAAAAATACAGTTGACTTGTTGTTTTAGGTTAATTTTTGCTTACTTTTTGATTAAAAAAATGTTTTCTATACTTTTTGATTAAAAAAATGTTTTTTTATATTTTTTGCTTTATAATTTCTTTGTTATTTATGGGCTTACAAATTGGATTGGGACAAACGAAAATGACAAGTAAGCAAATTCGACTGGAACGGAGGGAGTATATGGGTTTGCCTTTCGGTGGATAGAGTTCTTTGTTTTAAATACTAGATATTTATTTATCTTTTTATTGAGGTGGATGGATGAGGCAATAAAAAATACTAGTAAATTAGTTTGTATAATAACCGTTCGAACTGTGATCATCGAATTAATACCTATTTTTATAAGGATGAGATATCATTTAAAATACAAGTCTCGTGGTTTTCTATATCATAGTTACTAGATGATGATAATCTCATATCTAGTCTCATTGTATGACTGAAAACATAATTTTAATTTGAGTAATTCCCAGTCCAACTATAAAGTTCTTCAAGTATAATTTTTTTTAGTTTATATTTTATATTATCAATTTTCTTTTTTCTTAAGCGTGATTCGTGTTGGTCGTGGTTTGCCATCACTCTTTGATACCATTATTTAAAGATGGAGAGTTTAATATTTCATTAGAAATTTATTATCACGTTACTTAAAAAACGATGTATATATATAGTATTCTTTTAATTTTAAAAAAGTTTCCTTTATTCAAAATTGTTACTTTAAAATTTGTTTGTTTATTCCTTGATTTGTTACATATATATACATATGGATGTATGTATTCATTTATCGATGCCTTTTTCTCTGTTATAATTAGCATATTGATAATTACTATCACTAAACGAAAAATTCAATTTTGGTCCTACCCCAAAACTGTCGTACGATTTTGGTCCTGTTAAAATTCGATTTTCAATTTTAGTCCTGTTATCTCAAAATTTGTCCAATTGAGGTCCATTTTCACCGGAAATTTTGATTTCCGGACCAATTCCCGGCTCGCCCCCAATTTGAACAATGCAACAGATTCACACTAATGTGACCAATATTTACAGATGTAGCAATTAATTGGGATCAAAATTGAATTTTTCCCATCACTAAATTGACCATTGAAATGCAAATCTAATATATAAATCAAACGAGAACAGATTCACTCATTGGAAATTTGATATAAAAAGCAAATATATTAATTAACCATACAAAACAACAATTAGGATTATTGTTCCTTTATTCAAATACATGAATTCAACAACTCATTAAAAAAAACATGAAACCATAACAAAGCAAACACTGCTTCATGTTTTTATGGATTAAACCAACACACATGATTACGATGCATGTATTTTATCAATTCAAGCACAGACATTAGGGTTAGCAATGAGATATTCCTCACAGGCCTTGTAAAGCCCTCCAGCTTGCTCTTTCCCAGCTTTAATGGCTTCATCACTCAGCTCAAAATCACCCTTAGTGTGGTACTCACTCCTCACCTTCAACACGCATCCTCCATCTGCGCTCGCCTCGAACTTGAGCTCGTAGCAGATCTTCTCCAGCTTGTCCCCCAGTGCATCTCCCTCCACTGTCGTGAATTTGCAGATGTAGTTCACTGGATCCACCACGTCGATCCTGTTCTTTATGTACTTGAACTGACCACCTGCAAATTAATAAAACATGATCATCATCATCACCATCACTCTTAAGATTGAAACGGAGTTAGTACCCTCAGGGAAGTTGGTCCGGTAGACGCATCCAGGGCCCACTCCGTTGCCTTCAAGGATCTCGATGCTCTTGATCGACGGGGTGACCTTTGGGAGGACATCGTGGGCCTCCGTCACCAAAGCCTTGAACAATCTTGACGCTGATACCTTCACTTTCAACTCCTGGGCAAAGCTCTTCACACCCATTTTTTGTGGTTTTAGTTGATGTGGAAGATTGGAAAGTTTTTAGTGATGGAAGGTAGAAGAAAATTAAGTTTATGATGTGCAGAATTGATGGAGGTTGATGGGGTATTTATAGCCTGTTTGGGTTATTATTGGGATGAGGTTCTGGTCAAGTTCGGAATGCTATGAAATTTGTTTTTAAACATTCTATCTAGTTGTTGATAATAGAATAATATACTTTTAGACTTTTTTAAATCTAACTAATTAATCTTATTTGTGGGTAACCAAGTTTTCATCGATCTCACAATGTATAAAAACTGTCATATATAAGTTTTTATAATTTCTTATTGTTAAAATTCAGCTAAAGTTAATGAATCGGAGCTTAGAATTCATACTAATTAATGTTAAATTAGAAAGTTGTTATATGATCATTAAATGCAAATTAAAGAATGTAACTAGTCTTTTTTTTTTGAAGTGGAATGCTGTTTAGGTTTTCTGCCTTTTCTAGAAGTTCTGACTGCTTTACCAAGACTTCTGATCCTTTCTAGAAGTAGATTGCTTTTCTATGCGTCTACTCATTCATTTTCATTTAATTATTATTTTAAATAGTTTCACTATAAAGATTAAAATTGTATTATAAATAATCCATCATGTCTCTCACAACAATTAATTAGACTCGTTACAAAAGACATTTAAATAAAGGGATAATATCATTTTTCGTCCACTAATTTTGACATTTTCCAATGTTAATAATTCATTATGCACATAATATTGTCGATATATAAATACACAACATAGAATCCAACATCGTGAAGTTAGAATACCTAGAATACAGGGTTTAAAATTCAACATAGGCTGCTAAAAAAAGAAGTTACATTTTCTAAAATTTGAATGAAAATTAACAAGTCAAAATTATATAGTTTTGGTGCATGATACAAATGAGACGAACTTTTTATAAATAGAAGTGTTAAAAGGTTAAGGTGGGCGAGGAGATTAAAGATTCAAATCCTTTGAAACAAATAAAAAGCCTACATAGGGATCCCAACTACTAGGCTTTGGAGTGAATTGAAGTATATATACAAATTAGCTATCTATGGTGTATATAATAAGGGAATTTAAACAAGTGAAATACTTACATAGGAAAAGTGGGAAGATGAGAGAACAAATTTGATCAAATGAAATATATAGTTGAAATGATATATATATATATATCTAAGCCAAAAGCCAGAAGTTTTTGTGCAATTTACTGTTGAGAAGATATCCTCCATTGCCCTTTTTCTGCACTGCTACGCAGGTGCATTTGCTGTTCTCCACTACATAATCTGCTGTGTCGAATACCTTGAATGATAACCCTCTTCTTGATCTGTCAAACCAAAATCCACATCATATATAATCGGGAATTAAATCATTTTCCGAACCTGTCCAATTTCAATCAATTTTTGTTGAATTGGGGCTTTTTGATGACCTGAACATGCCCGCCACTTCTAGGTCATCCAAGAACCATTTTCTGATCAAAATTGGACTAGAATCGGACAGATTCTTGAATTATATAACTAAATTGAAATTTTGAGACCAAAATCAAAAGACACCGAAAAAAACCGGGCCGAGCTTCTAAAGAGCACACCCGCTTCCGTAGAACAATTATTGAACCCTAGAAAAGTGATCATTTTGATCCCAGAAAACTTGTAATAAATTGAGGAATTGAATTGGATTTCTTCCCATCAAAAAACTAAAGCCTTTAAAAACGATTGAAGCAAAAACATAAATTTGGTGATATATATATAGATAAAGATATATACTAACCCCAATAGAGATTTAGAAAGAGTAGTCCTCTTTTGGCCAATAATAAGAAGATCGACTTTGCAGGCGGCGCTATGAGAAACGATCATCGGAGCCTTGTCCTTCCCCTCCGCCATCTCCACCTTCTCCACCACCACCTTCAGATTCGGCTTGGCCGCCATGCATGCACGCTTCATCCCATCAAGAAAATCCACCTCCCCTCCTCCGCCGCCGCCCTGCTCCGCCGACGAAGAGGAGTAGGACCCAATGCCGCCGAGCCGCGCCACCCCGGGCGACATCGGGTTCTTGAACAAGGCCCCAAAGGGGTTCTTCTTCAACACCAAGTGGAGAAGAATCAAGGTGTCGTTCTCCATGACTGCATGCGAGAGTGCATACTGAAGTGCTCCGGCGGATTCCCGGCTGGAATCCGCCACCACCATAACCTTACGCTCCTCCGTGCTGCCGCCTTCCATATCTATGCACGGCCGCCGCTTATCACCATCAACGGCCGCCGCCGGAGAATGTCGTTTCTTTAACGCTGACCTAACTTTCTTGATGGGAATGGATTATGGAATGGTTGATTTTGAATTTTGTGATGTGATTTCGAAATCTGGATTTCTTTTTTGCTGTTTTGGATTCAGAAATTGTGCTCGTAGCTAAAATTGTGGGATTTTGTGTCATTTAGGCCATTAAAAGAATTATATCAGTTATCAAGGGTAGCCATTCATATTGCGTTACTATATTATGCTTTTTCTCCTGGTTAATATATATGTTGGACCACTTAAATTATTAGCATTGTTTAAATCCCTATATAATCTTTATATAATAAGCAAATAAAAATGTAATCATTTTAAGCTCTCTTCAATTGGAGGAACTAAATACTGCAAATATGAAATAACCCATTAATCATATGAATTAATTGTCTTTCAAATTTGAATGTTCTTCTGTAAACAATATCAAAGAAGGTGGTCGTGCCGGAGTGGTTATCGGGCATGACTAGAAATCATGTGGGCTTTGCCCGCGCAGGTTCGAATCCTGCCGACCACGCTTTTTCTGTTTTTTTCCCAAACTGCCCTCAAACATAAAATCTCACTTTTACTTTTTTCAATTGAATGGTAAAGGTACTTTAGTCAAAGTGCCCTTAAGCATAAAAAGTCATTTATTTTTCTTACAATTATTTATATAGTAATGGTACTTTAGTACTTATGTTAAAATCCAATCTTTGTCTCATTTGATTCAAATTTAGTTTCCCTTCCAACACTAATGACAGGTTTCATGTGTCTTTATTACAATGCGAGATACACACAAAACAAAACAAGATCCATTGAAGAAAGATGTTTTGTTGAATTAAGATGAGGAACTGTTGATATAACAACAACATAAATACAGAGACCATAGTGTACAATAGTGACATAAATATAGATGAAGGATAAACATTTTAGAAAATGGAATCCACTGGATATATGATGACCTAAACAATATGGTTTTGCATACAACAAGACCCAATTTGGAGCCTGATACATACTATACAAGAGCCATGACAGCTGAAATGATCAACAACATCCTCATCTTAATTTACAGGAGCTATCTATGTGCTGGCTGCTGAATTGATGATGATGATGATGATGACTGTAGCCCCCACATATTTACATCTTCTTGCATATCTGCGTATGTATCGTCATCTGTTCTGTTACTACACAAAGCATCAAAGCAATGTTAATCCAAGGACGAGGCATTGCAAGAAACAGAATGACACATGTGTTTGCATGGTTCGCAGAAGCTTTACGAAGCACAATTGCCTCATAACACTCTTCGTGCTTCTCTCTAAACTAACCATAGTTCACTGGTTCCATGGCTCCACACCATTATTCACTAGTTTCTCATTAAATATAATCTGAATAAGTAAACTGTTATTCAATTACAAGCAAATGATAAAAGTCACAAAAAATCAGTGTTTACAAGCAGGAAATCAAAAGAAACAGATGACTCTCTCGAACAAGTTTCTTTCAACTCAGTTCATAAGCTCCGCTAGGCTCTAAAAGCAGATATAAAACATTATACCTACTTGATTTGCAGCTGTAGAACAAGAAGGATAATCTATTCATGAATAATGTTATCTGTGGGCTCTCTATTTTTTTCCCCACAAAATGCATGGTGAAATAGTTTGGTTCACTGCTCTTGATGTGATATAGAACAGCAGCCATACAAGAAGTATGAGGAAAATAAGACGCAGCAAATAAAGAATGAGCGAGCTGCTCATAAATAATAAGTATACAGATATAAAATATATTGCAGATTTTTTCAGTGTTAACCATTTTCTTATTCTTTTTCCTTAAACCTTAGATCCAAATCTTGAACTGTGGTTTTCCGTATGGAATGTGAACATCACGTTTAACTTGCATTATCATCAGTCATAAACTTTGAGCATCTAAGAAATGTTTTCTGCTTAAACTTCTTGATTCCATATTGGAGACTTAAAGTAAGGTGGTTGCCTAGAGCCACACAGAGCATCAAGCATTTCTCCAGAATTCCAAATATTGATACTTTTTTGGAACAAGCTTGCATTAGTTCTATCAAAGTGTACCTAATATATTCAGGTCAAAAGGAATTTTACTTCACTAAAGCTGCATTAGGCTATGCAAAATCTAAATAATCAATACAACTATCATTGATCTTATAATAACACAAACAGATTTCAATCATGTTCTATGTTTACTCTTATCATGTATCTTAATCATGTGGTTATGCCTACATTAAGAGGAAACCTCGGACCACTTCAGAGAAATTTTTGACAAGTAATAAGGTTAAATCAGTTCTCAATATATAAAATCATTTGCTTGACCAGACTTTTTAAATTATTCACTTTTCGTTCCTTTTTCATGCAAGGCCATATTGTCCTGGTACCATACATACATCATTACTCTAATCATTAATATCATCCTACTCAAATCAAGTCATGCTTGCCAAAAACGGAGATGCTATAGAAGGCCAAAAAACAGAGCAAAAATTTATTTAGGTAAAAGGATAAACATAACAAACCCTTATAATATACCTTTGAGCATGATCATCGCAGAAAAGCTACACAACATCTTCCAAATTGGGCAAAGCCAATAAGATGAGCTAGTTACAAATAGCCAATTTTGCTGCCCATTCATCAGCCACTCCATAATCAAGACTTAGCTCTCTCATGGGAGGAATATTCTCCATAGCAAACAGCATCAGATGAGGAAAACATACATTATTATGATCATACAAAACGAGCTGTACGAAAACATTTGGGCTCGAACTGTGACTCAAGTAGCAAGCTACATTCCTCATCCTCGATACATCCATGGCAAAATCCAATGGAGGAACTGATGGATATGTTGGGCAAGTGTAGTCAGAGAAAAGTTGAGATAAATCCCCCCATTCTTTCCATCTACCACCAAACCGACTGGGGTAAATTAAACAATCACCATTCATCGTGAATAGTTGGGCCTGCTCACGAGTAAGAACAACTCCAGCATACTCGCATATAAAAGAGCCAGCTTGGATCAAGTCCAATGACCTCACACCCCACCCAGTCTCCTTCGACCTAAACACTTCGAGTTGATTCCTAACCCCCTTTTGTGTAACACGATTCCGACACGTGGGAGGGCAACGACAATGGGGCCCACACTCAAAAATCAATGGCTTCCCCCTCACAAGAACCCCATGCATATCGTACGCAAACTCTCCCCCATTTTTCGCTAAACAAAAGCAATTCCCAACACATCCCTCAACACATTCACATCCTGTGTTATTCCCAGAATTATACACAAATGGTGGGAAAACAGTTGTAAGAAGATACTCATAGTAAACAGGATCATGATCATCATCAATATCATTGAAGAAAAACACAGGAAAATTCTCCTTTTTCCTCGACAAATCAAGTGTCACATAACCTTTAGGCCGAACTTCCAATGGCTTAATCCTTAAACTAGCAGCAAACCTCATTACAGTACTCCCCATTTCCCCCTGATTTTCAATCCTTATAAGCTTAAACTTATAAACACCAAACCCCGATTTCCCTACATCAAACCAGGTCTCTACTATTCTATACAATCCATCATAAACATAAATCTTACCAGTAGCACCAGCTCCATATTTAAAACCACGAATAACCCTTACCTCGACTCCATAATTCATACTCCTCTCCAATGCCAAGTTGCCACATTCCAGCTTCTGGTGCATAACCTGCCTGAGCTTGTCTTGCCCGCCATGGCCCGTATAGACTATCACATCCCCAGCATCTTCATCGTCCTCGTAACCTCCTGACACGATCACGCTCGTCGCAATCGGCTCCCCATTCGAGCTCTGGCTCGCAGGAACATAATCGATCCCCGCCTGAGGATGCCCGTGCAATCCAACCACACACAGCTCCATCCTCGAAAAGAACACATCCCCAATTGAAATGCCAGGGATGTCTCCCACGATTCTCTTATCACGATTCAACCACAAACCCCTCTGCCTCATCATCCCGGACGCCCTCAGGTCCCCCCTCGGTTTCCGATAGGGGAAATTCCCCTCCGCCATTTGCTTCTCCTCCAACGCGATTGAGAACACGCGCATCGAGTCAAACAGCATCCGGGTTCTCCGCGTCAGGTCCCGGAAGTAGCTGTGGTCCTCCGGTTTGAGATCCGTGACCCGGACCAGCTCGGAGGAGCGCGACTGGTACTTCCGGCAGCTGCGGTTGGCGACGATGTCGGGGGCCCGGGTTTCCGGGTCGGGCACGGGGATGAGAGCGAGGGAATCCGGGTCGGAATCGGGCGGAACAACCGCATCCCCGTGGGTTTCGCAGCGCTGGTCGACGGAGGATTTGAAGAGGTCGGAAAGGCGCTGGAAATCGGAGAATAAATCGGGGGCGGGGTGGGTGGGGGAAGGGGTGGAGACATTGAAGGGGTGTGGGAGCTCATCCAAAGGCTCGAGCTTGGGGGTGACGAGGGAGGGGGATTGTGCACAGAGATTTAGGTCTTGAAATGGTAACGTAGAATTGGACGCCATTTTCACTGCTCTGGGAGTGTTTGTTTGTTAAAGAACGAAGATCTGATAGATTTTCAGTCTTCCACTTTGTCCTTTTAGCCCTATTGCCATTTCCTTTCCCTTTATTATATCATCTCTTCTTTTCCTCCAAATTATTTAATTTTTAAATCTCAATAAAATTAAAATCTTTATTATAATCGTCAGAGCCCCGTCCATACTACATAAATTTTTTTAAGGAAATAATTTTTTTAACATCTCTGAACTTGATGTGTACTTTTTTATCACAAAAGATAATAAAGTGACATTTTCTACATTATTTTGATTCGGTCATGGAGAAATGATTGATTAATAATCGAGTGATAATATATTTTATTTATTTATATTATTATTTAACAATTGATTTATCTAACAAATCATATAAATTTATAGAAGTAATTAAATTGATAAATCGAGTCAATTTTGTTTGGTTACTCGAATCACTATGTCAAATACATAGTGGTTCGATTAATAGTGTAAAAAATCAATTTTGTAGGATTAATCGAACCACTATATCAAATACATAGTGGTTCGAGTAACCATGTAAAAGTTAAATTTAATTGAATTTGGTTACTCGAACCACTCCAATTAAATTGAACCAATATTTATTTAATTGGAGTGGTTCGAGTAATTCAATTAAATTGAACAACTATTCAATTAAATGAACCACTATTTATTTAATTAAATTAAATTAAGTGAACCACTATTCATTCAATTAAATGAACCACTATATATTTGACATAGTGGTTCGAGTAATGGTTCGATTAATGATTTTTTACAAAATTGGTTCAATTAATCAAGAAATGGTTCGATTAAATTAAATGGTTCGATTAAATTTACTCAATTAAGTGGTTCGATTAAAGTAAATTAAATTGAATTTGAATTAATTGAATTTGAAATTAATTGGTTCGAGTAAAAAACAATTAATCGAGCCATTGTTCAAGTAATCGAGCCATTGTTCAAGTAATTCAATTGTACAATTCAATTGGGTTCAATTAAATTAATGAACCAAATTGAGCTTTCTCGAACCAAATTAATAAATAATGGCTCGATTAATGAACAATTTCTCAATTAATGAACCAAATTAACAAATCAATTACTCGAACCAATTAATAAAAAACCAATTTTGTTTGGTTACTCGAACCACTATGTCAAATACATAGTGGTTCGAGTAACCATGTAAAAAACAAATTTTGTTTGGTTACTCGAACCACTATGTCAAATACATAGTGGTTCGATTAATAGTGTATTAAACCAAATTTGTTTGGTTACTCGAACCACTATATCAATTAAATTAAGTGGTTCGATTAAAGTAAATTAAGTGGTTCGATTAAAGTAAATTATATTGATCGAACCACTTTAATGGAACCAAATTCAAATTGAATTAAAAGTGGAGTGGTTCGATTAAACAATTAAAAGTGGTTCGATTAATCAAATTCACTTAATTCAATTTGGTTTAATTCAATTAAATTTGGTTTAATTCAAATTGAACCACTTTCATTTTGATTAACCGAACCACTTTTAATTGTTTAATAGAATCACTCCACCACACTTTTCATTTAATTCAATTTGGTTTAATTCAAATTGAACCACTTTCATTTTGATTAATCGAACCACTTTTAATTGTTTAATCGAACCACTCCACCACTCCACTTTTCATTTAATTCAATTTGGTTTAATTCAAATTGAACCACTTCATTTTGATTAATCGAACCACTCCACTTTTAATTCAATGTGAATTTGGTTCAATTTAATTGGAGTGGTTCGTTCAATTTAATTTAATTTAATCGAACCACTTAATTTAATTGAACCACTTTGGTAATCAAACCACTTAATTGAGTAAATTTAATCGAACCATTTAATTTAATCGAACCATTAATCGAACCATTTCTTGATTAATTGAACCAATTTTGTAAAAAACCATTAATCGAACCATTTTAATTGAATGAATAGTGGTTCACTTAATTTAATTTAATTAAATAAGTAGTGGTTCATTTAAATGAATAGTGGTTCAATTTAATTGACTTACTCGAACCACTCCAATTAAATAAAGGGAGGATCTCCAAAATAAAGGGAGGATTCATAAGTCAAAGAACTTATCTACCCTTTTTTTTTTTTAAATAACTTTTTTACCCAATTTTTTAAGTGAAATCTCCATAATACCCTTAATTTTAGTTATATTTACATAAGAAAAGAATTCAGGAGACTCTACTCGTGTCCAGAAACTCTACCCGCGTCCAGGAAACTCGACTCTTGTCCAGAAACTCTACCCACGTCTACCTTTCAAATAAGGTGAACATGTCGTAAACACGAAATATAATATCGTGTTCACGATATGCAGAAAGGTTCAACATGTTGTGAACACAGAAAATAATATCGTGTTCACGATATGCAGAACTGTTCACATATCGTGAACACAAAAAATAATATCGTGTTCACGATATGCAGAACTGTTCACATATCGTGAACACGGAAAATAATATCGTGTTCACGATATGCAGAAATGTTCAACATATCATGAACACGAAATATAATATCGTGTTCATGATATGCTGATATCGTGTTCATGATATGCTGATATGCTGATATGATATCAGAGGTATTTCCACTTTATGTAAACTAGTTTTTCACCCGTGCGATGCACGAAATTAAATTTTTTTAAAAGATGTAATAATAATATATATGAGTAATATATTTCTGATAATATGTATAATACATTTAAAATAATCATTTCATCTTTTATGAATATTTAAACATTCAAAAAAGAATATATATATATATATATATATCAAATAAAGAAAATAAACAAAAAAATGTTTTTTTTTTCTTTATAATCAGAAATGTATTTATAATTATACTTGACATGTAATAAAGATAATTATAATTGAAATGTATATGTAATTATACTTTTTTTATTTTAACTTGACATGTTTACCAATAAAACTAATGTGATTATGGATGATGCACTATTTAATAAAGATAAATGCTTATCAATATTAAAATCACATTAATTAATATTAATAATGGTTTTATAAATCACATCCAAATGCATTTCTACTTAAATAACTATATAATATAACAATATCATATTGTTATCTTACCTTTTAATGTGATTTGATTATAAATTGAAATGTAATATATGAAAGTCAGTTAATGATTACATAGGACCACAAATAATTTTCGGTTAAAATTTCATTACCTTTGATCTATTACATTTAATTCTAATAGAATTAATAAAGATCCATGAGACCATAACTTATATCTATAACATAAATTTTATGTAATTTTAATTTTAACAGAATTAAAGTCCCTTAAAACTTAACTCACGGTTATAAAGGAAGGTAATGATATTTGAAGTCAAATTTTTGTAATTTCTTGAATTGATTGTGCCATCTAATTAATTCCATTATGAACATACCATAAATTTCAAATTTGATTTATACATATATAATGAGTACTATATTTCCTAATATAATATAATTTGTTAATCTTATTTAAGGTTAATATTTGACTTATATATGGACGGATTACATATGTGTATATATATAATTAAATATTTTAAATAATTAATAAATATATAATGTAATTTTATTTATTTCTATATATAGGATATAGTTTTTGGCGGGAAAATATTGCATTTCTATTTTTAGCAATGTTTGTGTTTTTATATATATAGAGATATAAACTTAAGTTGAAGATATTATTGATATTTCGGCCAAAAAATGGGTAAAAAAGTACATTTTTTAAAAAATGGGTAAATAAGTTCATTGACATACAAAAATGGGTAAACGGAGGTATTTCCACTTAAATAAATAGTGGTTCATTTAATCGAATGAATGTGGTTCAATTTAATTGGAGTGGTTCGAGTAACCAAATTCAATAAAATTTAACTTTTACATGGTTACTCGAACCACTATGTATTTGACATAGTGGTTCTATTAATCCTACCAAATTGGTTTTTTACACTATTAATCGAACCACTATGTATTTGACATAGTGATTCGAGCAATTGAACAAAATTTGGTTTAATACACTATTAATCGAACCACTATGTATTTGACATAGTGGTTCGAGTAATGTTTCGATTAATGGTTTTTTACAAAATTGGTTCAATTAATCAAAAAATGGTTCGATTAATGGTTTTTTTACAAAATTGATTCGATTAATGCTTATGATATGTTGGATAAATCAATTGTTAAATAATAGTATAAATAAATAGAATATATCATCACTCGATCATTAATCAATTATTTCTTCATGACTGAGTCAAAATAGTGTAGAAAATGTCACTTTATTATCTTTTGTGGTAGAAAAGTACACATGAAAGTCAACGATGATTTATGTGTAATTTGGCATATTTCCTCTTATAATCATTGATCTTATGTTAGTTTCATGAAAACGACTAAGAAAATATTAGAATCTCAACCTCCACTTTGATACAAGTTGATGAATAAATGGATTAAATGAATGATTTGCTGGATTCTTTATTTCTATTTCAATAGAAGATGATGAAAAATGGGATCCAAAGGTCAATTAAAATCATATAAGTGTTTGTGAAACTATGTTAGTGTGATCAGAATTGTCTCGAATCTTAATAGGGTGTGGCTATTTACACCTCAAAACTTACTTAAAATATCTTTAAAAAAATAAAAATGAAAGATATAAGTGCATTTTTTTTAGTTGTATTAAGTAAGTTATGAGATGTATATAGTTTCATTAATCTCAATATTGTTTCTAGTACTAGAAGAGAATATTGGAAAAATGGGACAAAATGTAAGTTAAAATATATCTTGTAATTTTATAAAAAACTTTATTAATATGATTAGAATATGAGAAGATATATATGAAAATTGATGATATATTAAATATGAAAACTTAATTACATGAGATCGTCTCACATAAGAACTATTATATGCTAAAACAGAAAATATAGATATAAAAAATTGGGTTAATTACAAATAATCATCCAAACTATACTCATTTTTGCATTTAACCACCTAAACTTTTTTTTGTTGCACTAACCATCTTATATTTGTAAAAGTTGCAAATAATCATCTAAGACTATCGAAACACCATTTTTTTGCCAAATCAAATAACGTATAAGACACACCCTATACCTATGAGGCTATTTCTATAGTTTTATGTTTAATTAGGGAAATTAAAAAATATTAAGACAAACATTAAAATTTATTTGGATGTAACATAAGTATACGTCAAATGAGCAATGTTTTTTTTTTTTTTCCAACAAAAAGAAAGAAAAAAGTTTATACAATGCAAGAAAAATAAGCTGAAAATGAAAGACCAGCCTCGTTAAAATTCTGACATAGCAAAACCCATTAAGAAAAAATTATGACAGGGAAAAAGAGTACAGAGTGTACAAATAAGAGAAAATCGGAAGATAAAGAAAAATAGGGAAATAATAGGGATTTCAAAAATAAATTATTAAGAAAATAGGGATTTCAAAAATAAATTATAGATATGTAATTCCTAACATATAATAGAGAAATTATAAATTTTGTAGTTTCTAACATAGGAGTTTCGAAAATAAATTAGGGATTTTGAAACTAAATTAAAGATTTTCAATTGAAATTAGGTGTACGTAAAATAAAAACTATGGATTAATGTAGAACATACTATATACTTTTCGCAAGCCCAAAATCTTTTTCCAGACTTCAAATTAGTCCATGAATTGTTCATTTTAGTTGTTGGGCTACAAAAACAAAGTTTATCCATGATTATCTCTTCCTATTGTCCAACTCATTAATTTATATACTCAACAAAATTGAGGAAGAATATTGAGGTTTAGGATTTAAATGTAGGAGTTTATTTTCTATAAATTTAACATAAAATGAAAAAAATACACTCATAAGTATAGGGTGTGCCTCATACGTGATTTGATTTGGTCGGAAATTATGTTATGATGATTTTAGATGATTGTTGACAACTCACACAAAGATGAGATGACTAGTTGCAACAGAAAAAAGTCTAGGTAGCTAATTACAAAAATATGTATAGTTTGGATGGTTATTTGTAATTAACCCTAAAAATGACCTAAAATCAATTTCAAATTATGGAATATTTTCTTCATATACAACATTTTGTAAGTAATTATACACTTCTTTATATCAATCAGATCAATTATATACTTCTTTATATATCAAGACTAGCAGTATACCCGTGCGATACGCGGTTTATTATTTATTATGACAAATTCGATTATTAATAATATAATAAATTTATTATATTAAAATATTACTCATGAGATCTTACTATTTTAAGATTTGTAAAAAATCCGTATTTTTTTAATGATAATGATGTATGACAACTACAACAACAACGACAACAATAACAAAAACAATAATAATAATAATAGTTTTGTGTTTGTGTGCCTTAATTATAAGTGATTAATTATATTTGTTAATATATATGTTCTATTCATATTTTTATTCCTTTATATCTGAGAATTATATTTAATTTGTAAAAATATTCTACATTTTTTTAGATGGATTTATTTTACAAACACTGTTTTTATTCAAAAACTTAGTTTATATTTAAAAAAATTAGGTTTCAAATTCATTTTACATTTAAAACAATATGTTTTTTGGAATTTTGAAACCATTTTAAAACATTTTTTCTTATAGTTATATCTTACACAATTAGTATTGCATATATGTTTGAATTTATTATTAAATGTTATTTGTGGATTTTTTTCAGATTAACCTCACAACATTAGTAGATTATTATTAGTTTTACTTTCAAATTTAATTATCATTTTTAATAATTTTATAATAGCTTTTAACTTTTAAACATTTTGCAGCCCTTCATAAAATGAAATTTAGCTTTTAGACCTATTTTTCACATTTATATATTAAAATTATAGAATAAATTTCAAATTTTTAAATTTTTGACAATGTTTAAATTTCATTATTTTCAGATTTTTTAATTATATCACTAAGACATAATCATATAATAATATCATCCAAAATAATTTACTTTATTTCATTTTACCCCTATATTAAACTAAAAGACTACTTATTATATTTAAAATATATATGAAGCTTGTTCTATAAGATTCTCAAAAAAAATTTAGTTTTTTTTTTCCACAATTTTTTCTATTGGTCAATGGCAAATCAGTAATTATATCTAATTTTATAATTGAGTGACAAATTAGTAAATATGTCAAATTTTTCCTGTTAGATTTGTAATTTCAGACAATCAATTACTCTCGAAAACAAGAACATATAATTATTCATGTTTCACATGTGTGGACTGTGGTTTGTCAAATAAGCACTTTTAGAAGTAATTATACAAACTAGTGATTTAAAATAAAAATTGCATCCGAATTAATTTCAACACATGATTTTCAAGTGAAATCCTATAGCTCCAACCATTGAACCAAATAAATTTGGATGGACCCATTCTTAGTCATCTTTATTTAGAAACATTTTTCTGAAGCTGTTAAATTTTGTTCATTTTTACCTAGAAGAAATAATATGTATCCAATTATACTCAGAAAAATTCCTTTTATTGTTTTTTTTTAACTCTTGGTTTAAAAAAAAAAAGTTCTTCTTATAATTTCATCTGAATTCCTTACAAAATACATGAAATCAATTATATATAAGGTAACTCACTTATAACTTTAGAGAAAATTAAATGAAGGCAACTACAATTCCTTAAACAAAATTTTAAATCAGTTAATGGGATAATCATTGTGATAAAATTCCCAATTGCAAAAGATAAAAATTCTTACATAATTTATTGATGTTTTGTGATAATTCGATACAACATTTTATCAGTCAATATTGATAATACATATTAATTAATTATGTTGGTCCCAACTAACAATGAACACAACGATTTATAGAGGTTCGAAGGTGGAGTAATCCTTCTACGTCCTCTCTTCTCCTACAAAAGGAGGGACCTTCGTTAGGTAAAAACGGTTGATTTACACAAGCCTCGCTTAGACAACCTAAACCTAATGAGAACTACTGTCAGTCTCTCTCACACAGGGTTACTGCGCAGTGACCAAACCTCCAGCCCACACAGGACTCTTGCTCTTCAACCGAGAGCGAAAATACTTGATCAGGCACACCCTCTGATCAAGCAACTCCTAACAGTCTACGAAAGATGGAAATCTTCAACAACACAGGCAGCAAGCTTTAGAATGATGAACTCTTTTAGCTGTAGGTAACTTGCTGCTAGACTGGACTTGAAACTTCTAAAGATTAAGAGATTGTGCGTTCGGGTTTCAAGCATTCTTCAAGTTCCAGTCTTCTTCTACTTATAGGCGATTTGAATTTTGTCTGTTAGAGAGAACATCTGGTTTGCTGCCTCTTTGGAATGACATGACACTCCTTGATTTGATCGTACACTGTTTGCTCAGGTTGTCACTCAGAAGCTGCAATCGTCGTCCTAGTCTGTCATTTCTTCAGACTCCCTTTTTGCTTTTTGATACGTGGCATTGTTTGGTTGGTTGCAACTGCGGCTTGTGCCTACCGTAAACTTTTGAGCGCATTCAATAACCGCTACTTCTCAGGTAGCTGGAGCTTTCTGATACTTCAGTATCCTCTTCATTCATCTTAGCATCCTTGGACAATGTGCAACCAGTAGCCTATCTGAAGCAGCCTGCTGTAGATTATTTGTCTCTGCGGTTTTGTGCAGCAAGATCTTCAATCTTCGGTCTCTGATCTTCAAACCTACTAATCCTGATCTAAAGAATATTATATTGTGATCTAATACACAGGATCCTAGGCCCTAATCTATTACATGTTTTGTCATTCATCAAAATCTTATACAATGTTCCTTACAAATTAGTTTAAATTTTAATTTGAGGATTTAGTTTTTCTTAGTTTCATTATTCATTTTTCTCAAAATTTGTGGATGAATTATATATATATATATATATATATATATGATTTGTCCCACATTGCATCTAAAAAATGACATGATTTGCATCTAATGTCTTGTGTCCCAAATACTGGATGATCTCAGTGAAAAATTAAAGAGAAAAAAGAACTTTTAAAGCTCAAGTCTTCAATAACAACCAGTAGTGTACCCGTGCGTTGCACAGTGTGTTATATATATAATTATTAATTAAAAAATATAATAACATATAAAATGTAATGATTATTATTTTAACAAAAATATATTGACACTTTTTTAATTTGTATTAGTATAAAGCTAGGTATTTTAACTTTAAATTTATGTCATTATAAATAATTATATTCAAAAATATTAGAAATTTGAAATATATAAAGTAATATATTAATCTATGGATTAAACAAACAAATAAAACAAATTTGTGTCAAAACATTACATGAGTAGTGAAATTTTAAAAAATAAATTTAATATCTAAAAATAAGTTATATGTATTAGAAACGTTATGATTTTAGTATTAAGATAAATAAATTTATATTTTATTGTCATTTATAACTATAAATACACACGTATTTTAATAATTTTTTTTGGGTCAACGCCACATATAACTCATTTATTTTTAATCAAATAAAAAATTATATCAGTTTATCAAATACATGAAAATCTCTCTTGCTATCTATTTAAATGAAACAAATCGAAATTGGACTTAATCTACACATTTTGAATAAAAAAATTATGAATAATAATTATAAGATTGATAAGTCAATATATCAGGGACTAAGAATGATGAAATTTTAATTTGTGAAAAACCAGAAAAATTACCTCTGTCCAATCCCTTATGCCACCTCAATTAATCAGAATATAATATAAATAAAATTTGACAAAAACTAAATATAAAATAAGAAAGATAAAATAAAATATTTGTATATTTCAAATGAATAATTTGGTTAACTTGCAATAATAATTTTAATCTATTTTTTTCTATTTGATATGTTTTATATGTGTAATCTATTAGATACGCCTATAATTTTTTTTATTTCTACATTTTAATATCAATTTACAATAAATTAATACTATATATCATAAAAACGTTTAAAAATGAAAAATCATTGAAGCCCACACACATATATTTCCATATTTCAGTTTGATAAATTTTATATGAATATTAAATTTAAGATCATTAAATAATGATTGATTTTATATATTATATATTTAAAATTGATTTAAAATAGGGTAAATTACAAAAAACAACTCAAGCTATCGACTTTTTTTAAAATTGCAACCTAATCTGTTTTTTTTTTTAAGATTGCCACCCAATCTTTCTGTGGTTTTGCCGATTGCAAAATTTCCGGTCATTTTTCCGGCAAATGAATTAATTTTTTTCACTTTGCAACCCAAACTTTAAAATTTTTTGTCCAATTGAAAATCATGATTTTTTTTCACTTCTCACTGATACATTTATGTTATATATATCAGTGTGACATTTATGTTATATAAGTGTGATCGATATTCATAAAATAAATATCAAGGAAATATTGGTCAAAATTGGTGAAATATATATAACATCGGTAAAAAATCGATAGAATATCAATAAATATCGAGAAATATCGGAATATATTGGTAAATATAGGAAAAATAACAATAAATATATGTACCCATATTTCCATCGATATCGATATTTTCACGATATTTCCGTAAGTTTAAGTTACCTATATTTCCACCGGAATCAAAATTTTAATTATTAGTTACAATATGATAAAAACACAAAGTTTAGGTTGCAATTAGATAAAAAAAAAAGTTTAGGTTGCAAAGTGAACAAATTAATCTCCATTTCATCGGAAAATTTACCTTCCACAAAACCATAAAAAGACTGGGTGACAATCTGAAAAAAAAAAAAAAAGATTAGGTTGCAATTTGAAAAAAGTCGATAGGTGGAGTTGTTTTTTGTAATTTACCCTTTAAAATAAGTATTTAAAAATAAGATGAGAGATAATAAATATACAATCTCTTATCTCATCTTATTTGTCTATTTATTTATTTTATTTGAAATTTCTATACAATAAATACTAAATTGAGTATCATAACTGATTTCTTAAATTAAATATTTATTTATTTGTATTGAATTTCTTAAAATACAATAAATAGGTTTATTTGTATTTATTTATTTGTATTGAGTTTCTTACAATAAATACAATATGAAAGCAATTAATAGGTTTCTTAAAATAGTAATTATTTAATAGATATATAATTTATTGTAGTTATTTTTGACAGAATATCCTGTTTATATATATATAGATATTTGCACACAATTCGATTGCAAATTAAATGATAAATTGGATAATAACCTAGAAGTTTAATAGTGGCAAATTAAGTTGAAGATCACTATCTTCGAATTTGAGCATCACCATCAAAAAGCTAACCATGATATCTATCCTTCACCAGTACGTAATTAATTATTTATTTAAATTGTTTTATTACTTTTATTTATATTAAATTTAGGGTTAAATTATTTTTTTACCGATTTTCATACGTCAATATATTTTTCTATTCATAATTAAACATAAAAAAAAAAGAGAGAGCTTTTCTATTCATTTTTAGGTGAAACCATTAAAAAAAAAAAAATCTACCATTTATGAGCAAAATCACTATTCAGTATTCATTAAGGATAAATTGGGCATTTAAATTTTAAACCTACAAAATAGGTATAAAAATTGTTTATTATAATAAAATATAGAAAAGTAAATCTTTTTGTAAAAAAAGATAGTTTTTCACTTCAAAATTATATCACGAGAATTGTTCAAAAATACATGTGTATATATATATATATTATATATAATATAGGTCATTACTCAATTTCTACTTTCATAATAAATATCAGCACGAGATCATAATTATCAATTTAACAATTCAATGCTCATTATATAACTCGTTATATAGAGAGCCCAGCCCATACTATACAATATTTTTTAAGAAAATAACTTTTTTAATATCCCCAACTTTGATGTGTACTTTTTTACCACAAAAGATAATAAAGTGACATTTTCTACACTATTTGACTCGGTCATGGAGAAATGATTGATTAATGACCGAGTGATGATATATTCTATTTATTTATACTATTATTTAACAATTGATTTATCTAGCAAATCATATAAATTTATAAAAGTAATTAAATTGATAAATCGAGCCAAATTTGTTTGGTTACTTGAATCACTATGTCAAATACATAGTGTTTGACATAGTGATTCGATTAATAGTGTATTAAACCAAATTTTGTTCAATTACTCGAACCACTATGTCAAATACATATTGGTTCGATTAATAGTGTAAAAACCAATTTTGTAGGATTAATCGAACTACTATGTCAAATACATAGTGGTTCGAGTAATTCAATTAAATTGAACCACTATTCAATTAAATGAACCACTATTTATTTAATTAAATTAAATTAAGTGAATCACTATTTATTCAATTAAGTGAACCACTATTCATTCAATTAAATGAACCACTATGTATTTGACATAGTGGTTCGAGTAATGGTTTGATTAATGGTTTTTTTACAAAATTGATTCAATTAATCAAGAAATGGTTCGATTAACGGTTTTTTTTTTTTTTTTACAAAATTGGTTCAATGAATCAAGAAATGGTTCGATTAAATTTACTCAATTAAGTGGTTCGATTACCAAAGTGGTTCAATTAAATTAAGTGGTTCGATTAAATTAAATTAAATTGAACGAACCACTCCAATTAAATTGAATCAAATTCAAATTGAATTAAAAGTAGAGTGGTTCGATTAATCAAAATGAAAGTGGTTCAATTTGAATTAAACCAAATTGAATTAAATGAAAAGTGGAGTGGTTCGATTAAACAATTAAAAGTGGTTCGATTAATCAAAATGAAAGTTGTTCAATTTGAATTAAACCAAATTGAATTAAATGAAAAGTGGAGTGGTGGAGTGGTTCGATTAAACAATTAAAAGTGGTTCGATTAATCAAAATGAAAGTGGTTCAATTTGAATTAAACCAAATTGAATTAAATGAAAAGTGGAGTGGTGGAGTGGTTCGATTAAACAATTAAAAGTGGTTCGATTAATCAAAATGAAAGTTGTTCAATTTGAATTAAACCAAATTGAATTAAATGAAAAGTGGAGTGGTGGAGTGGTTCAATTAAACAATTAAAAGTGGTTCGATTAATCAAAATGAAAGTGGTTCAATTTGAATTAAACCAAATTGAATTAAATGAAAAGTAGAGTGGTGGAGTGGTTCGATTAATCAAAATGAAAGTGGTTCAATTTGAATTAAACCAAATTGAATTAAATGAAAAGTAGAGTGGTGGAGTGGTTCGATTAATCAAAATGAAAGTGGTTCAATTTGAATTAAACCAGATTGAATTAAATGAAAAGTGGAGTGGTGGAGTGGTTCGATTAAACAATTAAAAGTGGTTTGATTAATCAAAATGAAAGTGGTTCAATCTAAATTAAACCAAAATGAATTAAATGAAAAGTGGAGTGGTGGAGTGGTTTGATTAAACAATTAAAAGTGGTTCGATTAATCAAAATGAAAGTGGTTCGATTTGAATTAAACCAAATTTAATGAATATAGTGGTTCGATTAATGATTTTTTACAAAATTAGTTCAATTAATCAAGAAATCGTTCGAACCAAATTAAATTGAACCAAATTCAAATTGAATTAAATCATATTCAATTAAATTAATTGAACAATGGTGTTTAATTGAACAATGATGTTCAATTGAATAGTGGTGTTTAATCGAACCATGGTTCTTAATTGAATAGTGGTGTTTAATCGAACCATTAAACAATGGTGTTTAATTGAATAGTGTTTAATTGAATAGTGTTTGTTTAATGGTTCGAGTAATTTAAATTAGTGGTTCGACTAATTTAAATTCAAACCAAGTTTTGTAATCGAACCATTTCTTGATTAACTGAACCAATTTTGTAAAAAACCATTAATTGAACCATTAATCGAACTATTTCTTGATTAATTGAACCAATTTTGTAAAAAAACTCATTAATCGAACGATTTCTTGATTAATTGAACCAATTTTGTAAAAAACCATTAATCAAACCATTTCTTGATTAATTGAATCAATTTTGTAAAAAACCATTAATCGAACCACTATATACATTAATATAATTTTGTTTGGTTCAATTAATCGAACCTCTCTATTCAAATTAATCGAATTTTGTTTGGTTCAATTAATCGAACCTCTCGATTCATATTAATAAATTAATCGAATTCAATTACTCAATTAATCGAACCTCAAAATTAATCAAATTCAAATTACTCAATTAATCGAATTCAATTACAACATTACTCGAACCTCTCTATTCAATTAAATTACTCAATCGAACCATTACTCAAAATATTTAATTAATTAACCATTTCTTGATTAATGAGAGTAATGGTTCGAGTAATGGTTCCAATTCAATTAATGGTCCGTAAACCATTTATTCAATTAATCGAGTGGTTGGAGTAACCAGATTCAATTAAATTTAACTTTTACATGGTTACTTGAACCACTATGTATTTGACATAGTGGTTCGATTAATCCTACAAAATTGGGTTTTTACACTATTAATTGAACAACTATGTATTTGACATAGTGGTTCGAGTAATTGAACAAAATTTGGTTTAATTGAACCAATTTTGTAAAAACCCATTAATCGAACCACTATATTCATTAATTGAATTTTGTTTGGTTCAATTAATCGAACCTCCCGACTCAAATTAATCGAACCTCTCTATTCAAATTAATTAAATTAATCGAATTCAATTACTCAATTAATCGAACTTCAAAATTCATCGAATTCAAATTACTCAATTAATCAATTAATCGAATTCAATTACAACCATTACTCGAACCTCTCTATTCAATTAAATTACTCAATCGAACCATTACTCAAAATATTTAATTAATTAACCATTTCTTGATTAATGAGAGTAATGGTTCGAGTAATCATGGTTCCAATTCAATTAATGGTTCGTAAATCATTTATTCAATTAATCGAGTGGTTCAATTTAATTCGAGTGGTTCGAGTAACCAGATTCAATTTAAATTTGGTTTAAAATACTATTAATAGAACTACTATGTATTTGACATAGTGGTTCGAGTATTCATTTAAATTTGGTTTGAAACAACTATTAATCGAACCACTATGCATTTGACATAGTGGTTCGAGTATTCATTTAAATTTGGTTTAAAATACTATTAATTGAACCACTATGTATTTGACATAGTGGTTCGAGTATTCATTTAAATTTGGTTTAAAACACTATTAATCGAACCACTATGTATTTGACATAGTGGTTCGAGTATTCATTTAAATTTGGTTTAATACACTATTAATCGAACCACTATGTATTTGACATAATGGTTCGAGTAACCAAACAAAATTGGTTTAATACACTATTAATTGAACCTCATTTATCAATTTAATTACTTTTATCAATTTATATGATTTGTTGGATAAATCAATTGTTAAATAATAGTATAAATAAATAGAATATATCATCACTCGATCATTAATCAATCATTTCTCCATGACCGAGTCAAAATAGTATAGAAAAAGTCACTTTATTATATTTTGTGGTAGAAAAGTACACATTTCGATGTTGAATGTTAAAAAAGTTATTTTCTTATATATTTTCCTGTAATTTGGCACATTTACTCTATAATAATATATATGAACTAGTATTTTTTTTCCTATATTTAATGTGTCGCCGAATTTATTAAATTTGGAAATACAATTAAAAATTAAATTAAAATATAGGAGTAATATTTCATAGTATTATATAATTTTAAAAATACTAGTGCCATAAATATATACTATATTTAAAATAGGAAAAGTTGAACATAATTACTAATTTGCCACTCAATTGCAAAATTGGACATAATTACTAATTTGTCATTGACAATAGAAAAAAATGGAAAAAAAACTAAAAAACTTTTGAATATCTTATAAAACAAGCTTCATATATACTTTAAATATGATAGGTAGTCTTTTAATTTAATATAGGGGTAAAAATGAAATAAAGGAAATTATTTTGGTTGGTATGATCATATGATTATGTCTTAATGATATAATTAAAAAATTTGAAAATAATGAAATTTAAACATTGTCAAAAATTTAAAGATTTGAAAATATTTATTCTATAATTTTAATATATAAATGTGAAAAATAGGTTTAAAAGTTAAATTTCATTTTACGAAGGGCTGTAAAATGTTTAAAAGTTTAAAAGCTATTATAAAATTATTGAAAATAATATTAAAATTTGAAAGTAAAACTGATAATAATCTAATAATTGTGAGGTTAATCTAAAAAAATCCACAAATAACATTTAAAAATAAATTCAAACATATATGCAATACAATTTTGTAAGATATAAGAATCAATACATAGAATAAATATTTTCAATAAAAATAGTAAATACTTGGTAATTATTAAAAAAAATCATAATTATTAAAAAAATCAGATAAATAGATATAATTAATTTATTAAAAAACAATAATATATATGTTCTAAAAATGTTTAGAAATGGTTTCAAAATTCTAAAAAAAATATTGTTTTAAATGTAAAATGAATTTGAAACCTAATTTTTTTAAATATAAACTAAGTTTTTGAATAAATACAGTGTTTTTAAAATAAATTCATGTAAAAGAATGTACATAGAAAATTGTTTTCAAATTATTAAATATAATTTTAAGATATAAAAGAACAACAATATGAATAGAATATATATATTAACAAATATAATTAATCACTTATAATTAAAACACACCAACACAAAACTATTATTATTATTGTTTTTGTTGTTGTCGTCGTTGTTGTTGTCATTATCATCATCATGAAAAAACACACGGACCTCTTACAAATTTCAAAATAATATGATCTCATGAGTAATATTTGAATATAACAATTTTATTATATTATTAATAATCATATTTGTCATAATAAATAATAAACCGCGTATATTGGTGAGTGTACTGCTAATTGAGGATGAAAACCGCTAAAAATTAAAAATAAACACCAACCCTTCATTCGTACACATCTAACTGCAATATTTTATGGTTAATTTAAGGTGCATTTCATTATGATGGTGGTGTCGCAATTAAATTAAAATATTGGACAATGAAACCAATATCTAATGTAAAAAAAAAAAAATGGCACAATCATAATTAACATTTTCACTTTTAAATTTCGACATGGACTCATATATAGTTTATAATTTTCTTTAAATATTAGCTACCCATGGTACATAATTTCTTCAATTCAAAATAAACGTCCCTGTTCTCAATATTAAAATTTGCCTCTGATAAAGAAATATAGTATTAACTATTTTGCCTTTTTCTTCTTCAATTTTCACACATCCTCAATCTCAATTCCTAAAAGATTTTACAATTTTTATAAACAGTAGTGATTGTAATATTTAGAAAATATTCTGGATATCTTTGTTTTTAGGAAGTTATTTTATTTCTGTATTTTACGCACTCCTTGTAATCTTAAATACTTGTTTTGAGTATAATGAAACTTGATTTGGTGAATAATTCCTTCTCACATGGTATTAGGTTAACTTGGCTAAACTCTAATCCCCGAGCCTCTGCCGTCATCTTCCTCGTCACCGCCGTCTATCACCCATGGCCGACGCCACAGACGCTCCCTCTCTTCCTCTTTCAACCATGATCCATATGGTTACTATTAAACTCACGTCTTCAAATTATTTGTTATGGCATGCTCAAGTTCACCCTCTCCTCACAAGTCAACAATTCATTTCCTTAGTCGACGGATCTTCCTCTCCTCCTCGAAAACCACCACGAACGCCATCGGTTGTTCCGTTCCGAATCCCGCTTATGCACAATGGTTCTCCCGAGACCAACTCCTTAAGCTTTTCCTCGTCTCCACTCTCACCGAGGAATCTATGTCTGTTGTTGTCGGTTGCAAGATCTCTCATGACGTTTGGACAACCTTGTCTACTGCTTACAGCCATGGGTCAAAAGCTCGTGAATTAAGCTTGAAGGACGATCTCTTTTCTGTTACTCGTGGTTCTCAATCCGTTGCCGATTACGGTCGTCATTTCAAGTCTTTATGCGATCAACTCGCTGCCATTGGTCACCCCAATGACGAGTCAGATAAATCTCATTGGTTTCTTCGAGGTCTTGGTTCATGTTTCTCCACCTTCACTGCTGCTCAAATGGCCCAGGATCCTGTGCCGGACTTTTCCATTCTTATGGTTCGCGCTCAGAGTCATGAGTTTTTTCAAAGTTCCATGGATGCTCGACCACCTGCTCAAGCTGCCTTCACCGCCGTCAATTGTGGTCGTAGTTGTTCTTCGTCCTTTTCGCCCCATGGTCGCGGCTATTCTACCAACCAGCCCCGCGGTCGTGGACGAAAGAATTACACTCCACGTTGTCAATTCTGTCGATCCACAAACCATGACGTCTTTGATTGCCCGCACCATTTTGACCGTGCCTATGATCGCTCCTCTCGGCCATCCAATACGGCAAATCTGGCCGAAGCATTCTCTGTCGGATGCTCTCTCCCTCCGAGCTCCTCCTTCGATTGGTTCATGGACACCGGAGCTTCGGCTCATATGACTCCCACTGTGGACAATTTGGATACGGCACATTCTTACTCTGGTTCTGATCATGTCACGGTTGGTAATGGTGAGCATTTAACTATTTCTCACACGGGCTCTTTACGGTTTTCTCAAAATTTAAACCTTTGTAACGTTCTCGTCGTACCTGGACTCACTAAAAATCTCTTATCAATTAGTCAGCTAACTCGAGATTTTCCTGTCACTGCTATTTTTACTGAGTCTCAGCTTCGAGTTCAGAATCGAGACACCGGTCAACTACTCGCAACAAACAGACGTGATCATGGTCTATATGTTTTGGATTCTGGTGTTGCTGCTCTATCCGCGGTAACTTCAAATAAAAGGCTTCACGCCTCTTTCGATTTATGGCACTATCAGCTTGGCCATGTTGCCTTTTCTGCTGTTACTTTACTGCATAAACTTGGATATGTTTCTCTTACTCTTTGTTGCCTTCGCCCAAAATATGTAATTCATGTCAACTTGCGAAGAGTAAACACTTGTCTTTTGCACATAATGATAAACAGGCAACTCATATTTTGGACTTGGTACATTGTGACTTATGGGGTCCGGCCCCCGTGATTTCCTCATCTGGCTTTCGATATTATGCTATTTTTGTAGATGATTATTCTCGCTTTGTCTGGTTTTATCCATTGTGTGCGAAGTCAGAATTCTATGATGTTTTTCTCAGTTTTCAATCTTTTGTGGAGAATCAGTTTGGAAAATTAAACAATTTCAATCTAATGGTGGTACCGAGTTTACTAATATTCGTTTATGAACTCATTTATCTGTATTTGGCATACACCACATCATGTCGTATCCTTATACCCCGGCTCAAAATGGTCGTGTTGAGCGTAAGCATAGACACATCACGGAAACAGGCTTGTCTTTATTATTTCATTCATCCGTGACCCTTGATGTCACTACCTTTCAAGATGTTTCTTCGGCAGCAACACTTGACACTCCATCAATTTTTCCGGTGATTCAGCCTGGTACCTCCACCTCTTATACTTCTTCGCCATGTGTACTCTGTCCATCAGATGCTCAGCCGTATCATCCTCCACCACCGGTTGATCCTTCTGCTTCACCTCTGCTGGACCCTTATGCTCTACCATTACCTGCTTCACCGGTATCACAGGAGCCGCCTATAAGTCATTCTCCACCGGTTGCACCACTACGTGTCCATAGAATGCGCACTTGTGCACAATCTGGTATCTTTAAGCCCAAGTATCCCGCTGATGTCGCCTTAACTCAGTCTGACCGCCTCTACCATGCTCTACTCTCCGTTTCGGAGCCCAAAGACATTAAGTCGGCTCTCAAATCTCCGCATTGGGTTTCGGCTATGAATGAAGAGATGGAGGCTCTTCGTTCAATTGAAACATGGGAACTGGTTTCACGACCAACGAACGTCAACATCATTGGGTCTATATGGGTTTATTGTACGAAATTTCTTGCAGATGGTTCTGTTGATCGTCACAAGGCTCGCCTTGTTGCACAAGGGTTTAGCTAACTTCCTGGTTTTGATTTCACACATACTTTCAGCCCTGTGGTCAAGGCCACCACTGTCCGCATTATCTTGTCTCTCGCCGTCATGCACTCTTGGCAATTGCACCAATTGGACGTGAAAAATGCATTCTTAAATAGTTTTCTATCAAAACCAGTCTATATGGAGCAACCCCCGGGCTACATTAGTCCTTTGCGACCCCATCATGTTTGTCGTCTCAAAAAGGCTCTTTATGGACTTCGTCAGGCTCCATTAGCTTGGTATCAGAGTTTCCGTACTTTTCTCCTAAATCTTGGTTTTTCTTGCAACACTGCTGATACTTCCTTATTCATATTTGCTCGTGGCACCACTCTTACTTATCTATTGGTCTATGTTGACGATATTATCGTCACTGGAAATGCCCCAGCTTCCATTCGCATCCTTCTCTCTCGTATACGTCAGGAATTTACTATCAAGGATCTTGGGCGTCTTGGCTACTTCCTTGGACTGGAGGTCTCTTATCCAACTTCGGGTCTCTTCCTCAGTCAATCCAAGTACGCCCGTGACATTTTGCTCTGCGCTAACTTACTCGACTCCAAGCCGATTTCCACACCCCTTGCCCCAGGTGCTTCCTTTACTGCTGCCGACTCTCCTTTTCACGATCCCACCTTGTATTGTTCATTGGTTGGTGCTCTACAGTACTTGCAATCACGCGACCTGACATTGCCTACTCTGTCAATACTGTAAGTCAGTTTCAACAATCGCCTACTGATGATCATTTCCAGGCCATTAAATGTATCCTTCGGTATGTGAAGGGTAAACTTAGGTTTGGTATTTCCTTTTCTCCCGGCTCGCCTTTGGTTGTAGGATACTCTCAAGCGGATTGGGCTCGCTGTCTTGACACCAGTCGCTCCACTTATGGCTATTCCGTCTTTCTTGGTCCAAATCTGGTCTCTTGGAGTGTGAAGAAGCAACCCACAGTTTCTCGTTCCAGCTGTGAATCAGAATACCGTGTCATGGCCAATACCGCTGCTGAACTTATCTGGGTTTGTAATCTTCTTCGCGAGCTTCACGCCCTTCCATTCTCACCGCCAGTTTTGCTTAGTGACAACAGGAGTGCTCTTTTCCTTGCTCAGAATCCCATCTCTTACAAACGAGCTAAACACATCAACATCGACTGCCACTTCGTTCGTGAACTTGTGGAGAATGGACGTCTTCAAACTCGTTTCGTTCTGTCCTCTTTGCAACTCACAGATGTCTTCACCAAGGGTTTACCTCGACCACTTTTCGAGATGTTTCGTTCCAAGATTCGTGTTGATTTACATCCCACCATTCGCTTGCGGGGTATTAACAGTAGTGATTGTAATATTTAGAAAATATTCTGGATATCTTTGTATTCTAGGAAGTTATTTTATTTCTTTATTTTACGCACTCCTTGTAATCTTAAATACTTGTTTTGAGTATAATGAAACTTGATTTGGTGAATAATTCCTTCTCACAATTTTGAACTTATGTATGTAATTTCTTTAAAATTCATTCACACAATATTCTGCAATCTTTCATTACTCATTTATCCATGTTATTTATGAATGAGTTGGGATAGCTAGTTGGATTGATATTATCTAAAATTACTTTTTTTTCGTAAATAACAACTTCGAAACGACGTTAACTTTGTATAAATTGAAGTAATAAATATTTTTAACCAAGAAGATTGATCATATCTCCAAATTAACTAGGATATTATGACATAAATAAATTATACTATACATGATGTCTTGAGCAAGACAAGGGAAGTGGATAACTTGAAAAGGTGTGTGGATATATACATTGGCGGACACACACTTGGGCATGGGGTGGCAAGTGCCACTCCTTAATTTTCTCTATGAATTACTTATATATTTTATATATGTTTTTAAAATTAAAATTTTTTAATTCTTTGCAAAATGTATTTTCTTTTTTATTTTCAAATTAACTTTTTTTGAACTCCCATTAACTCTTTTCATCAAATCGAGTCTTCCATTTCATAATTATTGTTGCTACAATGAAAGTCCGTTGAAACTAAAGTGTATAAACAATGAATGGTGGATGGTTTCTCACATAAAAAAGTAAAAATTGATGTATAATGAACCATAAGTTAAACAAATTGTTTTAATGTTTGTTGATTTTGGCATTATCAATTTGACACTATTTAGAATTTTGATTAGTTATTAGATAACTTAGATGAATTTTTCATTTGCGATGAGTATCGTATAAAATTTGATTAGTTATTAGATAACTTAGATGAATTTTTCGTTTGCGATGAGTATCGTATAAAAAGAGGTTCGTAACCGAATGAGTGATGAATGGATGAATGAACTTTGGTGGTTTATCTTGAAAAATATATATTGTGAATCATTTGGGTCAATTATTATTGAGATCATTTCACTATTATTGTTGTTGTTTTTTTTGTTTCAAATGAAATGCCTAGACTAAAATTTTGAAATCTGTAAATTATTTTGTATGAAATTTTTTAAAAATTGTATGATATTTTAAAGGATTAAAAATATTTTCCCAACCAAACTATGCATGATTTTACAATATTTTGTATAAAATTTGAAATATTGCACTTTACTGTACGAGCTTTAAATTTGTTGCATTTTATGGTATTGAACAAATTATAATCATACATATGTCATAAATCAACAACTAGAATTTGTATAATACCATAAAATTTAACTAATCAGTATTTCATACGACAAAATGTAATATTTCAAAGTTAAAAAAAAAAGTAAAATTACATACAGTGGTTTGGTTGGGACAACATTTTTAAGTCTTAACTTTTAATTGTGCCATCCCTTTAGAATTTTTTTGCGTCTGTCCCTGGATATATACGTAGAGAATAATAAGATTAACAAAAAGAAGAAGAGAATATATTAAATAAAAGGATGATGTCCATTAATAAAAGCATGAGAGCCTGGTAGAAATGGACAAGTGTCTCTACACATGTAACCCCCTTAAGCCACATGCATGCCACGTGTGCTACACCAAACCCTTTCCACCCCTATTTAATTCCACCCATATTCTCTTACAAAACCAACACGCATAAGGCTTACTAATATAACCCCCTCAAAATCTTTTGTGGAAATCAAGGAAAGTGTGGTCTGAAAATGGCAAGAACTGTAGCAAGGAATTTGGCAGCTCCATTGCTGTTCTTGAATCTCATCATGTATTTTATTGTCTTGGGATTTGCTAGCTGGTGTCTCAATAGGTACATCAATGGCCAAACTGCTCATCCAAGTAAGTTTCTTTTATTCTTTTTGTCTTTGTGCTTACAGTGTTGATATATATATGTGTCTTAATTAGGGTTTGTGTTGCAAAATGAAAATGGGGTGCGTGTAATAGATATTTTAGTATGAAATGATTATTGTTGGTTACAGGCATGGGAGGAAATGGAGCTACCGGCCACTTCCTGACGTTTGCTATACTTGCCGCTGTTCTTGGAATCGTGTCCAAGATTGCCGGCGGCAGCCACCTCCGAGCGTGGAGGAACGACAGCCTCGCCGCCGCCGGTTCCTCTTCGATTGTCGCGTGGGCCGTCACTGCACTCGCTTTTGGGTTAGTAAATTATAAGTATCAATTGATTTAAGTCTCTTTTTGTGGAACGAATTTTTATTACCCATCATTTGAATTCAATTTCATAAATTTTCATATAAATTGTAAGAATCATTAACATCCTTATTAAGGATAGGTTATCAAGGGTGGTTATGGATTGAACCTTTTTTGACACAAAAAACAAATTACACAAATAGATCATATGAACTATTAAGGATGGTTATGAAATTGACCCTCTCACACTAAGCCAAACACAAGCAGATCACACAACAAGATCGTATAAGATCGTTTCATATAAGATCTCCCCTTCAAAATAAGTCTTCTATTTCATTTTGCCTTCAAAATAAGTCTTCTATTTCATTTTGATTTCATTTTAGTGTTTTATATGTCATTACACTTCATTTTGATTTCATTTTAATGCTCTATGTCACTAAACGTCATTTATATAACTATAAATCATTTATAGATGACATAAATTAAAAACAATAAAATATAAATAAAACAGTGATCAATTTATTTGAGATTGAAGATAAACATTTGTGATTTGGAAAACAAAATTATTACTTGCTCAGGGCCATAGAAGTGTTGAGTCTTTTGCATTTAATCAAGAGTTATTGTATAGAATAGAATTATTTCATTTTTCTGTTATTTTTTTCATATATCTGAAGCTCATCAACAATATGTTGAGATTAATATTTTCTTAATTGTGTGAGGTATTAAATTGAATCTTAATTCCATATATATCAAGTGATCATATCTCATCTTTTAGCGCTCGATCAATAGGTTATGGAATGTTTTTCGACTCTAAATAATGATTAACAAACACAAACTAAATTTGTTGGTGGAGTGACGAAAATGCCCATAAGATCTTGAAATGAAGTGTACTTGTTGATGGTGCAGATTGGCATGTAAAGAGATAAACATAGGAGGGTGGAGAGGATGGAGGCTAAGGGTACTTGAGGGATTTGTTATCGTCCTCGCCTTCACCCAACTCCTCTACGTTCTCATCCTTCACGCCGGCCTTTTCAGCAGCCGATACGGCCCCGGCTACCGGGACAGGGAATACGGCCCAACCACCACCGATCCGATGCCTAAAGGCGGCATCCCCACCGTTGGCGTTTGAACACCACCACCACCACCATCTTCTTCTTACATATACCCTAGCATTGGTTTTTAATGCTGTATTCTAGGCTGAATTGGTGATGTTTTGCTATCTTCTTGTTTTTTTTGTCATGCATGTAATTTAGATGTTACTCAATTTCTTGCTTTTATTTTATGTAGACTTGATGTTGATGTTTTATATCACACTCTTTAACTCAACGACACTCTGGATTTTGATGAATTTTAGTATTGTCTTCTCACTTTCATGGGTTTTGAAGTTTTAGTTAATTGACTTTATTTCACAATACAATGTACATGTCACCATAAATGGGCCAGCAATTCGCCTGGTTTGGGCCTATTACATGATATGGGCCAACAGTCGCCTAACTTGGGCCACCAATCGCCTTGTTTGGGCCTGATGCGTAGCTATTAGCGTCATGATATATCTTTGTGCCGCTCAAGAAGGATGATGGAATGTTACGATCATTGATAATTCTAAGATCCTCTTTCTTCAAGTGAAAAATATATTTATAGTTCAAGAATAGAAACCTGAAAAAATAAAGAATCTCATTTGTGCAGAATTCCTAAGAGCAAAATGGTCAATGACCCCATTCATTTTGTTGAGTGATTCAAGACTGTTAATCAATTGATCACACTTTCAACTGAAAGTGAGAGTGACACTTGTGTCCCAAGGGCACGGTGTCTATGTGCCCCTAGGGTATATAAGTTTTTGTCATAATAAATTGATTTATAGATAAGATAATGCTTCATGTCAAAAGATGCACATCATATATTGACTATTGTTAATGCAGTGGTAATCCTTATTTGAATTTTGTGGTTTGAAATTGATGATTGCATTAAATTTGTGATATATGGATATAGGCAAAAACTTGTGTGCACCAGGGCACGGATCTAAGATCCGTGCCCCCGACCGGACCCGGCGCGTGGGTTGCGCCCACGCGCGCCCCTAATTAAGCTGGTGTGCGTCCACACACCTGATTACCTAGTTGATGATTCAGTGATGGGTATTACATGTATACCCTATAGGTATTACGCATATACCCTATAGGTATTACACTTATATTTCTTGAGATTTAATGATAGGTATTATGTGTTTACTCTATAGGTATTACATGTATACTCTATAGGTATTACAAACTTACTCAATTAAGGTATTGATTTTTTGTTCTATTTTTTGTTCTATAGGTATTACATGTATAATCTTAAGGTATTACATGTATACTCTTAAGGTATCATGTGTTCATTCAATAAAGGTATGAATTATTTGTTTTTACTTTTGTGTAGGTATCACATGTTTACTCTATAAGTATCACATGTATACTCTATAGGTATTACAAACTAACTCAATTAAGGTATGAATTATTTGTTCGAATTTTTGTTCTATAGGTATCACATGTGTACTCTATAGGTATTACATATTTACTCTATAGGTATTACATTACTGTATGGTGAGTTTAATATTTCTAAACAATAAAACAACGATTTTATCATATTCTTCATCATTTTTTTTCTGCAAATTGCAGAATTCATATGAATTATTATCACATAAACATTGTGCAAATAAACCCTATAGCAAACCCATACAATTATCCTCTGCAAAATCGGAGGAGGAGGAGGAGGAGGAGGAGGGGAGGAAGAAGAAGAAGAAGAAGAAGAAGAAGAAGAAGAAGAGGAGGAGGAGGAGGAGAAGAGGAGGAGGAGGAGGAGAAGAAGAAGAAGAAGATGGAAAAAATAGAGAAAAAAAAAAGAAATATATATATAATTCGGGTCGGGTTGGGGGTACGGATCCTGGATCTGTACCCCGGAGGCACCCAAGTCCTACTCATGGATATATTATGTATTCACAGTGGTGGATATGTGAATAAAGTTTTTCTAGGTTTGTTTTACGTTTTGAACTATTTGGTTAGCATTTTCACTACAATTTCAATATATTTAATGATTATTAATATAGACATCGTTCATATAATATGAAGTTATTATTTTGTAATACTAAATAAAATATATTAGAATAAAAAGATCAAACGTAAAAATCAATCCTAAGGGTTGGTTTCTTTTCTATTTTACGATCTAATTTGTTTATATTATTGCAACCTTAAAAGTTTTGGAGTTCATCAAAATGCAATATAAATTAGTTTTCAGGTCATTTTCAACACATGATTTCATTTTTCCCTTTGCAATTTAAACTTTGTCTTTTTATTCAATCATAACCTCGGATTAGGGATATATAATTTTGATAAATTTCAAAGTTTGAGTTTGCTGCAATTGGATAAGAAAATATAGTATCTTGCAAAATGATTAAAACAAATCAAATAATTCGATCTTCACTTTTATAGGAAATCATTCAAGTCGTATTCTGATGAAGTTCAAAACTTCAAGATTACAATTAAATTTCAAAAACAAAAAAAAAAAGAATTGTAAAGTAAAAAAAATTATTCATTAAATAGATTTTTACATTTGACCTAAAGATACTGATTAATCAAGTACCTACCAGAGGCTCTTGATGTTGGTTGACTGATTTTCTTTGTAGGCCAAAGTCAATCTTTTTGTTGGTCAAATTGTGAGTTATGAGGAGTGGTGAATAATACAGTCAAAATGGATACTTATATTTTCTAAACTTAAAAATCTCTGTATAGTTTCCATATAATCAAACAATAGAATAATGAGTTATAGCAATGTTTGGATATGGTTAAAATGATTAATTGGATTTGGAATGGCAGAGGGAAAAGATCAAGTGAGCAGCCCTTTTGCAGTAAATGCATTATTTCCATTAATGATGGTAATGTTTTCCTACCTAATATAATCTTCCACTTTCTCTTTATATTTTCATTATCTACTTCTATTTATCATTTATTACATTGCTGTAAAAGACCAAACCATAGAGCCTATCAATTTCACACAATTACTTATTTATTTGGGTTCGGGTTATAAAAAAAAGGAGAGAGTCTTATGTGAGGTCGTCGCACGGATCTTTTTTCATGAGACGGGTCAACCCATAACCCACACTTAGAAATTCATATGAAAGTTTATGGATATGGATTCAATTCATGGGTAATAAGGATCCGTCTCACGGAAACTATCCGTGAGACCGTCTCATATGAGTTTTTGCGGAGAAAAAAGGGCTTTTTATTTAAATAGCCAAGTCAACATAAATTATTATTTAAGAAGACCATGTTTGTAAATTCTTAGTAAAATAGCTCATATTCCAAAATTATGTAACTTTGATACTAGAAACATATTATAATTTGTAATCATTTTTAAGTTCAGAACTCATATAACGCGTTTTGGGATGTGATACACGCGTGGTGCATGGTTATTTGATACAACAGATTTTATTTAATTTATTTTTATTTAATATTTAGGTGAAATTAGGTGAAAGGCTAGTTGGACAAATATTTATGTAGGAAGAGTTAGTGGGGCTAATTTACCTAAAAATTATGATTATCAACCACAAAAAATTTATAAGACATATGTGTATATATATATATAGTTTATAAAACTTCGGTAACTAGAAATCAATTTTGTGAGTTGTTGTAGCCCGAACAAGTCTAGAGTTGGAACGTATGATGTGATGTCTGAAGTTGTGTTGACCAGAGCACCATATGACCACGCCGCCTAGAGCATTAAGCATGGTGTCGGTCAGACCAAACAAGTTAGAGTCATTTTCTCGAGGATCAAGATCGAGTAGGGGCCGGATTGGATCGATCAAGCCAGCCAGAGCCATATCTTGAGGGTCGAGCCTGAGTAGAGGCTTGCTAGGATCAACCAAGTCAATGGTTGACTAAGTCAGCCATGGCTCGGGCCAGTGTTTCCCTCCTCAGCACACTTGAAGGACCCATGGGGTTTATCCAAGAAGAGTTCTTCAAGTCCAATATATCCGAAAAATGAAACAAATCTAAAATAGAATCAAATCTGATTTTGATTGGACTCAGATTAACCTATATACTTTCCAAAATTATTTAATCTAAGATTTAGTCTATAAATAGGACCTCATTTGTCATTCAAAATGATTTCAAATTCATTACATTTACGCATACTAGTGTTTCACCCGTGCGATGCACAAACTTAAATTTATTTAAATGGTGAAATTATAATATACTCAAAGATATAATTCATAGTTTAATTAAAATACGTGAATTGAAAGTTAAAATATACACATTTTGATAAGTCAATTATATATTTTGTTTGATTGCATGATAATTGTTTGACAATTTTCATTTTAATTTTTTTAGTTATATTTTTACATTCGAAAAATGTACAAATTGAATAAAGAAATTAAAGAAAAACCTATAATGCAGGTAAAATTACACTTTTCTTGTTTTATCTCGACACATTCACTAACAATAACATTGGGTACGGAAAATCCATCATTTAATAAAGACTAAAATTTATCAATAGTCATCTCATAAAGATGGTTCAATCTATTTTTGCTAATATATAAAGATAAATATGTATAATGCCAAATCCATTAGATTGACATTAAAAAGAAAAGATATAATATCACTTTAATGAAATAGTAGGTTAAAGATAAACATATAAAGCTTATATATATATATATATATATATATATAAAGATAAAGATAATATCACATTATAAAAAATTATATTAATTTCATTATTAATTAAATATGATATTCATTTCATTATTACATATGATACATATATATATATATATATATATTATCAAATCAAATGGAGCCCTTTAATTTCTTTCTATATGATATACTATTACCATATATATCTTTTAATTTTCATATCTAAATTATTTAATTGTTGAATATGTTTTATATAGATTTATTAAGTGGTGAATTAATTTGTGTATATCTAATCATTTATGTAACAATTTTGTTTTATACATCAACAAAATTACATAAAATTGAATCTAAATCTTGGTTATCCTTTTATATATTGTATTATTTTGCAATGGTAAGAAGTATATAATTTTTTTTTTGTATATATTTACATGCATATTAAATCTCATATATATATATATATCTCATAAGTATATGAATTGAAATTTATAATTAAAGTTGACTAACCGTATCTACTTTTTGGTAATGTTCTCAAAACACAAAAACAAATATTGAGATTCATTTGCACAATTTTATATAAAAAATAAATTTATAATCTAGTGTATAAATCTTAAATCTTTGAATTAATCTCTAATTCAAAATCGAAAGCTCTCATTTCTTAATCAAGATTCAAGTGCCTTCATCGAATTCCTACATAAATAATTAGAATTGTTAGCAATAAGAATACTCAATATACAGTACCAATAAATAATACATATTCAAAAGAAGTCATCTTGAAAACATGAATAACAACATAAATGTAAATCATTCAAAAGTGAATGCAAAAGTCTAACAAATAAATTAATTCATAGCGAAATAAATATACAAATAAAAAAAATGATGGATTAATCCATGGATCCATGAAAACATAATGTTTGAAAGACAAAATTTGAGAAATTCTGAATGGAAAATGTGTGAGTGAATTATGAGTTTATCCTCTCATATTTATAGTGGATGATATGCATATTAGATATGAAATTAGTGTACTATATATGGTATGAACATAATTGATTATTATTATGATTGTATAATTTTGAGTTTTTTCTTTCTGGAAACTCTCAATAAACATATATTTAGCTGAATAAAATAATACACTTTATATCAACTTAAAAGTTTATAAATATTCCATACCCAAAATGTATCATAATAATTGACTATCATAATCATAGTAATGAGAGAAATTGAAAAAAAATGATATTTCCTAATTTATAATTGTCAATGATTCTAAAAATATTGAATTATAGTTAATGATATTATTAATGCAGACAATCATACCATAAACAAAAATATAATCCTCTAATATATTGGCTAGAAATATATTAATTAAGTTATATGGTAATGCTAATTATATAATCAGATTAATTTATTTTCCATTTTTGTATAAAGAATAACTTATTTCCAAAAAAAAATTTCATGATTTACACCAATAAAAAATTCATTTACATTAATTTTGATATATAAATATTTCTTTCCAGAAGTGGAATGCTACTTTAGGCGGGAAAATCTTACATTATTTTTTTAGTAATATTGTGTTTTTATATATATAAAGATAATATCATTCAACAGTTAATATCATTCAACAGTAAAGTATCTGGATATGACCGGCTAGAAATGGCGAGTGTTTGAGCCATATTTCGTTCGATTTCTTGTTATAACTTATTGATTCTTGATTCAATTACTTATTGCTTGACATAATCCATCTATATAGTCGACACAAATTTATCAATTGAACATTAACTTGTCTTACAGATTTTAAAATACGATCTCACGAAAATCCTGTGTAATACTTAAAAACAATGTTAGGAACCCAAGTATATATAACATAAATATTCATATATATATCATAAAGAAAGGAGTACAATTGATTGGATGAAGTAGCCATGGTAGTAATGACCAGCATTTGATGGTGCTTTTACTTCTATAAAGTGTAAGATGCACGAGTACTTGCATTGCATAATTAAAGATGACTTTTATATTTTCTTTTCTTCTCTTTTTAACCTAACGTTTTTATGTAGATAAGGACAGGACTATGAGCTTCTTTAACTAACCAAATACTTACATCATCATTTCATTGAATTGAGGGATTCTTTTTCCCTCTAATTCTTTTCCAAAATATATATTAACAAAAAATTCGTATGCATTCATCAATATTTACAATAAAAAAACTCTTTTTATTTATTTATTCATTCATGATCTAGGGATAATATACACTACTCGGTGTATTTCACATGACATGGAATCGATAAAGCTTCTAATATCTTACATACATATTGACTAAATTGGTTACAACGGTCTAAATTAACAAATTCTTAAGTAACAACTCTATAATAATGGAACTCAAAATGAAGTAATTGAAACACGTCTTGCAATTTACATGATAGCAACTTTGGAAAAAAAAACCGTAGGAGATAATTATCCCCAAATTATTTCCATGTAAGTTTGGTATTTAACCATAAAAAACTAACAAACATTAATTTCTTTTTTCTGTCTTAATCTAGCTTAGGGCTTTTGTATTATTACACCTAACATTTTCAATCGTTTCATAATTTATAAATTATTAAATTCGTGCTAAATATATTTATTTTGTCTTTTTAAAAAAAAATTATGATAAAACTCAAAGCCGCGTAAATTTTGTAGGGCCCATGTAAATGTGGGCTTTAAATCGAAAAAGACTGGCCCAAAAACACTACTTTGACCAAGGATTCAAAATTTTCATCACATTGGAGTCCAGGTATATAATCCAAGTTGTCTAACACAATAATTAATCATTCTAATCTTCACTAATCAATTAGTTAATTAATCCCTTTTTACCTGTCTTGATTATTACAAGCAAATTAAAAGACAATATTAGTCAAAGAAAACTTGCAGTTCAAATTCATTTTGGTGCTGCTCACTGCACTGAATGTATTCATTCCCTTTTTTACCAACCAAAAAGGAGAGCTTTCAAAGAGTCATCCACCTTGAGTTCAAGTCTACAGTTGGCTTCCCTGCAGTTCCTACGTCATGCCTATTCTGGTCCCACACGTCATTAAAAAGGGATTATATAAATTAATAAACCACTCTTTGTAAATTTCACAGGTCCACAGATTATTAGGTGGTCAATGAAGACCAGGCCTGGGCCTAATTTCTCATGCCAAGGTTTTGTTAGTGCTTAATTTTGATTTGCATGAAAATATTATTTAACATTATAGAAAATATCTTCACTTCTTTATTGTGCTCATACATACATGGGCCTACATACATGCTACATCATGTTGTACTAATCTGTCCTATTTGTACAATGAAGCATTTTATTGAATTAAGGGTGGTTTGGACAAACGATTTTGAAATTCATGATGGTAAATTCATTGACTTTGGTTTGATAGATGTAAATTTGAAATTCATCATTTTTTGTTTGAACTTATTTTTGAATAATATGGTTGGATTTCATATGTACTATAAGTTGAATGGATTTGAAATTCATCTATTCTATTAATCACAACCTAATATCATTGTGCAATAACTGATTAAAAACAAATTTAGGAGTTTTTGGTCCATTTAAGTTTAAGTTATGATCTTATATGAATATCATAATATTCATGAGCGTTTATAGTAGATACAATTAATTGAATTTCAATTTGTTGAATGATTAAATTGAAAATGAGAGGGACACTTATTATTATAAGTTAGGGTTATGGTCCCGAACATGCAAGTCTTCAGTTGATCTGAAACAATTGGATCAACTTTGCTGAGGTAGAGCAACACCTCTCCATCATTCCTCTATTTCAGTTTATCATCATAAAATTTAGCTTTGTGGTTTTCACGGTTAAACATCTTTACATATGATTAAAACATACTATTTTGTGATTTATTTATAATATATGATACTAAGGAGTTAGAAACAGAAGAAATGAACGAGGGTAAAATGGTATTTTACTTGTTATTTCTTATTCAATATGTCCCATCATTAATGATCCATATCGTATTAATATTAGGAGTGTGTTTGAATAATATTTCATAGAGAATGCTTAATAAAGTTATGTTAATTATTATTATTGTTATAACACACGCACATTAGAAGATTTTCGCCTGAAGATTGAGTACACAATATAATATGATTAAATCTTTAATTTCATTTGACTAATCTAAAGTACAATTCTCGTGAGACCGTTTCACAAATCTGATCTCATGAAATAAGTCATAATACAAAAATTCATGCATAATCCTCAAAATAATGATTAACTTTTGAAGATGAATTAAAATTATAAATAATACGTACGTAAATTTATATATACTCATATAATTATATCAGTGAGATAGTCTCGTATAAACTTAGGTGAAAACAAAAATGCCGAAACTAAAGAGATCGCAATTAGAGGGGAACAAGGATGAAATACTTTAACTAAAAAAATAGAATAAAAAAGGGAAAGAATTATACGATAATATCCAGCTTAGTGTTCTATTCGGACTCGCAATTATGTACTAAGATTCAGCAAATCCAACAACATAGATAATATCAAATTATAATATTAAAAAGATATGTTTCCAGAAACTCTTTAGCATAATAATTTACATTTCATTGATCTCAACTAAAAAACAAAAGAGATCATGTAATTATTTAAATACTGTTACAACGCACCATCCTAATTCTTCTAGATCTTATCCTAATCTACTAAAATATTCTTAATTTATTAACAAAGAAAACCTTGCTTGTGGGACACCTACCTATAAGGATCGATATATGGCCACAAAATGGGATCGATTTAGAATTATTAATTATCATGTTATGTTTTTCTAAATATTGTTGATTCATACTAATTTTTGTAATTAATTCATGGGTGATGTTTGAATTGATATGAATTTGAAACACTTTCATTTGATTTTAGCGATACGGGTGAGATTAGAATTCATTCTAATTTGAGTGGATTTGAAGCTAACATCTTTTGGTTTTTTTTTAAGGAAAATAAGTAAATTTGAAAATATAGGACAAATGTGGATACATACACGAGCCGACATGTACAGACAATAATATGATATTAGTCCTACTACTCTACCAATCGTGGACGCATGTGTCGACTGCTGGCGTATCAGATATCCAACAAGTTAATTAATTGCACTTTTCATATAATTAAGGGATGAAATCGTTACACATTAACGGTTGACATATTAAGAGTTGTCCACGATAAATATTTTAACATTTTCCATTACTATATATTAGTATTAATCTCTTAAAATTAATTAATGTGATAAATATCGGGTGCTTTACGTCGTACATATATACTTAGATGTAGGTTAATTAAATATAATTCATCAATCTCGTCATAAATGGGAATTAAATCCACTTTCAAATGTGACACAAGCATATTTTTTCGAAGATTTGATGAGTTTTAAGCAATAAATTATAAAAATGATAACACTATTAAACCAAAAGCCCATCTTAAAAAAATAAATAAAATCCAAATGATGCAAGAACAAAACTTCGTGGTCTTCCACTTTACAAGTCCTTTTCGATAGCTGTTCATCCACTATATTTTGCTTCCAAATCTTTTCGGAAAATAATTCATCTCTTCTCATCCGTACATATATATATATGTATATTATATATAAATTTAATGGATGATAAAAAAAATAAAAATCAAGAATAGGAAACAAGCTTTTATGTTGCCATGATTTAATCGCAAAAACTTATATACCCCTAGGCACGGATCTAGGTGTTATATACATGCTCTTCAAGTGTTATATATATACTTTATAGGTGTTATTTTTTTGGTGTTATAAATATACCCCACAAGTATCATATGTATATAAGAGTATACATGTGATACCTGAAGAATATATACATGATACCTGTAGAGTATATATTTAACATCATATGATGATTAATTTGGGGTACCATACCTCTGGGGCACACAAGTGTCAATCTTATTTAATTGATAAATTTAGCTAAAATTTTGTTCACAATATATACTAAATTTGTTAATGTTATTTCAGTTGATTTTATTATTTTATGTTGAACTATATATTATTATACAAAAACTCGCGTGAGACGGTCTCACGGGTGATTTCGTGAGACGAATTCTTTTTACTCATTAACCAAGTTCATATCCACAAATTTATATATGAGTTGTGAAGTGTGGATCATGAGTTGTCCCGTCTCACGTGAAATGATCTGTGAGACGATCTCACATGAGACTTACTCTATATCATTATCTCTTATTTTGAATAATTATATATATATATATATATATATATATATATATAATCTTGATGATCTTGATGGGGTGAATCAAATCAATTAAAATAACTTCCTCCAAAATTTCTCATCAAATTAAATCACTCACTCAATTCAAATGCAATCTCTTAAAGTTTATATATTTATACTCGTATTAATATCACTCAATCCACGAGAGATCGTCCACGGTAAATGAAAAATTCATTTTCCTTTTTGATATCATGTTAATATAAGATTACATATATTAAAGTAAAAAGACTATATATAGTATTGAAACCAAGAAAAAATATTATACATTAACCATGTTTCCTATGAATAATGATCAATTGATATGATCACAAATATGTCATGTGAGAGTGATGTTTACACCTTTCAAAAGAAATGTAAAATATAATCAACTAATGTTTTCATTTTCTCACATCATTTTTAGCTTGACAGACTTTGATACTATTTATTAAAATCAATTAATTGGAAGCAATATATAAAAAGATGAAATGTATTATAGTATAAATTAAACAAAAGGAAATATATTGTTACTAGTAGTGCATGGACGAATTTTGAATATTAAACAGCCCCATTCTTGTTAATTTCCAAATATTGTAAAAAAACAATAATTTTAAATCCAATAAGATCCTCCCTTATTATTATAACTAGTACACGTGTTAATACACATTTTTACAATTCTGAAGTCCTAATTTCTCAATAGTCAATACACCTATCCAAAATATTATGTAACATGTTATGATATTACAGCAGAATCCTGATTTATATTAAGTTTTTTAGTCCCTAAATTTTGAAGGAAAAAAAAAGTGCACAAAATATATTCTAATAGGATATTACAATATTTTGTTCAAACTAATTTATGATGATTTGTTATCTTAGTTGATATGGACCTATCAAAATTCGCTAGTTGTAGCAAGTTATGAACAAATGCTGATTAATTTGATCTGTTGATTTTTCGTGAGAATAAATTGACTTGAAAATTAATAATGTTCATGTGGCAATTTAATATATATGATTAAAATTGAATAAAGGATTATAACTCACCATTTAAAACAAAGTGTTGCATAAATTAATGGGGCCTAAATAACATGATAAAAATGAAAATTTCAGAATACAAAAATCATGTAATGAAATTCTAACTTCTTAAAATAATCAAAAATCTGGAAATCGTGATATTCCTAGTCCAAAAAACGCACTCAAAACAATTTCATAAAGCATCAAATCGCAAATACAAATTATAAATCTTCCAAACCCACTAACTCAATTTCTAGAGGCTATCTTAGAAAAACAACATATTTTTTACATAATAATCTGCCTTTTTTTTTTTCATTTTCTTTTCTTTTGGTTAAAATCCATTTTTAAATTATACTTCACATCAACGCAGGGAAGAAAAAAAAAGGAAAAGAAATTCATGGAAGATGAGAGAAAAATTGATGACGTCTAAAATTCTTGATGGAGATGCATCAACTAAAATATTTGGACACAAATATTTTTAGTATTATGTATACACTAATTAATGAAGCACTGTCTTGAAAGCCATCACAGAAGTACCAGCTGTCTCATAATGACGTAATTAGAGTATGTTTAAGCCAATATTAAATTGGTAAATACCCATAAATAGCATCGATGAAACCATATTTAAATGAAAGAAAGGTGATTAGCTTGCATCTATCTCCTTAAGAAGTAAGCAAATCCAACACTTGGTTAAATGCGATTGGGTTGCAGTGGTTTTCAACCTTAAAAAATTAGCCACCCACTAAATTAAGTTTAATTAATGTTAGAATAATGAGACAAAGTGCTTAGTGTCTAGATACACAAGCCCTAACTAAGCTCTACGTGGCCTTCTCTTAATCAAACTTGACACCTTTTTTTGCGCACACATTAACATCAACATTATATTCTTTTCATCTTTTGCAAGAGCATACCATGTCACCTAATGCCTTGGCAAATCTTTTTCTTTCCATGTTTGCCCTTCATTCAACATTCAATCTTATTTCATGTAATCCACGAGTCTTATAGATCAACTGATATCCCAATATGATAGAGTTGTCTTATCTCTCATCGTATGTTCATGTTGAATATTCATAATAAATGTCGTTTTGAAATTTTCGTCAGAGATTAAGAAGTATAAAGATTGGATGAATTTACTCTTAACTAATCAAGAACAATTATATGAAACAAGATTTAATTACCTCGAGAACGTGACTTGTTATGAATCGTATACAATATGTTGAGTAGAAGTGATGAGTTCGCATGAGGGGTATTAAGGTAATTTGAGAAGCATTATTGCCGGAGAGATGATCTTTAGCTTAAGTGAAGAGGTGGGAGTGATTATATATGAAAAGGACAGAATTTTGACTGATGGGTTGAAACAAGCTGAGTTGTTCCTATATAAATATGAACCATATGTCAGGGAATTTTGAGGACAAGGAAAAGACCACAGCACAACACAACACAAGCTATTACATAACAAAAAGAAACCAAAACATATATATCCTTTCTTGATAATAACTCTTCATGTCTTGGGGGGTACACATGGGGTGGGGAGGCATTGAAGAAGTGTGGAGAAAAGGGCCTTGGACTGCTCAAGAAGATAGGTTGCTTATTGAGTATGTCAAAATGCATGGTGAAGGTAGATGGAACAATGTCTCTAGGCTTGCTGGTATGTCCAATTACATCATCTTTTCTAATTACCAACATATACTACTTCTACTTGTGTTCTTGCCCTAATTGGGTTTTATCCATTTTGATATAGGATTGAAAAGGAATGGTAAGAGCTGTAGATTGAGATGGGTGAACTACTTGAGGCCAGACCTAAAGAGAGGGCAAATAACCCCTCATGAAGAGAGAATAATAGTCGAACTACACGCCAGATGGGGCAACAGGTACTAATTCTTCCACTACAAGAAAAACGCAAAAAGACAACAGATCGACTTAATTAGCTTACATGAAAAGAAAATTTAAAAAAACAAAAAAAGCATCCATTAACTGTTGAGTACTTGAATGAACACAGATGGTCCACAATTGCAAGAAGCCTGCCAGGCAGAACAGACAATGAGATCAAGAACTATTGGAGAACTCATTTCAAGAAAAAGGGCAAATCCTCTTCAGACAGCCCAGAAAAGGCCCAGGCCAGGCTACTCAGAAGGCAGCAGTTTCAATTGCAACAACAACAACAGCAACAACAGCAGCTGCAACAGCATCAAGACGAGCTGGATCGAACGGACATGAAGAGGATCATGTCATTGTTGCTGGACGAGAGTGACAACAAAGTGCCAAGTTTCACTCAACTCAGGCAGGAAATCATGTGTGCTCCTGGTGCACCGGACGAGCATGGACTGCTCTACTCGATGATCAACAACTACGCGACCGTGCCAGAGGCCTCGAACGAGGACATGATCATATGGGATGGCCTCTGGAACTTGGATGATTTCCATGGAAGCATCACAGGCAAAGCTAATAATTTCCAGCACAATTTAGCTACAACTTTTTATTAGTACTACTTTTGCTTTATTAATTAGCTTCTAAAGTTTGAAAAAAAAAAAAAAATCTGAGAACCAAAGAAGGTTTCCAATTGGGAGATTATGATTTATATATGTTCTGGCTAAGGGCCCTTTTTTTTTCCTAAATAATTTTGGAATCTCCTAGCTATGAAACTTGAACATGGTTGGTAACATGATCATGTTCATTTTTTCTGTTTTGTCATATCCAGTTTAAACAGGCAAGTCATGTCTGATAGATTTTGATGTACTTCAAGTTTCTTTGCAATAATCTGTGTATAATCATTAATTCTAGTATTAATTTTCATTTGGAAATTGTTGATTTTAGCATTTAATTTTCTTACCATAGCATAATTAAAGAGCACGCTTTTAATAGAATTAAGGATTGGACAGTGTAAGAAGCGTGTATGACTTATAATTAAAAGTAATTTCTAGAATGGTGTTTACGTGGGTAAAGTAAAGATTGTTCTTTTTTATAAGATTGTTTTTTAGTAAAGATTGTTGAATAGGATTGTTAAGAAATCGAACTTACATCTCAACCATATGATATAATACTGTTCTATTTATTTGGCAGTCGTTATCACTTTCATTTGGCCACTCTACTTCTCCTTCATATGGCTAAAATGGTAACTTTGTGTCACATGGATAAATTAGTGGTTTTGGCTCTTTTTAATAATTTGTATTAAGCTTGATCTATTGAGATGGTTTCATTTACAGAACTTTTGTATATAAGTAAAAAACGAACACGAAAACTTGTATGAGACGGTCTCACAGAGAATTTTCATAAGACGAATCATTTTAATCCTTGAATCAAACTCATTTCCACTAATTTTTATATGAATTGTAAAGTGTGGATCGTGGATTGACCCGTTACGAAACATGATCCGTGAGACAGTTTCACACGAGACTAGAAAAAGAAAAATTGTCATTACTTAAAATTCATTCTTTTTAGTTAAACTTAGATATTTTTATCATTAATTCTAGCTCGTTCGTACCATTATATACATTTTAAATCGTACTATCATATCTAGCTCGTACCAACATAAATGAACCTCTCTATTTTCATTAGTTCTTAATTATCATCCATACTTTGATCTTACCGTTCTTTCTCATATCAAGAATATAATTAATAGTTGTTCAAAATGAGTGCAAAATTAAGAACAAAAATAATGAAAAAAAAATTCATTGGATTTGGTTAAATATATATGGTTTACCACTAAAAAATTCGGACTTGCCTATATAAAATGCTTTGTAAAAATAAGCCATTTTAATCTTTTAAATTTTACATCATATTGCTGGAAATAACTTCCATCCAATTTCTATTTAATTACACATTGCAATTTATCATAAATATATAATAATCCTCTGTAGAATGTATGGATGGTATTGGAACAAGTCGAGAGAACTTTCGGAAGACAGATACAACATGGAGAGACCGATAAATAGATCTAGAGAGTGTTGCAAGTAGTGAAAACAACACCACTTAGAATGAGATTTTTGTGAGATCGTCTCAAAGCCTCGAAATTAGGAATATTCGATTAGCAAATCCCTTGACTGATATTGAGTACAATAGATGAGTTTTGAACTATAATAGTTCTTATTTTGGCACACAGTGGTTACACAATTCAAACTCATTTTTTCATATATATTCTTGAAGCATGCGTGCTCATGCATCCACGGCAACGAACAGGGGTGCAATACAACACCTCGACGAAGCAAGGCAAAACAATGTGGCACGTAAAAATTCTTTTCTATTTCGATCTATTTATCTACCAATGTTTGATCCCTCCTCAAAGTTATGTAATAACTTATCCAAGATGCTCTTCATTTTATGAATTCTGAAAAACACAAGTACTAATTGAGGTTTCAAGTCCATTGTAATTTGTTCAAAAAATGAATGAATTTAATCTGGACTTAACACATCCAGATTTTGGATGGTTTCAGTCCAAATAATGTTTGGACAAGATTTGCAAAATCCTACAAACCTATCATATTTCTCCTACTTTTTCTACAATTTCCAATAAAAACATATGTTCCCTCCTATTAACAATAAGTGTCGTTTTTGAAATTTCAATTTTTTTTCTTTTTAAGTGACGTTTTGAGCATTAATTCCATAATATGCCCCTATACTTAATGCATTCATACATAAATTAATTTGTATATTACTTATGTTTTCAACAAAAATTAAATAAAAAGTTAATTAATAAAAGGAATATTATGAAAATAAAACAATTCTTAATTTGTGTGCAGAACTTAAGGATGACATTTAAAATGAATAGGAGGAAATACTTTTCTACTTTTTATACAATTCCCAACACAAAAATATATCATTTTTCTACATTTTTCAATGTGAAAATGATATTTAATTATATCACACCCCACAAAAATTTCAAAATTCATTCTCACTAAATCCTTCTAAAACTCAAATCCAAATTTGTAAAAGCCACCTTAAGTCCAGAACAAACGCCCCCTTGTATGGATCGATGAATACATAATATATATATATATATATACATATATATATGAGTATTGACACGTGCGTCGCGCATGCAAGATGAATTTCTTAAAGTAAAAATATTAAATTCTTGTTAAGATCTTAAATCTTTTATAAGGATTTAAAATTTATATTATATTAAAGTCCTAATATAATAGAGTCTCACTCAAAATAAAATTTTATATGACTTTGCTTTATAATTTTAATATAAAATTATTTAAATATGACAATCCTAAATTATTATCACAACGTTAAAAATAATCTCTAATAGGATATGTTAGACAATCTATTTCTATTAAGAGTAATAGATAATAGATATGTTAAGGTGAAAGTAAGGCTTGAACATATAATTACTCTGCATGTGTATATGTGGTGTCTGCATACAGTTTTTAAACTCCTTTCTTAATTTTCTTGAATTTTGCTGAAAATTAATCCAATAGTAATATCAAAGGCATCACGTGATGCATTTCAGACGATATATGATTCAACTAAACATCATTCGTGGTAACTGATTTTTCACCATGAAAACAAAAAATTGTTGTCATATTTACTTTTGTTCTTTCTAATTATCTTAGTCAATTAACACCCAATTTGATTAAGATTGATCAAACCAAAGCCAAAAATGCATGCTCAACACCACTCCAAACTTGAATGAATCAAAAGTTAAGAAAATGCAACACAAATTTACGTGGTTTGGCTCGCTAACATCGACCTACATCACGAGAGAGAATCGCACACATATCCACTAACAATCAAAGAGTATAGATTACAAAAATGAATCTCAAGAACTCGACTTTATGCTAACTTGGAAACTTAAAATTGAAATTCAATTGAATTCTAATCTACACAAAGAGAACTTTATGTGAATACCAGCGCAACAATGAGGAGAACTAAAGCCCTAACATCTACTCATTGCGTTACATATTAATTGTCTTTTAAATTAGCTATTTTACCACTATGTATCCTATTTTACCCCAAATTTCAATCTTTAAAAGATTTATTGATTTATATTAAGTTGAAGAACTCATAGTGACATAGTTAAAGAATAGATAAATAAAGAATCAATTTAAATCTGAAATGGATGGGAGAGATAAATATTGTGATCTAAATGATATATTTAATTTGTCAAATCCTATGTTCCTTAATTTATGACAGATACCTTAGAAAGACATTTAATATGAAATAGATGAAGTATTTATAATTTGCAGTGAATCAACAGCCAATTTGTTGAAAATTTGTTGCGAGCGCTCATTGAATCAAGAAACGGTCCATGCAACCCAGTTTCATGCAACAATTGGTTTACCTAATTTTTGACCGGTTTTGGGAGAATTGAACCTTGTTCTCGAATCTACTCATCTTTCTGAAGTCACCAAATCATCATATATATAAAAGAAAGACCACTAAGGACTCTTGGCAAGCTCTCATTATTTCACATTTAATACGGTTGTTTAATGACTTTTTTATATTACTAAGAAAAATGACATAATTAGAAATGTTGACTAAATTTATCTAAATAACATATGCTAGCCGTCAATATAGTAATTATTTGTATATTTGAAAAATGACTAAATAATTAGAAATGTTGACTAAATTTATCTAAATAACATATGCTAGCCTTCAATATAGTAATTATCTGTATATTTAAAATTTGTTAAGTTTAAATTTTAAAGAAAAAATATAATAAACAAAAATGAAAAACAGTACTATAATAAAAATAAGCTAACTTATTGAATAAACTATGAATTTGTGTTTTAAAATAAACTATGATTTTTTTTTTTATGAAATTATGATTTTCAATTTTTTTATTACTTAAATGAAAAGAAAATATGAGGGTCGTTATAGATGTTATGAAAAGAAAATGATGGGTGAGTTGAAGATATATAAAATAGACATATAATAAATAAGTAAATATTTATAATCTTTCATAAATACAACATATATTCCAACAATTAAATATTATTTTGATTATACTAGATTATGTTTAATGTTGCTATACTTATTACGCAAATCATAAATTTAATTTCATTATATAAATAATATTTAATTTTTTAATTTTACTAAATTTAATTTTTTTATATAATCTCGTGTATCACTCTAGTGTAATATAGAGCAATACTTTTCTTTTTTTGTATGAATAAAAGTTGTGCCTAAAAATATAGAACATTTATGTTTTGGGCTATTTGTTATTTTATGTCGCGTGTTTATGTTTTGACAATAGAGATGGTCATGTGCACAAGAGAAGAATGTTGGGTGGGTGTGACCTTTTTTTTGGTACAGATAATATCATTTGGCTTCTCCAAACTAATTAGTCTTAAAATTAAAGTAGAAGAGAAATTATCTCATTATCCCCAAAAAAATTATTTTTTAATTTTTAATTTTTCGAGATATGATATAATACATACTATCTCCGTTTCAAAATAAATAACGTTTTATTAACTAAAATTTGTCCCAAAATAATTGTCGTTTTCGTATTTCAAAGCATATTTACATGTAATATACCAAAAATGTTCCTATTTACTTATCTCAAATTAAATGTGTTAAAAAGATAAAAATACATTATTAATTAAACTTAAATAGGGGTAAATTTGAATTTTTATCATATTTCTTAATATATGTGCAAAAGGCTAAAACGTCATTTATTTTGGGAGGGAGGTAGTACAAGTTATGTTATATGAACTTCAATAACTGATGGTACACAATGATACACATGTAAAGCTACAAGTTCTTTCAGACACAAAGACAATGAAATCCAAATATCAATAGTTCATTAATCTAAACAAGCTTGATTCGATCTAGCAGGAATGGGTGGAGCCGTCACCGCCTTCACGGTCGCCGTCAGCTACCTTGTTTGGGTGTGGTGTCTCTGCTACTGGGTTGCATCACAGTCAACGGTCAAGACTCTGCCAGGCTATTCTGGTCATTTGCCTTTCTACCTTGAAACTGGGTACTATACACTGCACAGTTCTTCTTTCATTTAACAACATTTCTTGTAAAGATTGATTCATTGATTGAGTTATTGTTGTTGTTAAGGTATGTGAGTGTGGGTGAAAGTGATGATGAGAAAGAGCTGTTTTACTACTTCATTGAGTCGGAAAGGGACCCGAAAGATGACCCGCTTGTTCTTTGGCTCACCGGAGGACCCGGTTGCTCCGGTTTATGTGGCCTCGCTTTTGAGATCGGTATCGATTATTTCCATATTAGGATCTAATTTCCAAAAATAAAATCAAAGATACATATAAAAGATCTATATACTAAGGGGGTGTTTGGCTAAGCTTATTTTTAGAGCTTATAAGCTATCATATCTTATAAGATGTTTTTAGAGCTTATAAGATGTTTAATTTAAGTTTAATATAAGTTGTTGAACTGTTTGGGTAAATAAGATGGTGGAGTTTATAAGTTGTTAGTAATGACATTTGTGTAATTTCAATGATTAAATTTGAAGGTGTTTTGAAAAATAAGCTCTTATTTTAGAAATAAGTTGGGATTTCCCAACTTTTCAAAAGAGAACTTATAAGTTCATTACATCTTATAAGCTCATAAAATAAGATCTTATTTTTAAAAGTTAGCCAAACACATTTAAGAAACTTATAAGCACTTAACATCTTATAAGTTCTTTTAAGGAGCTTATAAGCTTAGTCAAACACCCTCTAAGTGTTGCAGTATTTCTATTGGTTTAATTTGATGATTTAGTTATCTATGATCAATTAATGTTAAATATGTGTAGGGCCGATAGCTTTTGATGTTTCATCTTTCAATGGAAGCCTTCCATCATTCATTCTTAGGCAACATTCATGGACCAAGGTTAATTCTCTTGTTTAGTCTATTCTAATTCTACTCAATGTTATTATGAATTTAATTAGGATCAATTAATTTTGTGACATATATGTATGAGGTTCTGGTTCAAACCTGCACTTGGTGGATTGGGTTGGGTTGGGTTTGATAAGACGAGTAGCTAGAATCTTTATTTGTCACTATTATATATGTTCAGATTGCCAACGTGATATTCATTGATTCGCCTATTGGAACTGGATTCTCCTATGCAAAGAGTTACAATACCTCAGATACATCACAAGCAAAAGATATATACACATTCTTGAGGAAGGTATGGTTTCATGATTATCTCCTAGTTAATCATACAAGTGGATCATGTTGGATATAGATATATATGTAAATGAGATAATACAACTCGTGAGTTATTTAGATCTACTTAGAAGAATTTCGGCTCAACTCCAACTCCAACACATTATTAATATTTTACGTACAATTCTTAGAAAATGAAAGAATTTTGGTCATACTTCAAAAACATGAGTATTACCTGCGACTTCTAAACAAACAATTATTTACGTCAACTTCTTTTTACGATATCTAATTGTGGCACTACACTGTTCAATGTGCCCCGAAAAAGCCGTCTCAAATCTAATTTTGAAATATTCCTGCAGTGGCTACTGAATCATCCGACTTTCATTAAGAACGATCTCTATATCGCGGGTGATTCCTATGGCGGGATGATTATTCCAATAGTTGCTTTGGAAATATCTAATGGTATGTTTGGATAGAGCAATTTAAAATCCATATATATTGCTTAAAAAATGTAAATGTTGAATTTCAATTTACTAGTAAAATTTTGATCAGATTCTTCGTTAAATCCCTCCACCCAAATGGACACTAAAACTAAAGTAACCAAACATTGTTTCCTCAAAAACATTAATGACAATAATCATTAATGTTGTTATCACAGGTAATGAAGCAGGTGTTGAACCACAAATGTCACTCAAGGTGACCATTTTCTTGATCACATGATTATTTCTTACATATTTGCATAATGTTTATTTCTAACATGTGAATCAAATTAGGGATACTCAATGGGCAATCCTATAACTGATATTGAGTATGACCATAACGAGAAAGTCCCTTTTGCCCATGGCATGGCACTTATACCAACTGAATATTACGAGGTAATATTATGTAATTCTATTCAACCATGTCTGAATTTCTGAACAAATTAAGTACTAGCTAGTTCATGTGAATGGTTGTTTTAGCTGGCAAAAAGTAGCTGTTCTGGACAATATAGCAATCCTGATCCGAACAACGTGCAATGCCTTAACGCTCTTCAACCTATCAACCAAGTAAGTTTGATTGATGAATAAAGTAGCTAGGTATGGATTTTTGCAATAGATCGAGTTTTGGATTATGATTGTTCATATTTGGGATGTGACAGTGCTTGAGTGATGTATACATACGTCATATCCTCGAACCATCATGTTCGTTGGATGCAACGAACAGGATGCTGTTGGAATTAGACAACATCCTCACCTCGACTGAGAAAATATGTAGCGTAAGATTCTTATATATCCATATCGAATCGTTCTTTCTCTTGCTTGCTAACTTGTCGATCTGCAGGATGTAATCAATGATATTATGTCTCGCATTTGGGCAAATAATCCTCGAGTTCAACAGGCTCTTCATGTTAGAAAGGTGTGTTCATAATTTTAGACTGTTTTTTGAAGTGAAAAGAACATCCAATTATAAGATATACTGTTGTAATAATCAGGGAAAGATTAAAAAAGAGTGGGCCAAGTGTAATGACTTGGGTCCAGCTTATGAAGAAAATGTGGCAACTGCAATTCCATATCATCAAGCTCTTACTCATAGCCTCTCTAAAGCCATGATTTACAGGTCAATATTAATTTCTAACTTTCAAGAATATATATATAAATATATATATATATGAAGCATTTCAATCAACTTTGAAATATGATGATGAGAAAGATGTATATATGTTGCAAATTAATATTGGGATGGATAATTTGAACAGTGGAGATCATGACATGGCGGTGCCATACATGGCTACCTATAAATGGGTGCACCATCTAAATTTGACCATTGATTATAAATGGAGGCCCTGGTTTGTGAACCAAGAAGTGGCAGGGTTAGTTTTGTCTTTTTATTTCATTAAACCTTTTTCTTCTTTTATCTTATCTCATGACTTTTCTTTTCAATTTGTTTTTATATAGATACACAAAGGGGTTCAAAAATAAAGAATTTTATCTCACTTATGCAACAGTAAAGGTAATAATAAATGAATACATATATATTATCGATTTAAAACTTGAACTTATTATTTCATTTGAATATGTGTGTAGGGTGCAGGTCATACAGCTCCAGAGTATAAACCAGAAGAATGTCTTGCCATGATTCATCGATGGTTCTCTTCTAATCCTTTGTGAATCTAAGTTGCTATCTTCTAATAAAATTGGGGTAAAATCCCCTAGACCCCTCGTGTTATCGAAATTCGCATGAAATCCTCCTGTGTTAAAAAAATTGCACGAAAAACACTTGAGTTTTCATAAATTCGGTGCGTATCACCCAAATCTGTCATACTTGACGGATGTGTAGCAGACGCGCTGGAGATGCGATTTTGGTCTTTTTTACCGTTATTTGTGGGCAAAAGTACACAATTGCCCTTGCTATTGAGTATATATGTATGCAAAATCTTAAATGTGGTTCATATATGATTTCCCCTTCAACAAAGCTTGAATTTAATTTCCCACTGCATTTTAGGTACGAATTTTTTAAAAAATTATTATACTGTTAATATCAGTTTAATAATTCCCATTTCACTACTTTTATATTATATTATTGTTTATATTGTAATGTATTTTTAGCAATCAATAATTAGACAATTTCTTGTAATTTTTGTAGGATACATGTCTTCAACATTTTGTAATTTCTTCCCCATGTTTGCCCATATTCACCCAAAATAATGTTCTGATTTTAATGACATATAAAGGTGTAACAATTTTAATAACTCACCGATGATGATTCCTAAAATCACAAGATTATTTATGTGATCACCTAACATCTTCAAGTATAAGATAATGAAAATTCATAACCAATTACATTCTACATAAATAATTATTAATTTGTCAAACAAGTTTTGCACTTGAATTCCGCTCAAATCCAGTTTATATTGAAAAATTAATCAAACATTATAGATTTATGAAAACTTTTCATATTTGTCCAAAATCTAGAAAAACATGTTGAAGTTTATCATGTAAATATACATTTAAAAATAAGCTTCACATATTTAGTTATGTATTTTCTAAGTTGGTTAAAAACAGGACATTGAGTTTGCAGAAAACATATTTTATTATAAAATTCGGCATAAATTGTACAAGACTCAAAATTTTACATACTAAAATTCTACATGTACCTAAGAACAAATTCTGAAACATAGTAGAAGATGTCACATAAACTCGAAAGACATAATTCCAGATAATTTTCTCAATTAGGCCTAAAAAACAGAATGTTTTTTGCCACAAAACCGGTTTTATTCGAAAAATCATAATAAATTGTATACAATTCCAAATCTTATAAAATTTAACGGACATGTTCTTCACTTCCTATATTTGAATGTGTTAAAAGGATTAGATCTAATTCAATTTCTATAACATCTAGTAATTTCCAGAAATAGCTTGAGATCATATAGTAAAAATCAGCAAATTAAAGGGATGAAACTGCAGTCTTAATTAAGTTCAGGGACTGAACTTAAAGTCTCATAGTTCTTAGGGGTCAAAAATATAATTTCAGCATTTCTTAAGGATTAAACTGTATTTATAGAAGAATATGGAATTTGCAATCCAGCCCTTCAAATTAACCAAATTTACAAAAGTGCACCCCAGCCATCCCCTACAACCCATCGCTGCATTTCCGTACCGCCATTGTAGCTCCACCTCGACCGGCGACAACACGTCGCAGGCATGAACACCACCCAACCAATCCAACACCCACCACAAACCCAACTCCTAACACCACCACACAACGCCGCCGCGAGCGGCGGCTTTCCCACCTAACACTACGCTGCCCTCACGGCAGCGCACGCACATACACACCAATCCTCCACCTCAACAACCACACCGCTGCCACCATACCAACGACCATCTGCTACCGCAAACCGTGGCTGACTTCCAACTTGCCAAGCCGTCGATTGCACGAGTAGAAGAGATAGAGAGAGGAGGGGGAAGAGAGAGCTGCTGAGAGGAACAAAGAGTTATAGGGAGAGAGTGAGATAGAGAGATATAGGTGTAGAGCAAAACAGAGAGAGGGAGAGAAGATCGATGCCAAGAAGGGTGGGTTAATCTTTCGAGCTCTAACCTATCTCTCTCTACATTCGAATTAACGGTGACTGTTCTATTAGGGTATATCAGAGGCAAAACGGGCAATGATGGGGCAAAAATCGACGCCGTATGCAACAGTTAATAAATGTGGGACGTGGGTCGATTTTCTGGAATCCCACGTGTTTACTGTGCATTTTCGTCTTATAGGGGGTCCGACGCTGAATTTATATTTCACAAGGGGGTCTCGCGCAATAAACCCAATAAAATTGTCATCTTAATATTCACAATTTAAACTGCATCGTTTTATATATGGTTTGGTAATTGGCAAAAACTTGCATACCCCCGGTGCACCATACCCCCAAAAGTATTATCAGTTTGGTATTAGTTATATATTCATGAGGTATTATTGATGTATTCATAAGGTATTAGTGGTATATCCTTGAAGGTATTAGTGATATATTCATAAGGTATTAGTTGCATATTCATAAAGTATTACGTGTACAACTGAAATGTATGTTTTAGTGAACGTATTATTCAAGGTATTACTTGTTACATATTAAGGTATTAATCATATTACTTAAAAGTATTACAATAATTGTTTGGGGGCACGATGTCCCAGGGGTACGCAAGACCTACGCTTGGTAATTATGGTTGAGAGTTGAATTAATACTCACCAAATCAAATTGTATGTAATTATAGTTAAGTTTCATTTTAATGTGTATTAATCTAATGTCTAATATGAGTAATGAATCTGCTCTCCTCCGATCCAAATGTTTTTTCTAAGAGTTAGTCTCCTGTGCAATTGGTGCACATACAATTCGGGTCGGGTCCGGATCGACCCGGATCCGCACATTTTTAAAAAAAATTTTAATTTTATTTTTTCGCTTCAAACTGTTACCTTTATGTTGTATGAAAATATGTTATATAAGTGTGACCTTTATGTATAAATGTAATGACATTTATATACTTTAACTTAGAAAAAAAAAATGAAGAATTTTACACTATGAAGGTCATAATATTTGTACATAAAGGTCACAGGAATTGTACATAAAGGTCACAACAATACAGCATAAAGGTCTCAATCTGAAGCGAAAAAAACCTGAAAATTTTCATTTTTTCCCAAGTTACTGAACATAAAGGTCATAGCATTTATATATAAAGGTCACACTTATATAATATAAAGGTCACGTTCTTACAACATAAAGGTAACAGTTCGAAGCAAAAAAAAAAACCTAGGTGACCCAGGTGCACGAATTCGGGTCGGGTCGCCCCAGTTGCACCAATCCAAATCTATGCACCTGATGCACAGAAGCATTTGTGTTTTTCTAATCATTGACTTTTGAAATATAAGACAATTTAGTTTAGGGCAATTCTATACACACCCCAAGCAATACTAAACAAACCACATCTATACACATGCAAATTAAAATAATTAAAAATGGAGTATGTGTATAGATGGGGTGTGTTTAGTATTGCTTGGGGTGTGTATAGAATTGTCCTTTAGTTTATATAAATGGGGCTCCCTTTATGTGATGGAGGAAATATTATATAACAATAAAATGTTTTCATGAGATCATATATAGTTGATATCATATCAAGAAAATCATTTACAAAGATATTGTTGAAAAAAAAGAAAAACTACTAATTCACTTCCCAAGATATGCTAGCTGACTTTTCATCTAGAAAACAACACTTTAATTTAGTTTTAGTCATGTTGATTATTTATATCATTGATACGAGGTAGGATTGTACAACAAAAATTTGGATGGTATGGGAAATGGTCATATGACCTAAATCAAATGTAAATAAAACTGACGAAAAAGGTAAACATTTCAGATTTTAACTAAAAAATGATGAATTTTAAGTCGTATCTAAAAACGTACTTTCTGTACCACAAAATGCTTATAAATGAAACCGCCCTATTAAAATATTCTCCTAATTTGTATGTGGTATATTTGTGATTTTATGTTCGTGTGCTTCTATGGTACTATTAGTCTATTATAGGAAATATGTGAATTTTCTTTTTAAGGAAAAAAAGATGATTTTTATATGATAATAGATTGTCATACTGATAAAAGGGGTAGGTGGTGACCATTTATATGCTACCCCACTTTGCAAAGAGTGAAGAAATTTAAATATTTTAAGAGAAACATAAATTAATTATTCAATAATACAGCTGATTGTGGCGTGAATCAAAATAATTTAAATGATAGATGATTTGGCTAACTTAATAATCCTAATATTAATCGGGTTTGGTAATTCGATGCATTGATCATCATAATCTAAGATTGAAACAATAAATGATTTTAATCAATTCATTGAGATTTGAGATCCGGAAACTAAATATCATCAGACATCTAACTTGTGGATGATCGTTACATTTGAGATCTTCGATCATGTATTATCATCTAAATCTAACTTTTCAAATTTTAAGGTTATTTATATCATTTTGTCTCTAACTAAATTAAAAAAGACACGTCATTTATTGAGAGGTTATTTTCATTTTCTCTTAGCTGTGTCGGATTATCTATCTATGCATCCCATCGGACATTTCGAGGATTTAAATTGTTTTAGGTTTTATAATTGTGGTATTTTTTTGGCTAATTTCACTCGAAAAAGTTACATGTCAAATTCTTATTGGTGGAATGCGAACATCAAAGTCCTAATAGGAATTTGTTATGTAATATTTTCTGGACAATACCTGTTCCGGCATATATTAGTCAATCGAACATAAAATTTGATATTCCCACCAAGAGTAAATCTTATGTGAGACCGTCTCACGGATCTTTTTTCATGATACGGGTCAACCCATAACCCACACTTAACAATTCATATGAAAGTTTGTGGATATGGATTCAATTCATGGATAATAAGGATCCGTCTCACGAAAACAATCCGTGAAACCGTCTCACATGAGTTTTGCGTCCCAGCAATATGTTGTTCATTTGTTACACAGAGTTCCATTTTTAAATTTGAAAGTATTAGCAGAGATTAGGTGGTGCAAATATTGTTGGTCTTAGGTTACTTTTGGCAAACACCTTGCAAACACAAATGCAAACCACAAGATATTGATCAACTTGAAACTCCTATCAAGAACTCAATGAAACTCTAATCAAAATTGAAGAAGACACAAGAATTTAACGTGGTTTGGCTTTAATCAACAGCCTACATCCACGGAGCAACAACAAACAGTATTATTACTCAAAGATTGAATCTAGTTTACAGACTCAATTCACAAACTCTCATCTACACACAATGACAGACAACACTCTTTCTCGCACTAGAACTTTCTCTATCTGTAATGTAAATCACATATAACACTGTTGCCAAATACCATTATATACTGGGTTTACAACGCAAAAGAAATCAAGAAAAACGAACAAGAAATGACCCTGAAATCGAATCTTGAAAACTGCTGCTTGATACTCTGTTTTTCTTCGATCTGATAAGCATCAGATTTGCAACTGAAAATAACGATCTTCCCTTACACGTGGGCGCTCCTGATTTGTTGCCAAGAAACGCGCTCTGATTCTTTCCAGCAACTCTTTAAGTTGAAACGCGCTTTTCCTCTTTGCCATTTAACAAAAACGCAAGCCCGTTTCTTTAAGTGAGAAACAACTTTTCCTTTCTTTCTTTAATAAAATCGCACTTATTATAACTCCTTCACGCGACTTTCATCGATTTTGCCTCTGAAGAATTTCGGCTTTCTTCTTCAGCCAGCTTTGCATGAACATGCTAACCATATATATCACAGTTGGAATGGTAGATGCAAATATATATGAAGTCTAAAATTTATATAATAAAATAAAATATGAAATGAGTGACCACAAATAATAGAGCACCAAGTAATTAGACAAGTATCATCTTCATCATTTTCCCAAAAAGCTATGAACACTTTGATTTCATCATCCACAATTGGTTACAAAAAAATTTCACACTTGGATCTCACGTACCACCACACAAACAATAATCACTACTAGAAATCACTCAAATTTCAACAGAAAAATCCCGACGAATTCAATTACTGTTCCAACGGAATTTTCCATTGCTGTTGGAATAACAGTTAAACTTTTATTCATTAACCATTAATTCCAACAGTATAGTACCATTGGAATTCCCGTTGGAATAATTTTTTTCCGTCGGAATTTTCAATTCCAAACGACCACTTTTCCAATGCCTAATTTCCGTTGGAATCAAAACTTCCAGCCAAATCCATTAGAATTTGAGTGATTTTCTTTTCTTTGCTCCACTCTTTTGTCTTCTACCTATGACCTCCATCCTTGGTCATCGATAAAGATGGTCTTAGCGACCTTTTTGTGGAAACACGAAAACACACCCTGTTTTAGTTTAAAACACACACCCAAAAACAATATTGCATTAGTTAACAAATTTTAGTTATTGTCAATCACAAAAATTTATCAACTCTTGTAGATGCTCATATAAACAATTCCTGCAAATAATTGTGTATTAATTAGAGTCCACCTACCTCAATACAAAAATGTGCAACTTGCCAAAAGTCCAACAATTGATAATAATTCATTGACAAGCTGGATAATTAAGGCTAATATATATCATTCTCAATCTTCATCAATCTGGCAGAAGTTAAGCTTTCAAGATTGATTTGATCGGAAATGCCCGTCGCCGTCGCCGCCACCGCCACCGTGGCCGTCAGCTACTTGGCTTGGGCATGCTTGCTCTTACACTCAGCTGCATCACAATCAATAATCAAAACTCTCCCGGGCTATTCTGGTCATTTGCCTTTCCACCTTGAAACGGGGTATTCTCTCTCATCATTTCTTGATCATTTTCTTAAAAAGTAATGTACATTAATCATTGTTGATGTGAAGGTATGTGAGTGTGGGTGAGAACGATGGTGTGAAGGAGCTGTTTTACTACTTCATTGAGTCGGAAAATGACCCGAGAGACGACCCCCTTTTTCTTTGGCTCACCGGCGGCCCCGGTTGCTCCGGTTTCCGGGGTCTCAGCTCCGAAATCGGTATGACAAAACGCGTGGTTTTTCAATGCTTCAAAAATAGCCACTCAAGATCAAGGATGAAAATATTGGTTTCGATTGATATATCGGTACCTTGATTTTACAAAAATATCGATAGATATATCGGTTTCGGTGGAAATATCGGTACATATATTCTTTCGATATTTACCGATATATTGCCGATATTTCCTGATATTTAACGATATTTTCCCGATATTTACCGATATTTCCCGATATTTATCGATATTTCAGCGATATTTACTGATATTTCCTTGATATTCATGAATGTTCTTATAATTTTTACCTGAAGCTACTGATATTGAAATCGATACCAATTTTTACCGACATTTAGCTAATAATTATTGATTTTTTATTTATTTTTTATCAAAAAATGAAAATATCGGAGATATATCGTGATAGCCCGTTTTTGTTTCGGTCACTTGAAAAAACGGAAATATCGGGGATATATCGGAGATATATCGGGATATTTTCATCCTTGCTCAAGATACATGGTTGGGTGCATTTGATTTGATATGTTGTTTTGGATGTTTAATTTGTGAAGGGCCATTAGCATTTGATGCTTCAACTTTTAATGGAAGCATTCCATCATTAATTCTTAGGCAACATTCATGGGGCAAGGTTCTTGTTCATCCTTTTTTAGTCGATGCTATTATGATGAGTTTAAGGATCCATTAATTTCAAACACATGTTTTGTATGAAATTCTAGTTCACATCTGTTGTTCGTATCCGAGTCGATCTCAATAGATTGACCTGGGTTCGAACAAACAGATTTGGACTAGAATCTTTCTTTCTTTAATTTATTTTTCCTCATCTTCAGATTGCAAATGTGATATACATTGATGCCCCTGTTGGAACTGGATTCTCCTATGCAAGCACTTATAATACATCGGACACATCACAAACAAAAGATATATACACATTCATGAGGAAGGTATGTATGTTAATCTCCTTGAAAGTCCTATGTGGATCTGCAAAAACAAAAACAAAAACAAAAAAACAGAATAATCAAAGTACACAGTGTTGTCAACGGTGTCGACAACACCAGCGTAACACACAGCGGAAAATGAATCGAAATGAAAAGTTGCAGAACACAAACGATTTATCCACGAGTATACAAATACTCGTGGAATGTCTTCAAGGCTAAAACTCTTTTATTGATTCTTCATATGTATACAATGAGATAGAAAGATCTCTAAAAAAGATTCTTCCGTACAAAGAATTCAATACGTCGTATGGAGTGAATATGAATATTAGGGACGTATACAAAGACTCTCAGTTGAACACTCTGAAACACCTATACCAAAAGTCACGAGTATGCAAACTCTATGACACAACAAGAAAACGGTGTTGCCTCAGTGTGAACAACACAAAGTACGACACTAGTGTACTGCTGAACTTTTGGCTGCTTTAACTCTTGATTTTTGTGCACCTTGAACTTCAGCAGTCTTCACCTATTTATAGAGCTTGAAGTACATTGCTTGAACTCCACTCTCTCCATGATCTCCACCATCTCCATGATCTTCATCATCTACGTGCATAATGAAAAGAGTGGACTTGTTCTTCTTTCTCTTCTAGACTTCTTTCATCTCCACTTCTTGAACTCTTGACTTGATCAACTCTACATCACGTTCTCTTCTCATCTTAATCCCACGTTGATATTCACTCTTAAAAGTCACGTTCTCTCTCTCTTAAGCTCACGTATTTTTGACTTCTTCAATCTCACTTATAAATCTCTTTGAATCCTATCAACAAAATGAGCAAACAACAACTTCCTAAGACTTAGGAAAGTTTGTTAGTTAGGATGAGATTCAAAATATAAATCACGTGAGTTTTAATAAGTCAAAACAATTGGAGAGAGAAATCAAATCTTTTTCAAACAAATAAATCTAATAAAATCTAATTTGATTTTAGGATAAAAATGAAAAAGGAAAAATTAATTAAATGTTGAAAAATCCAACACTAACACTCCTAATTAATTAAACAAGTACGGGATGTAAATGAGATAATACTGCTCATTTGTTACTCCAAGTATCTTCGAGTCCAGCTCGACTCTCTCAATCTCCAACTTGAGCACATTAATACTTTAAGGTTAATGACATACCGAAAATTAGAATTTTTTTCATCTAAATTCAAATATAACATGAATTTTTATCTTTTAACAATGTTAATGATTTTAAAATATTTTCCTGCAGTGGCTACTAAATCACCCTAGGTTCATTAGGAATGATCTCTACATCACAGGTGATTCCTATGGTGGGAAGATAGTTCCAATGGTTGCTTTGGAAATATCGAATGGTACGTTATTTATGTAAATTTAGGCATACACATATATGATGTTTTAAGGTATTAGGGTTACAAAATATTTATCCTAAAACATAATGAGGATAAATAATGTGGTTATTACAGGTAACGAAGCAGGTCTTGAACCACAAATGTCACTCAAGGTATAAATTTCAATCACATTATTATTTGTTACATGTTTGCATTATTTCTTACATGTTATTGGAATCAGGGATACTCAATTGGCAATCCTGTAACTGATACTCCAAAAGATGAGAATGAGAAAGTCCCTTTTGCCCATGGCATGGGACTTATACCATCTGAGTATTACGAGGTAATTATGTAATTCTACTCATTCATCCATGTCTGAATTTCTGAACAAGATTAACTAGCTTATGTGATTCAAGAATGCTTGTTTTAGTTGGCAAAAAACAGCTGTTCTGGACAATATAGCAACCCCGATCCAAACAACGTGCAATGCCTTAACGCTCTTCAACCTATCGATGAAGTAAGTTCGATGCACAAAGAAATGACCAGTTTCTGTAAATGATCGAGTCTTGGATTATAATTGTTTTTATCTCGGAGCTGCAGTGCTTGAGTAACATAAACCCCCATCATATCCTCAAACCGCTATGCTTGCCCGAAGACTTGGACAAGGGCGTAATGTTGATGGAAGACGACATTCTCACCCCAACATGGCAAGACTTATGTCCTGTAAAGCTCTTTCCCTATTTCGATCTATTCCTATACTACTCGACTTTATCTTGCAGAATTCCTAAGGGTATATCGTCTGCAGGAGGACCTCAAAAAGCTCATGGCTCGTCTCTGGGCAAATGATCCGCAAGTTCAAGAGGCTCTTCATGTTAGAAAGGTGTGTTGTTCATAAATACAATAGATTTTTACATGTTTTTCACGTGAAAACACATGTAACTATAAGACTGTTGTAATAACCAGGGAATGATGAAAGGTGAGTGGATTGCTTGTAAGAAATTGGGTCCAGTTTACGATCATAATGTAGCAAGTGCAATGCCATATCATCGAGCTCTTATTCACAGGGTCTCTAGAGTCATGGTCTACAAGTAAATATTTCCAGCTTAATTAATTTGTGAAGAAATTATGAAGCATTTCAGAAACATATATTAATCATTGGTTCAAATTTTAACTAACAGTGGAGATCATGACATGGTGGTGCCCTACAGTGCTACCTATAAATGGATACACCAACTAAATTTGACCATTGATTATAAATGGAGGCCCTGGTTTGTGAACCAAGAAGTGGCAGGGTTAGTTTTGTCTTTTCATCTCATTTCAATCCCTTTTCTTCTTTTATGGCATCTTTTGACATTCTTTTTTGCAATATAGATACACAAAGGGTTTCAAAAAGAATGCATACTCTCTCACTTATGCAACAGTAAAGGTAAGAATAGGTGAATACATACATATATTGATTGTTGATGAAAATCTTGAACTAATTAGTGTACTTGTGTGTGTTTACATACATAAATAAACAGGGTTCAGGTCATACAGCTCCAGATTATAAACCAGAAGAATGTCTTACCATGATTCGTCGTTGGTGCTCTTCTACACCTTTGTGAATCTAAACTGGTCTCTTCGAATTGTTTCGATCAACATCAACCATCTTCAATGATAAAATCTTGATTTTTATCCAGCTTATTGTATTTTTTCCAGTAAACTTTGTAATATAACACTTTAATTTAGTCAATAACCTATTAAAAATGAAAGATGTTGAAGGGTAATAATACCCAAAATTGAACTTAAATAGATTATTTAAATGCAAAGTATAATATGCAGATTGCCAAATGTTAACCATATATTATTGTTTAAAGAGAATACAAGTTTAGACTAGTTCATCTACGATTTCATACTATCCAATCCAGCCACATGAATATGAAAGTGAATTTTCTATTCACTTTTTTTTCTTGTTTTTCTATTTTTAAAGAACCTTTCACTTAAAAAGGAGCCTCTCATGTAATCTCAACCTGCCATTTGGTACTGAAAAATATAAGATGCGTAGAGGGATTAGAACTCACAAAAGTCGTGGATTGGGATCAAGCAACAAGGTTGAAATCCTTTTCCAAGATTGAGTGAACCTCAACAAGAGAAGACACTTTGTAATCTGGTTTAAATTCCACATCTTGGTATCCAGGAGAATCATACCTTCCCGTTTCATCGAGCAAGCATGTAAAGGCTCCTGCTCGTTTCCCACACGCCACCTTCAAAGACCGAAAAACAAAATGAGCAGCAATAATAAAGAAAAGATTATCAGAAATCAAGAAAATATATAATGATTTGACAATCAAGGAATTTGAACGAGCAAACAACAAGTGGAAAGAAAAGAGCTTAATTGTGATAACGTTATATTAACAGAGAAATGCCTAGTTTGAAGAGAGCGAACTTACGTCATCCTTAAGACTGTCACCAATCATCATAACCTCATTAGGCTGGACTTCCCAATTTGAACAAATATGTAATAGGGGAGCTGGGTGTGGTTTATAAGGTTTAAACTCCCTGCTTAATGCAGGAGAAAATATCATCTGCAAAAAAAAAAAAATTTGAGACCTAAAAGTTGTAAAACTAAATTTCATGGCTTGATCTTGAACCACTGTTATTAGTAAACAAATTAAATTAATTGTACATAATAAAGTATGCAATTTAAGTATAAAAGTAACACTAACAAATAGATGAAGCAGTTAGTGAAGAAAACATGTACCCTTATACCTAATCAAATCTTACCCCAAACTGTTTATGAAACAAATCAACTGAATCCTTCACATTTCTGGTGATTAATCCTCTCCTGAAAGTGAAAAGTAACAGAAGAGTCAATGTTTCCAAGATCAATATATTAAAATTTAAAGATGATGTTAAATTATAAGTAAAAAAATTATTCAAATGACTTTATTCATGTACTCGCACCAAAAGAAAAGTCCAGAGAACAGTCAAAACTGATTTTTCTCAGAGAAGAGAGATTGAAGTTTTGATCATATGATCAGATAAACGAAAACATGAAATATAACATTATATTAGGGTTGTAAAAGAAGCGAATCTTTTTGATTCGATTCGGTATTCGAATTCGAATATAGTGATTCGAATTCGAAAAATTAGAATAAGAATCCGAATAAGAATATTTTTTTATATTCGTATATTATCCGAATATGAATAAGAATATGATGGTATTCGATTCGAGTATTCGCGAATATATTCGAATAATTATATATATCAATAATTAGATATTTTACTTTTTTATATTAGTATATAGTAATGCCTAAATACATATTAGTATTATATAAAACATTACTACATATTATATATATTGTAAAGTAATGCCTAAAAATTACCTAAGTATGTAAAAAATAATACTAATTTCTAAGTATGTAAAACTTGAAATCCCAAAATCAATACAAATTGAAAATTTGAAACTTGACTATGAATTTTAATTATGTTTATGTATTAGAACCTTGGATGTTAATTTGCAAGTTGATTTTTTGTTGCGGTACTTGTTCGATGATTTGACAATGAATTTATATTTATGTATTTCGAATCTTGAATGTTAATTTGGTTAATGAATTATTGAACTTGAGTTGATAAATTTTATTATTTATTTAAGTACTATGTAGGCATATTAATTTGGGAAAAAATATATATTTGATTTTTGTTTGTTGAAATTTTAAGTTTAAAATTTTCGAATACGAATATTCGAATATATTCGAGAATATTCGAATATGTTAAAAGAATCGAATAAGAATTTTATTTGTTTTCGAATAATAAAAGAATAAGAATAAGAATATTCGAATAGTTAAAAGAATACGAATAGAATATCATGGTATTCGATTCGATTCGATTCGTTTACAACCCTACATTATATCCAAACAAAATAAGTCATATGCACAACTTCAATGTATAAGAAGAAAGAGAAAGAGAAGCCAAACAGAAAGCTACAATATTAGCTTAAGCAACCACAGATTAAATGTCATAACTAAATATGCACTGAAAAAATTTACCTAATATTTCTGGACTGAAGAAACCCATAAAGTTCTGCAGCCCCTGCTACAAAACTGGCTGTTACTCTTACTCAGTTCACCAAGTATTGAAAAACTTTATAAATAGTATATAGCTAAATTAACGAAACAGAAGCCTCAAATCTAGTCCTCTTTCATGTGGGTGCGTAAAGCAACAAGCTAAAAGGCAAATACTGATCAAAACATTGCATTCCACTTTCATTCCAGGGTCCATACAAAGTACCAGATCAGTTCATTCTAAAACTTTTGAAGATGAGAAATACTGGCAAGTTTATCGACAATACATATTTCGCGAATCCAATCTTTAAAACATATTTCTATCTGAAGTTCCCGTAATGAAAGCAAATGAATCATAGTTCAAGGGAGCTAACTTATGATAAGACAATATCACCTTCAACATCAGTTATTGCTACTTGATGGTGCTATGAATGCAAAGGAATTTAAATTGGATATCAATACATGCAAAAGATGATCAAGCTACATAAACAGGTACGCTTTTTCAAGAAACTAACACAGTTCTCAGATAAAGAATCAACCTGTAAAAAAAGCTCCTTTATGATGTTATGCTAAAAGGGTTTGAATTATCTGTATCACAAAAGCAGTTGAATCTTTATGCGAGTTAGGGCATGAACATCTCAACAGAGTTGGGCCTAATCAATCCTTACTAATCACTTCAGACTTGGTTCTTATTCTTCCATCACTAATAAATTGAATATTTCTCAAATTAGTTTTGTACATCAATTGGAGGAATTGGTGGGCAGCATAAGTAGCGAGTATCAGTGTAGAAGAAGAAAAAGGGGGGAAACACTAACCAGGCATGATTTGGAGGCGATCCAAACCCTGCTTCTCAAAATCGGCAATAATTTGGTAGGCTCGTTGTTGCTTATCGGGGCTCCAGTGCTCAATGTGGTGCAAAATATCAATCCCCGATGGATTCTCCGCCTTTATTTTGACATAGGCTTCTTCACCGAGCACTGACCTGTACATCGCCGGGAAGTCGATGACGGGGACCGTTAAGGTCCCGTCCATGTCGAACACCACGCCGCGAAGTCTGGCCTTCGTGGTGACGGCGGTGACGGAGGCGGCGGCGGAAGTTGCCATTGACAGAAATGCCCTTCTTGGGAGGAAGAAAGGTAATAATCGGGCACAGAGAATTGGCATTAAATTGGGGGGTGGGGTAGGGTAGGAAAGGTCGGGAGGAGAGGGGTAGGGGTAGGGGTAGGGGTGGGCTCGGGGAAATTAAGGATAAATTTGGTTAAGAATTGTGAAAGAATTTATAACGTTTAAGAGTGAGGGAATAAACATTGGAAAAGTATGTTAGAAAAACATGGTATATATGGTATTCTATGTTCTATCAGAACACAGACAAACTGTAATTATTATTCTTTTTTACTATGTTTCTTTCATCATCATCATCTGAAACATTATATAATTAATTATTATTGTATAACATAAACTCAACATTGATTATAATATAAAAAATATGAATGAATCAAAAATTTGTTTCTAAACAACTTTTTCGATAGATAAGTTTAAAATCGATATTATATAAAGGCATATGAATCATTAAATAAATGTATAGAGATTATATTATCTCTCACATTCAAACAAAAGAGTAAGTCTCTTGTGCATCAGGTGCATGGATCTAGATCCATGCACCCGGGTTGGATCCAGGTAATCCGACCCGTTTCTTTTTTTTTTTTCGCGCTAGCTTTTTTTTCAATTTTAGTCATGACTTTTAGTTATGTTAAGAATACATTTATGTAATGTGTAAGAATACCTTTAGGTTACGTTAAGGATACCTTTATGCCCAGATTTCATACATTTACGTTAAGTTAGACATTATGTTAAGAATACCTTTAGGTAATGTATAGAGATATCTTTAGGTTATGTTAAGGATACCTTTATGCCCAAACTTCATACATAAAATTTACGTCAGACATACCTTTAGGTTATGTTAAGGATACTTTTATGTTATGTTAGAGATACATTATCCATAAGGTAGTTGTGTTACACATTTTGTACACAAAAGTATCTCTAACATAACATAAAAGTATTCTTAACATAACCTAAGGGTCCATTTGGATTGGTGGATTTGAGGAGAGATTTAAAATCCATGGTAGCAAATCCACCGGTGGTGTTTGGATGGATATGGATTTGAAATCCATGGTTTTCATTTTGAGCTAATTTTGGAGTCATTTTGGTGGATTTCAAATCCACTCAAACTTGAGAGGATTTGAAATCCACTCATTTCAAATCCTGAATTTCAAATCACTCTATCCAAATGGAGCCTAAAGGTATCCTTAATATAACGTAAATGTATGTGACCTGGAGCGAATTCTAAGGGTATTAAATCAGGATTTCAAAGGAACTTAGAATCACGATTTCAAAGGTATCTTTAACATCACCTAAAGGTATTCTTAACATAACCTAAAAGTATGTTTAATATAATCAAAAGGTATTCTTAAAATAACTAAAGGTATCCTTAACATAACCTAAAGGTATGCTTAACATAACTAAAAGGTATTCTTAACATAACATGGTATGTAACCTGGAATCACGATTTCAAAGGTATCCTTAACATCACCTAAAGGTATTCTTAACATAACCTAAAGGTATGCTTAATATAACCAAAAGGTATTCTTAACATAACTAAAGGTATTCTTAACATAACCTAAAGGTATGTTTAACATAACTAAAAGGTATTCTTAACATAACGTGGCATGTAACCTGGAATCAGGATTTCAAAGGTATTCTTAACATAACTGAAAGGTATCCTTACCATAACTTAAAGGTATCCTTAACATAACTGAAAGGTATCCTTAACGAGTGAATTTAAGCGCATCCGCCCAGGCGCGTGAAAGCGCGTACACATGCGGGTCGGGTCGGGTGCATGGATCTAGGATCCATGCACCTGATGCATAAAAGTTTTTGTCCAAACAAAAATGAATTTTATGTAGTTCATGAAAATTCAAATGCAATGAAAGAATCCATATTTTGCGATTTTTAAGTGCTAACCTAAAATTAGACATGCCCATCCGGTTCGAAAACTGCCGAACCGGGTCGGTTCGAACCGGCGGTCAACGGTTCGGCGAACCGATGACCGGTTCCGGTTCCGGTTCCGAACCGTAACCGGAAACCGTAATTATCCGGTTAGGTTACGGTTCACGATTTTTTGAACCGGAAAATCGGCGGTTCGAACCGCCGGTTTTGAAATTTTTTTGAAATCGACGGTGGCGATCTACAGGCCCTTGGAGATCAACGGTCAAGATGAAGAAACCGGATCGAACCGCCGGTTCGAACCGGAGCGTCCCCCTTTTTTTTTTTTGAATTTTTTGAAATCTATAAATTTTTTGAAAAACCGGCCCGAACCGGCGGTTTAACCGGAACCGCCGGTTTCGGAACCAGAACCGGCCTATTACCCTTCCCGGTTCGGTTCCGGTTCGGCCATTTCGGAAACCGGAACCGGAACCGGGAAACCGGATGACCATGTCTACCTAAAATGCTCATTTTAGTTTGTAATTGAGACATTATACATGTTTTTATATCAACTAGTAATTTACCCGTGCGATACACGGTTTGTAATATAAGATCTATTAGTTTTGAACTTTCTAATAATATAATGCGATAATATTATATTAACCTAAAATTATATATTAATAAGAATCTAGACATATTATCTTTAATGTGCTATATCTTAAATAATATTATAATTTTGAAATGGAAACTATAATATATAAATATATATTTATATTAAACAATGCATTATAAAATATATATTTGAAATATGAGATTGTTAAATAAACATCAATTTTATACAATCATTAATACTGTATATTAAATTAATTAATTTAATTAAATTTGGTATTGATAAACATTTATTGTGGTATGGATGTTAAACGAAAATTTATACTTAAAAGATATGTTACCTCCTAAAGATATATATGTTATGCATGTTGCACTTAATATAAATATAATTACTATAATTAAATATATTGTTTTATTCTTTGATTTATATTTACTAACAATTAATTAATATATTATTTTATTATTTGATTTATACTTACTAACTAAGGTGTTAGTAAATATTTCCTTTGTGTTCACAATTATAGATTTTTTTTTGAAATTTTTGGTCTAATTAATGCATACAACTTAATTATTTCAAGTTAAAGAAAAAATATATGTCTTTCAAATAACTAAAATATCTTGATATGCATTTAAATAAGGAAGATAATTCTATATTCAACTCACTTGTATTGACAAATAGATCAAATAATAATTATACCAAAATGTTTTTCATTGTTATTAATTTTTCAAAAATTCTGAAACTAATAAGTTTATCTGTACCCTTAAATGGCATTCACTAATAGTCGATCCAAAAGTGGAATTTACTAGAACTTTTGTAAAGATTTCAATGTGGTTAAATGTGGTTTTAAAACTTAAGATTTTTATTTTTTAATTGTCATTTTGGGAGCTATTTCCAGAGTTACCCTTATATTTAATATTAATTTCTGATGAATTATACTATTAAGTATATTACCATGTATTCAATAAATGCATGCACTAGTGGTTAAAAAAATTAATTAATGAAGGACATATTAAAAAAATAAAACAATCCTTAATTTGTGTGTAGAATTTGAAGATGACACTTAAAGAGAATGGAAGGACCGTAGCATATTGACTATTTATCCAATATAATATGAAATTCTTTATTTTAAGTAAAGACACATGTACTCGAACATTATTAGAAGAAAGTAGGAACAATGATATTCTGATATATATATATATATATTATATTTAACATTAACACGTTAATATGTGTATACTGATAATAGAATATATAAAACATAAATTAGGAATCATTCATTTCAATTGATATCTATTAAATCTGTTAATAAATACTGTAAGTGCTCTTTTAAATACATGGAAATATTTATTTACCAACTAATGCTGACTTCTTCAAAAATAGATGCATATTAAATATTATTCCACATCTAAAAAATTTATTACTAAATTATATAAACATCCCTAATAGGATTAAGACCATCTCCTGCACATGATTTTATTGTTAATCTTACACTATTTTTATGTAATAACTGTCAATGATCTCCAACAATCTTTATTATTCTCTGAATCAAAAAAAAAATTCTACAATATTCCTTATAATTAATTTTTTTAACATGAAAATAAAAAAGAAAAAGAAAAGAAACTAACTTGGCGCATTTTCCATGTACCTATTTACATACTCCCCATTTTTAGATCTTTATGGAAGTTAATAATACTTCAAAAAAATTAATGGTTTTGAAAAGTTTAAAAAAAAAAAAGGTTGATTTAATGGAGAAATAAAAAGATTACAATCATGTTGTAGGATCAAATTTAATAAATTACGAATTAACTTTTAATTTTGACTAGAAAGAATAGATATTGTACTATATTTGACATTCAGTAGTTATAAATCTAAATAGTAATTTGTGTTTATAAAACATATATGTATACTCATTAACATTTATGGGTAATCAAAAAAGAGAAAGCAGTGAATAAATTGGTACAAATTATTTAAAGAATGGTGGAATAATATACTAGTAAGTTTTAAGAAGTGAAGAAGAAAGTCAACCAAAGAAGCCAATTTTGTGTATAAAAGTAGAGATTTTAACCACAAACTTTGCACTCCATAATATCAGTCCCTCCAGTTTCTGACCTTACGTTTTCTGGTTTCTCAGCCATGGCTTCCATAAGCTGCTCGCCGGAGCTTCTTGCCTCCCTCCTCGGCGCCAACACAACAGCCGCTGCGGCGGAGTACATCTGCGGCCAATTCACCGCCGTTCAAGACAAGTTCAACGACACCACCTACGCCGTGGACTCGACGTACCTCCTCTTCTCGGCCTACCTCGTGTTCGCCATGCAGCTCGGCTTCGCCATGCTCTGCGCCGGCTCCGTCCGCGCCAAGAACACCATGAACATCATGCTCACCAACGTCCTCGACGCCGCTGCCGGCGGCATCTTCTACTACCTCTTCGGCTTCGCCATTGCCTTCGGCTCCTCCTCCAACGGCTTCATCGGCCGCCACAACTTCGGCCTGAAGCAGATCCCCTCCGACCTCTTCGACTACAGCTTCTTCCTCTACCAATGGGCCTTCGCCATCGCCGCCGCCGGCATCACCAGCGGCTCCATCGCCGAGCGAACCCAGTTCGTCGCTTATTTGATTTACTCCGCTTTTCTCACCGGCTTCGTTTATCCCATCGTTTCTCACTGGTTCTGGTCCAGTGAGGGCTGGGCCAGCGCCGCCAATACCCAAAACCTCTTATTCGGGTCCGGAGTTATCGACTTCGCCGGGTCGGGCGTCGTCCACATGGTCGGAGGCATTGCCGGGCTGTACGGTGCGCCTCATAGAGGGCCCCCGAATCGGGCGGTTCGACCATTCGGGCCGGGCCGTGACTCTACGCGGCCACAGCGCGTCCCTCGTCGTGCTGGGGACATTCTTGCTATGGTTCGGCTGGTACGGGTTCAATCCCGGGTCATTCTTCAAGATCTCGAGCCCGTACTCAACTGGCAGCTACTACGGCCAGTGGTCCGCCGTGGGCCGGACGGCCGTGACCACCACCTTGGCCGGCTGCACCGCCGCTCTGACGACTCTGTTCGTGAAGCGGCTCCTCTCCGGGCACTGGAACGTCACGGACGTCTGCAACGGGCTTCTAGGGGGGTTCGCGGCGATCACGTCGGGCTGCTCGGTGGTGGAGCCCTGGGCGGCGCTGATCTGCGGGTTCGTGGCGGCGCTGGTGCTGATCGGGTGCAACAAGCTGGCGGAGAAGGCGAGGTACGACGACCCGTTGGAGGCGGCGCAGCTGCATGGTGGGTGCGGCGCGTGGGGCGTGATATTCACGGCTTTGTTCGCGAGGGAGAAGTACGTGAACGAGGCCTATCCAGGGAAACCGGGTCGGCCATTCGGGTTGTTCATGGGTGGCGGGTCAAGGTTACTGGGGGCCCACATTGTCCAGATTCTGGTCATAATCGGGTGGGTCAGCATAACAATGGGGCCCTTGTTTTATCTTCTGAATAAGCTTAAACTTCTTCGGATCTCGGCCGAGGATGAGATGGCGGGTATGGATCTGACCCGACACGGTGGATTTGCTTATGCCTACGATGATGACTCACATCGTCCTAATGGGACAACTCATCCAATCTAGAACCACTCCTTTATTTTATATCTAATTCATCTATTTCTCAACAAATTATTTATTACTATTTGGATTTTTTTTTGTTTTTTTTTTTTTATAGTTTATGATATTTGTTCATGAAAATATTGAAGGGATAAAAGCTTTGCATAATTTAGTGGTTGATGTTGCAGATAATGTAAATATGGACCTTATTCATTTACATATATGTATGTTTCCCCTTTTTTTTGTGGAGTCGATGTAAAAATTTCTTGACAAGATATGTTCTTGTTGTATATGCATTTGTGGTGGCTATTTTTTAATGTCATCTCAAATTTTCTTTTCTTTTATATTAAGTGTTGTTAAATGGTGATGTGTGAAAGGCAAGTTTAGCTATCTATGTACATTATATTCTCCTTTTTAAGTGTTTGATTTGAAGTCTTGAATTGCATGGTTACAAAAGATGCCTAAAACTATATATAATTCTGAAGACTCTCTCACAAAACTAAAGCCAAAAATAGCTCGAAACTAGATCTTACAACATAAACATCAATATTTAGCAAATGGGGTTGTTGAAATTGTTTGATTTAGTAGTAATACTTTCCCCTGAAAATAAATAAAAGAAAAGCCAACATACCCTCTAATATAAAAAAGCCCAACATATTAATTATGTAAGTAATGATATAATTCGATTTCGACACTGACATTGATATAAAATTGGAAATTATCAAGAGTTTATGTGAATACAAATTGATGAAGATGGAAAACTCCATAAAAAAGTGATGGGGTTTGGCATTATCTTCCCAATGTCACAGGAAAAAAATTAAAAACCTTTTTATATGAAAAGGAAAGAATCTTGTGATCCCATGAGAATAAGGAAATAAATGGTTGAATTTATTTATTGCATATATATGAGATAAATAATGATGATGTCTCATTAGTTACACTTGCACCATTTTGGTTTTAACAAGTATTAGGTTGTGATATTGATTGCTCATGTGTTGTGGCCTCAACTTGGTTTTTGATTCCATAAGTGGAATGGATAAACTGCTGGTGTTGAAAAATGGATCCAACTGTTTAGTTCAATGAAGATGGAAAATAGGCAGTGCTTCAATTTGATTGGACAAAAATTCTAATAAAATACTCTGGTAATTTAGAAGAAGAATATTATGAAATTAATTATCACTACCCCAAATATACATTTTCAGGGTAAGACATGCAACATTAAAACCTAATCCATGCTAACATTTTGCCCAAACATATATGCCAAAGGAACTAAGTACTGAGGAACATTCATCGACGAAGAAAGAATGCAGCGTGCACAGAAAGTGGAATGAATGCCGAGACACGTACTACTATATGATATTGGGATCGGAAACGACACATCTTCAAATAATCACTCACTTGAATGATGCTGGCTTTCATAAATAAAAGAGATTTTTCATTTTGAAAGAATCAATCTTGGCAGGAAATATAATGCAATGAACAAAAATATGATGATAGGTATACCTTTGAGGGCTTCTGGTTGAAGGAGGAAGAGTGTAGAGCTAGATATCTCTGTCCATCGACTATTTCCGAATTCGAGGGAGATCCCAGCTGTAATAACAGAACAGTGATGCAACCATTGATTGGCTTATGTAAATGTCTATAGCATTTTAGTCCATGAGCTTAAGAATGGGAAAATGGATATCAGCAGCCTCAGTAATAAAGGCCCGTCGTTGTCGCGCAATATCCTGCTTTTGCCCTTCCGAGCAGGTGTTCCTCCTCCACTTGATTTTCGAGCTGCTCTTCTTGAAGATCGTATATTAGAATCCATTTCTGAATCTAGCTCCTCCCATCCACCAAAATTGGATGCACTTCTATCGTTGCTACTACCAGTAACATCATCTTGGAAAACCCATGATTGATATCCTTTCTTTTCCTTTCTTTCGCCTTGCCTAATAATGAATTCTGGTGGTTCATCCAATCCAACATCCCTCGATCTACTGACACGTGATCTTCCTTTCTTAGACTTCCTTTGGCGCTTTGCCTTGATCTTGTTCCTCTTTTGAAACCTTTGTATTGCAAATGAAATGGTTGATTGTCCAAGAGGAAGGGCTAATGCAAGAAGAAAAGCTTTTAGACCATTTGCCAGCAGCAATGAAAGTAGAATAGGTGGAAGCATCCAACCATAGGATCCAAAAACCTGCAAAAGCAAAATGCTTTTCAAGTTGAGGTACGGAGCTTTTATTGGACAATCAAACTTTCAACAAGTTCACAAAGAATAGACAAATCAAGAGAAAGATGCATCAATGCATGGTGTACATATAGTGTGAACAAAAAGAAAATGCCGTTCTTAATCTAGAGAATAACTGAAAGCTATTGAAATTGAGAGGTAAGCAATGAGGTCTGTGATACCTAGGCATGATTACAGATTCAACTCTCTTGAATTTTATCTTACATTAGACAACCTCCAAACTGAAGTAATCATGAGGATCACATGACAAATATACGAAGGCAAAGGATCTAACCGACACATTAAAAATTCAATCAGTTTTTCAACTACCCTCTCAAAGTTAATGAGATCAAAAGTGAATCCAGATAAACTTCATTGTAGTCTCATACCATCATGGTGGCAACTCAAGTTGATCTCTTCAGCTCAAAGAAAATAACCAACTTCAAACACCTAAAACTAGATCAAGCATCCAAAGAACACCTCATTGCCGTCTTTTAAGGATATCGATCCAGCAAGAGATAACAAATCATACTAAAACAGAGATTTACTTACTACCAAGTACAGTCCATTTTCACAAGCAGCAGATAATCATCATTCACATACATAAACTCAGATTCTCATTTTGCATACTTGTGCACTATTCCAAAAGGGGAAATGCAGATTAGCTACCACATGATTCATGGCATCTCAACATCCTCAATTATGATTCAATCAAAGATCCGATTAATATATCTCCAACACATAAACCCTAAATACCACAACTTTATACTATGTTAAAATAACACATAACAAGCCAATGCAGATAATTGTGTTCATTCCAAATGCAATAAAGAGAGTGGAAACACAAATTAACAACTTTATGAACCACACTGACCAAAAAAAGAGAGTGCAAACACAAATTCCAAGTTTGAGCTAAAACCACCAGACCAAAAAGCTCACAATTAACACAATACAACTTCGTGATCACCTTCAAAATCCAGATGCTGTCGATATAATCATCTAGAACTTCGGCCCACTGCTCCACGCTGTCATTGAAGTCTTCACTTTCTCCATTAGAGTCAAAACTGAAGTTGCTATTGCTGTAAGATTCGGCGTTAGAGTCCCACCGGCGGCAGCGGCGCGGCCACGGCGAGAGGAGGAAGAGAAGCCGACGATTGGATACAGAAATAGGGCGGCAACGGAAATGGGAAAGAGTAATTTGGGGATGTTGAGAGGGAAAGTGAAGAGAGTTGAGATGAAACCCAACCTCTATCATAACCGCCATTGATACACCTTTCTTATCTAATGCTCTACTCAGAATTAGCGTTTCACGCACTTTGGACTTACTTGGACCTCTCAATTATTCTTTACTTTAATCTTTTTTTAAGAATTAATATTTTTTTCTTCATCAATATTCACTTTTTAATTGTTGATACTGTAAAATTTACATGATTTCAATTTTCACTCAGATGTGTTACGATATCAAGCTTCGTTCAAAAATTAATGTGGTCTACATAAATTAATTCTCATTGTATCTGAATGACTAAAATAAAATAGTGACATGAAGAATGTAGGGAGTCCCAATTCATTCTATGACAGCCCAAGTTATTCGGCCCAATTCTCATAGCCCAACTAAGTTAGCCCAGCCCAACACTATTGGTACTACCTTTTCTCGTGAAGAAATATAGAGGGGAAGAGAAAGCGAGCGAGAGAGAATGAAGACACTGACAATGGACTACTTCGGAGAGGCGGAAGACCAGAGCGGCGGAGTCACGGTGGCGATGGACGTCGACGACGTCGATTCTTCCCTGGATCTCTTCGGCGAGGGGCCCGTACTCGACCTCCACCGTCTCGCCGATTCCGATTTCTTCAACTCCTTCCAAGACGATTTCGATGATGAGGACATCAACTGATTCCTACTGTTCGTATCACTCTTCCTTCTGATTTCTGTATATCAAGTATTCGATGATTCGTGTCGCACTCTCTTTCAATCGTGCTTGTTCATGATGGATTATGGATTTCTTGTTCGGATTTTCGTATTTCAAATCGAATGAATTCTCCTTGTGATCGTCCATATTTGTTGGTGATTTGTTGAGATTTTTGATTTGAAGAAACCCTAATTATGCCCTTCTTGATTCAAACTTCCCTTAGTTGTCTCTGTTGTATGTACTGTCAAAAATTCAATTGTGAGTCTAATTGTGTTGAAAAAACATAGAAAAATTAATATTTCATCGTGTTTATACGCATCAAATGTTATCTGTAATGCCATTTTGCCATATTAGAGTATTGAACGTATAGAAGAATGAAGCTGAGATCATATAACGATTTGTTCTTTTTCTGAGAAAGTGGGTATACAGTGTGCTTAATATTAACATACAACAAGGCCATGGATGATAAAACAAGGCCAAGAAATTAGTTCCTCTTTTTAAGTATAACGAATCGATGAAATCGAGAGACTGAAGTAATCACCCAGAGCTATCGAATCAACCCAGTTGCCTGTTATGCTCTAAGCAGGTAAGTTTGGTCCAACACGAGCTGGAAATGGTTATATTTTCTCACGCATCCAACGAGCAATGAAGCATTTGCAAGTAAGCAATCGGAGAATGTTGGTAGCATTGAAATGTAAAAGTATCTGCAGAAAGCGCAATTTTGTCCGTGCAGCTGTCCTGAGTTGATCATCATATGCAAGTAACTCAACTTCGAAGTATGCTAGGTGAAGTCCTTCGACTCATTTTTGTAGTTTAGAACCTATCCTGGGAACGAAAACGACACTGTTAAAGCCCAGAGGAGGAGAAGTTAATAACATGATCATACCAGAATCTTGTTTTAGAAAGAAAAGTCTGTGGGAAATGGTTTCATCTCAATATTATGTTAAGCAGCATATGAAATGCAACTATGTTGTTTTCAAACTAGCACATATTGAAAGATTAGTGCAAAACAGCATTAAAGAAGCTTGGAGGCTAGGATGAATTTACAACTAATTATTGAAAACAAATCTGGAGTACCAACCATGTTCAAGATGAGGAGTGCCTAGATTGCCTTTGCTCAACAATAATCAACCTTCTAATGCATATGTTGGAACCTTCGACCGATAAATAAAAGTAGATGTAAGTTGTAGATAGAAATTTACTTCAAAATAGCAGCAACCTCAAGATTCTCTACTAGTAAGTCAGTTTATTGAATTAAAAGCCAACTTTGTTCCATACGTTGTATAATTGGGATGCCATTATAATTGATTAATCGACCAAACCCCCCACCGTACATAAAGCAAGGGGATTTTGTAAAATGGCACTTATAAGCCTTGTGTAGTACCTGAACCATGTTATCAAGAGGAGCACAGGATCCGTCAGTATTGTCGCCACATGATACATCACATTGAAGAATTCTCAGCTTCCCTTCCTGCCATGTTTATGAGAAAACCATCTTTTAAGTTAAAACAGAGATTACAAGATAAGTACAAAAAGAATTACAGGTTTACTTTTTTCCCTCACCTTGGTTCCATATACAAGGCCACCTCCAACTAAAGGATTAAAACAAGCTACATTAACCTCATCCTCAGCGCTTGGAAGAACTCTCACAAGTTCCATATCGCAAACTCTATAGATCTGCAAGATAAACAAACATCTGAGCAATGTGGAAGATCAAAAAAATAACACAGGGTTCGTTTCTTGTGTTCTTAAAGAGGTCAGTATATTCTGGTTTGAATCAATGTTTTACTAGAAGTTTCCCCATGAGCTAGTGATATGAAGAATTTCACAAAGCATACCTTGAAATTGGATATGCTTTTTCCATTTCACAAAATTAAACTTGTAACTGGGTGTTACCTGGAAAGATATATGTCCAGGCAGGGGAAGACCTATTGACAAAAAATGTTATGTTCCATCCTTTCCATGTGTGTCTATAGTTCTAAAGGTAAATAGTCCTAGATTTCTTATGATTATTAAATAATCATATTAACTTCCTTTCACTGTTTAGCACTCTGCACCTTTAACAATTAAATCTTATGGAGGATTTGGACTCAGTAATGAGTTCCACATTGAGATAAATTATGTAGAAAAACAAATAGAAAGAACCAGCACCCAGTTATGCATCTAAAATAAACCTGATAGATCATGAGCAACAGAATTAATAAATTACAAAGGCACATTCTCACCTCCAGAATAGTGTATATGGCTAGAGTTGCGTCTCCATTAATCATGACACTTTTAAGAAGTGAACTATGACGCCGACCATAGGCAAGTAACAAATGCTCAGAGGTAGGAGAGAACTGCAAAAAAGAAAATGGACTTGAGATAAGTAGCCATATTAACATTTCCAGTTGAATACACTACTGCAGGGAAAATATGAAATCTGAACAAATCAACCAAAAAAACATATACTGCACCTTCATCGTCGAAGAAAGGATTTTTATCATCAGACCAAGATGAATTTAGAAACAAATTTCATGTATAGACGCACAAATCTTATAGTTTTCAGTGAAAAGAAGATCATTTATTAATAGCTTTAATTTTCACTATAAGATGGGAACTAACATCAGTGTCCTGCCTCAGTGAAATTCGTCTTCTCCAAAAATAGTATTTTTCATCATATATCAGCAATCAACTAGATCTTAGTGAAAGTATGTATATTGACAATACCTTATCACAGAGAAAATTAAAAAAGAAACATGGGGTAAGGATGCTTACTCACTAACAGCCCACATATGCACAATTACATTTACATTGTAAATATTCTGTTAAAATGCGTGAAGATATAATATTCCTCCATATTGACTGCAATAATTCTTAGCAGATAGCATGCTTGGTGTGCTTATCTACTTTACAAAAGCTCAAAAAGAAAAGAAGGTAATTGTGTGAACTGAGCATATAATTGAAATTCATTTTGAGATGGACTTGTTTACAAGTTTCAGAAAGTATATGATAGAAGATATTGCATTTCTAATTATATACTTAATTTAGTAATACACCTAACCTGTATTGATGTCAAACAGTGAGCAGCTCTGATAGCCCGAGAGGCCAGAACTATGCCAAATCTACATAAATTAAAATTCATCAACTTTAAAGAAGATTTGATTTGGATAATGATGTAAGATTGCAGAACAATACAATAACATGGGGACTCACGTGGCTTCCTCTAGGGAATATATCCTTAGCTCATACATAACTCGGTGAGCTGAAATTGGATGTCTAGTAGGAGATGTGGAGGCTCCCGCAACATCATGCTGAACCTGGCCTTGAAACCCTGGATCAGCATCCATGTGTGGTAGGATGCAAGCCACACATACTGCCAAAAATCTTCCGCATGGTGAAAAATGAGCACCCATTTCACTACAAAAGTTTGTTTCATGTAAGAATTTAAAACATTTCAGCTACAACCTTGAGGAAAGAGAGGAAATTATGTCTGTGGTATCATTTAGGAATTCCCAAGACTTAATACCATCAGGAAAAAGTAAAACCAAAAAAAAAAAACCAGCTTGTTTTGCTTAAAACACATAGTTCAAATTCCTACAAACCGACTATTAGATAAAACTAGTTAACAACTAAACATACCTACAAAGTACTGCGTGTGGAATTGTTAAGCGACAGCGTTCTGCATCAAGAGGTGCACAAGGATTTTTCACATCATGAGACCATATCCTAAGCTTCACAGTGCAAGGTAACTCAGCAGCTGCGGCTGCAGCCAGAGACGTGGCCACCTCAGAGTGGACTTGGCTCATGAAAGGTTGTGAATTCCTGTGCTCAGGTCGAATATTATTAAAACCAGCATCAGCACTTGAACCAGCAGTTGGTATTGTGCGGCTGCGCGAAGACTGGTGCCATGAATTAGATCTTCCAGGAAACCTCGAATTACCAACATTTGTAGGAATTACTGTCGGAACTGCCCTCGATGAGTTCCTAACTGCACTATAGGAAGGCAACCCTTCACTAGTGCCTCCATTTTGTGAATGCATTGCACGTTGGCCAGCTTGGCTTTGACCAATCAACCAGCCCTGCAAAAAGGGAAGCTCCCAAGATGCGGGATCACTAAATGGAAAAAACTGATTGCTTCTCATTTCAACCTGCACATCTGTATCCATCACATTCGTAGCATGTTGAGGAACAGCACTTCCCATATCCCTTGTAGAAGTAATATTTAGCGGCTCATCTGGCACAGATGAACTATTAGATTCAACAGGAGACAATACAAGTTCATACTGTCCAGCTATAGTAGAGTATGTTAGAAGTCGCATGGAGGCAAGAGTATCCGCCCTTTGTTGTGGAGCACTAGAGCTCATGTCCACATCACTCTGCTGTGAAGGTAAAGTCCCATTACCTACGCTGATCGAAGGCCATACTATAATTGGTGAAGACATTATAGGAAGATCATTTCCTGAGTTTGATCGATAATTTGAATGAGCATCTGCCAAACATATAGTAGGAGGTGGGTAGCACAAGTATCCAGGTGAAGTTGCAATAGTCATTGAAGGATCTGATGAGTCAAGATCATTGACCTAGAAATATCCGCATCCGCATTATAAAACTGATTATTGAGAATATAATTTCTAACAGCACCTTGACAATACCTCAGCAGGTTAGAAGAAATGGTGCACCGTGAGGATGGAAATGTACAGCCCGAAGTGAACGGCGTGTCTTCAATATAATAGTTGGTGTGGAAGCATCCCCTCGCCTGTTGTAATGCCACATGTAGAGCTGTCACATAAGCAGAGGTTAATAGATGGTCGCCATCCAAATCCAAATCAAGGTGCTGCTGCATTCTAAATTTCTAACCTTGTGACCAGAAGCTACAGCCAAGATTTCACCCTGTGCATGGAAAGCAATTGAAGCAATAGGACGGTCTGCATGAAGTGGCATTCCAACAAGCAAATTTAAAGTGATTAAAAATATTAAAATTGAAATGGCAGGAAAACTTCTTCAACTTCAAATGTTTTAGGTAATTACAAAAATCACGCGATTCTATACACTCAGCAGTTTTTGCATCCCATAAACGGACTTCATGGTCTAAACTTCCACTTGCGAGAACTTCAGGATAAAGTGGATGAAACCTAACCTGCAGGTAGGTCATTCAGTATATCAATTACCCAGCCAGTATTGCATGCTTAACATTTTGCTCAAGTTAGACCCCAACAAGAACAGGTCAAACACTGAATCTTAATCTCACAAACAAAAGCACTTGTAAGAGAGTGAACTTAAGTTATATAAGTTTTCCTCACTCCCATTTTTGATTTTGTTTCTTTGTTCAATTAAGCACCCAAATGTTATTTCATGAATGCTATCAGATCATACATTACAAAAGTTCTCTATAAAGAAGACAGCCTTACCACCCAAGGTGTCCTCCGATGACCACTCAATGCCTTTAAGCATTTTCCAGTTTGACAGTTGATAATCTTTACTGTATGGTCTCCACTGCCACCAAGAAACATCATGAATTGTCTTAAATATACAATTGATCGGTACATGTACAAACGAAACATTATATAAACACAACACATATGATGTTGTATGTGTGCTTGTGTGTGGGGAGAGAGGGAGGGAGAGGGAGAGAGAGAGAGGCAGACTGTGTTGATGCCAGCCTTTTCCCATCAGGACTGAATGCTGCAGCAATTGTTGACCTAGGTGGAGGCTGTAGGGGACAATACTTGGCCGATAAATGTAGCAATGACTGTGCCTCTACCCTATAATCCGATTACAAAAAAAATGATCATTCTTTATAGCTCCAGCACATATATCACAAGTAAACCGTGGAAAGAGAGAGGAATCTCAGATACCATGAACGGAGCCCTTGTCTTGCGTCTTTTGTTGATTCACTTTTAATTCCACAGGAGCCAGCACAGTGACAGGACTCCTTGCCCCAAAATCTTTTGGTAATACGCTTTGTTTGAGGAGATACCTCTCTCCTAGCTAATAATTGAAATACATTACTGCAAGTAGAATTAGCATATCAATGTCAAATAATTTGTTGGTCCTCTGATGTATAAATCCATGGAAAAAAAGAAGAGAACCAAACATGATGTCAACACACTAAATATTAAGGAAGCCATCTTTGAGTAAATGAAATAGTGTACAAGTAGGCAGAGTAGTTCATTGGACAGTTAAACCTAGTAATTAGGAAAAAGCATAACAATGAAAACAAATGTTATGTCATTGTATTAACCAAACTGGTTGTAACTTCTTTTTTATTATTACATTCTCAATCCATAGCTAAGTGGTTCAAGCCAAGCATATGTTGGAGAAGGTCAAACTTTCCAAACAGCAAAACGTTACAAGTTCAACATAAGAGCATGGATACAAAATTTGTTGAAACAGTTAGAATCACCTGAATGACAACATCTACAACATGCTAAATATTAAAAAAAAAAAAGAACAAATCAATTGTGCAAGTCTCAAATGCACATTTGATTCCGTTTTGAAACCATAACACTGGAAGATTATCCATTAATTAATAAATTATCATCAGATTAATCCATCATCACACAGAATGTCTAAAATAGCATCTGAGCTCAAAGCCAGAGGGCAGGGCAATCTTAATGTCAAATCTAGACTTGGATAAACATATCTTTTATACCACAATCAATGAATATCCTAGAGAGGCTTCATTTCAGTGAAATCAAAGCAAATACAAGTTCAAGGCGGCTCATTCTAAATTGGTTACATTTCTTTTCCAAAATCAAACAATCACCCATCTAACGAAACCACACACTCCAATTGCCAAACTGAAAAGGGAGTAAAATCCAAAAGAGACCAATTTCTTGAACCATGCAATTTTCCCAGGAATAAGATACAGCTCAGCTCAATCCAACCTTACACTCATCAGCTCAAAGAATTGGGATATATATATATATAACAGAGGACTCCAATAACCAAATTCAGGGTCGGAAATGAAAAATTAGGTGAAATTGGGGCAAGAATTTAACCTTTGCCGCGGACTAGATTGGTCAGGAAGGCCCGTGGGCGGAGGGACCAACTGCTGGAAAGTCGGAGGCGGAGGCGGAGGCGGAGGCGCGGCGGAGGAATTATCCGCCCAAACCGACGAAGACCTCATAGTGAATAACAATTCACAACTCAAATCAACAATTCAGAAATCCGTCTCCACTAACAACCTGCAATCATCCTTGCACTTCTCCAAGAAATTAGGCTCATTTACAGGTTTAGATCGAGTGAATTGTCCAGGAAATGACCCCAATCCTTGAATGACTTTAGAGGACTCTATGCAGAAGGAGATCTCGGCGGCGGGGGCAGAAAGAGGAGGGCGGTGGCTGAGACGGGGCGTTGCGAATTTCTCCGGCAATCGGAGAACGAGATATTTGATTCCAGAAGAAATGGTTTGACGGAATTGCCCTTATTTAGGGGTTTTAACAGCATCGTCCCACGCGAATATATACCGCGTGAGTGTGACGCTCCCCCATTTGCATTTCCGTCTCAAATATATATATATATGTCGTACAAAAGCCCCTTTTATGGTAAGTAAGCAAAGAACCTCTAGAAATATGCATACAATCGCAAACCTTTTTTCCATATTTAATTCTTCTTTGATTTTATCTTAATTACAAAATTAGGATAAGAGTAATTTTTGTTGTATAATTGGATATAAGAGTCATTTCTTTATTACATAGAAATTACCAAACATGGTCCTCGATTTCCGGGCACTAATTTTGCCCACTAAAAATGATAATTAAAAATTAATAGATTGTTTCATGCATCTTATTATATGAGACGGGTCAATTAATAATATATCTATAATAATTCATACCAGAATATTTGAAAATGAGTTTAGTTTATTTGTAATGAAATTTTATTTCATAAAAAATGTTCGTAAAAACATTTCATATAATATTTTTCAACTGAAGAAACACTATGTAAAGTAAAAAATGGATAGCTACAATCCAATTATCCCTATTTAAACTAATATTGTATTGTACTTAAGGATAAGTACAATGATGGACTAAATTCCAATTGAGTTTAATTACGTGGTCTAAAATCCCTTGAAAAGTCTAGAAGGAAAGCACATATATATTGACTACTTTCCAAATTTCCAAGGGGCACAAAACTTGTAGAATTTTGCAAGGTTTTTGGTTGTGTTGAGTGTTTCTATAAAACTTTTGAAGATATATAGGGTTTGTTTGAATGAGGTTTTACTGAAATCCTGGATTTTACAATAAAGGTGAATAGTAAAAATATATCTTTATTTTAGAATTTAATAGGGTATGATTATATTATATATGTCAAATCAATCAGGAAAATGTGGGTTGATATAATATTTTATTGTAAAAAGTTGGATTGATATAGTATTTTATTATGAAAAATGTATTTTGCAATGATTAAATGATTAAATATAGGTAGTAATGATTATTTTTAGATATTATAATCCAAACTTAAATTTGAAAACAAACATATTTTCGAATTTTAAAATTCGTTTTAATCCAAATATTTCCATACGTGCACATTTTATATCATCAAGATTTAGTAAATAAATAAATAGATTAAAAATATTGTAGGACGGCGGATTCATAAAATAGAAACACATTCCTTTACTGAAAATTTCAAAATTTTAGGAAACGTATGATATTCACAAATTTTATATGCTTAATTCAGTAATCAAATTGGTTGTTGTTATCAGGATATATTAATTGACATAATTAAAGATTTTTTATTTATTCATTCATCATATATTATTTACATATGTAATATTTTATAATAATATTAATCCTTGTATTTTCATATTTAATATCGGGACTTTTAGGTGGAAAAATTGATAAATTATTTTTGGCATTGCTGGTGTTGTTATAGCTGGTCACTCTAAGCATTTAGTGTTATATATATATATATATATATATATATATATATATATATGTGTGTGTGTGTGTGAGAGAGAGATATCAAAAGGGAAAATAAGAAAAAGGCTCTCAAAAAACTAACACAACTCTAGATACAAAATTTATATATATATATATATATATATATATTAATAAAACACCCATTATGGGTGGGGGATTAAGGCACCATCCCCAGCCTGTGAATATATAAGATCAAAATAACAATATCCGAAAAACAGACAAACATAAGCTAAGCACAACATACTGTGCGTACAAGAGGCTACAAAAAACCACAAAAACAAAAGCCTAGCGGGATCCCCAGTTTGATAACCCAAACTATCGGAATCTGAAGTTTGGGTACCCAAGCTGGTCTATACGCGCCAAAGAGAGCAACACACAGGGTGCTGAGTGTGCATGGAGAATCTGAATGCCATGGCAGAGTCTACCTGAACGAGCGAGGAAATCTGCTGGGCGGTTTACTTCACGAAAAATGTGAGAAATCTGAGTCTGCATCTGTGAAAGAAGGTCCCGAATCTGAATGAGAGGGTGCTAAACCTGCCAAGGACCAAGACGACCTGAACGGAGAAGTGTGACAACCACTTCTGCATCCAACTCGATGCAGAGAGGAGCCTCGAACTAAAGAGCCAGCCTGAGTCCTTACAGAAGCGCCTAGATCTCTGCATCGAAATTAGATGACGCATGTAAAGGAGTGTGAAACGCAAGTAGAATATCACCATGATGGTCTCTAAAGATACCAGCTGCGCCGCTTGCACGATTAAAGGATCCATCTATATTCAGCTTGATCCAAGGTTCTGGAGGAAGTAACCATCGAACTAGCTGAGAAGAAACCGGTCGGGGGATAGATATCATGGCAGACATGAAGTCAACGGACGGATGGGAACCCCTCCAGTGAATAGGAAGGAGCTTCCGTGACATCACAAGCAAAAATAAGTGGTGGGTAACCTGCCAAATAACATGTGAAGCACGGAAAGGAATATCACGATGCTTGTGACTATTCTTCTCCGTCCAAGTGAACCATAAAATTAAACAAGGGATAATAAAACAGATATGTGATGTGTGTGCACGTGGTACCGCATGTCTCCAGAAGCTCAAAACCTGTGTAATATCAGATGTGTCAGGTAGTGTGCAGTGAAACCAAGAAGCAAAATTGATCCAAACAGATCCCACGGCATCACATAAGAGAACAAGATGGGGATTGGACTCAATATCAGATGAGGTAGGAGGACAACAATGACATCTCGAAGCGAGATGAACACCTTGAGATTGTAACTTGGAATCTAAAGGCAACTTATTACGGAGCAGACGCCAAAGAAAGATCGAAATGATAGGTTAAGAAGGGTGGACCAGATACAAAAGTTATATTTATCCATCTATACATCTAATTCACTATCTTTGTTCAAAAGCTGGTAATCTTCATTATTATATCTTTCCAGCTTCGTTATCAAAATTGCTAAATCAAAATCAATTCAAAACAATTTTTGATAAATAGTTGTATTTGCTACCTTCGCCTAAAACAAATGAACAATAATCATATTACTCTAAGAATAATCCATAGACAATCATATCGTTATATAAATTGAAGTAAAATAAATTTCATTCATGAATGAAAAAACACAGATCCTATACAATCTCAAATCACACAATAGTGAATGTTTTTTATTATATCAAAAATAAACGCATTAGTAAGTAAATAAAAATTTGGTTACAAATTTACCTTAACACTGAGAAACTTACTTCTCATTCACAATTGAATGACTAACATTGTAATAAACAAATTGTTGGTAAATGAATGACTAACATTGTAAGTCATTGCAAAGTTTTAAAATCCAAAGAGTCTTATAAGGTATAGGGTTCATGTCTCTCGACATTTTGAAAATTAAAGATATATTTGAACTATATATTGTGTGAATATGGATGTCTTCTTTTAAAAAAAAAAGATAGGAATTTGAGAAATGAAAGATAAAAGTTTCATTAGTTGATTTCTCATATTTATAGTGAATAATTTGATAATTCTATAGGAAAGTAGTGATTTTTTAGGCAATTTTTTTTTAAAAATATTGATTGTGTCATTCCATTATTTTCATTACGAACATACCATAAATTATAGATTTGATTTTTAAAGTAGAAGAAAGCACGAACACCATGACTGCATGGTGATGATATTTAAAAAAAAAAAAAAAGACCCTCAATCAACCAAAACGACAAGTCTTCAAACTCATATTTATGAATAAAATTAATAAATTGAACCGGATTTCATTCCCTAAATTAATAAAGTTATTTCTGGTATTTTTTCCCTTGCCAACAAATACGCTTCATGATTATTGGTATTCTCCACATTATAGAAAACGTTTATTCCAAATTTTAAAACATCAACATTAATTACATTTTGAATTAATTATGAGGAGATCTCAAAAGTCAATATCACCTTTTGAATTGTTACACAACACACAATACATTTTCTAAATGGTATTTAATATTATAGATAGAATGATATTTGAGTTTAATGTGCACTTATATATGTATTTATATATAAGTAAATGGAAAAAATATTTATATTATTAGATTTATATAAGTAGAGATATATATGTGTATTTATTTATATAATATAAGTCTTTACAGAAAAAAAAGCCTATTAATTATATAATATAATATTAACTTGTGTACGATATATATTATTACATTTCTTTAATTTGTATTCATATCTATATATATTTGATGACTAATAATGCATTTTGTTGGTAAATCAATTATATATACTTTCCTGGACGCTCTAGTTTACCTGTCTTTGCTAGTCATCTGTGGCGTCGGTTGGCGAAGGTTGGAGCTCAGGCTCAGCAGCACATGTTTTGGACCCTGGGTTCTGGCCAATGTTTTTTCTTGGATGATACTTGGATGGGTTAGCAGCCTCTGGCGTCTATCTACTCTGGTTCTTCTTTGCGTCGGCATGATGTTAGTGCGATGTGGGATGGTCGGCGTTGGGATTTGGATGATTGGAGGTCCTTTCGAAGTCGGCATTTGGGTTTTTCTGAGGAGATCCTGCAGGAGATTTCTCGAGTGCCTATTCTGCCTGATAGAGAAGACATTGTGCGTTGGAGACTAACCCCCGATGGAAATTTCTCATTAGCTTCAGCTTGGGAGTCGGTCCGGGTGAGAAAATAGGTACGGCCTCTCTTTGGAGCTATCTGGTCCGATCTGCTTTCTCCTACCATTTCTGTTTTCCTCTGGCGCCTTCTCCTTCGTCGCCTTCCTCTTGATACTTCCTTACAGTCTCGTGGCATTTCTTTAGCATCTCGATGCTTATGCTGTCCATATTCATCTTCCCAGGTTGAATCTATCCCTCATCTTTTCTTCCTGAATGATGCTGTAAGATCTGTCTGGTTGCATTTTGCTGCGTGGTTTCATTGCACACTACCCTGCACTACTGATATTACACTGGTCTTGAGCTTCTGGAGACATGTGGTTCCACATGCACACACCTCACATATATGTTTTCTCATCCCCTGTTTGATTTTCTGGTTCACATGGACGGAGAGGAATAGCCACAAGCATCGTGGTATTCCTTTTCGAGCTTATCATATTATTTGGCAGGTTACGCATAATCTCTTCTTGCTGGTAACAGCAAGGAAGCTCCTACCTATCCATTGGAGAGGGTCTCACCCGACGGTGGATTTCATGCCGTCTCCCGTGTTTATACCACGCCAAGTGGTCTCTCAACCCGTTCGTTGGCTTCTACCACCAGATCCATGGATTAAGCTCAACACAGATGGAGCTTTTGATCGGGTCACTGGAGGTGCAGCAGGAGGGGGTCTTATTCGAGATCCACACGGTGACATGTTGGTGGCTTTCTCCACTTCGTTCCAGGCTACTTCCAGCTTTGATGCAGAGCTACAGGCGGTTCTTCAGGGACTACGGTTGGCACAACAGTTTCATCGCCCGGTTTGGATCGAGCTAGATGCAGCTGTCGTTGTCTCCCTCCTTCAGTCAGACAGATCTGGTCCCTGGCAGATTCAACACACGTTGGTTCATATACGGAGGATCCTTTCTGATATGCAGGTTCGGATTACTCACATCTTTCGGGAGGGTAATCGACCGACAGATTCTCTAGCACGTCTTGGGATGGTCACACCTCAGCTTCAGATCCTTCATCAGCATAGCTCGCCTCGGCCTATTCTTACACTTGTTCGCATGGATCAGCTTGGCTATCCCAATTTCAGAGTTCGATAGTTCTTGGTTTTTCTTGTTGTTTTATGTATATCTTTCTTAGTTCTTTCTTAGCCTATTCGTCTTGATAGGCCCAGTGTGACTTTGACATTGTATCATGTTTTTATGATTTATCTACAGGCTGGGAATGGTGCCTTAAAAAAAAAAAAAACTAAATGGTTTTTAAGGTTAATAGTTGACTTTAATAGGTACGTACTTATATTAACATCGATTATGGGTATGTATATACCATACATGTGAATCTAATCTAATCTATATATAAATATATATATATATATACACACACACTAGTACTCACACCCGCGCGATACGTGGTCTGTGATATAATGTTGATAAATATAAATTATTTGATAATATAGTGTGAGTAATTATAGTATATAGAAAACTATATTGTCACATCCCGATTTTCTAAAACTTTTAGAATGTGAAAATTGACAATAGCATAAAGATTTTAATGTAAGCAACGGAAAAATGGAATAAAATTTTCTTTTAAAATCTAAGTCAAGTCTTGATTAATAGAATTTCATGAGAGTGCAGCGGAAAATTATATATTAAATATTTGACAATTTTATGAAAATATGCAGCGGAAGACTCTATTTAAGAAAACAATTAGTTTAACTTAGTCAAAAGGAAGAGCATCGGTATAAAAACTAATTTTAATAAACATGAGTAAAATGTATTTCATAAACCTCAAGAGAATTAAATTAAATAAACTTCTTGACTTTAGCCACTGCGCATCCACCCCGCTCCACGTCATGCATTTTATTCTGAAATGTTAGTTTATATGGGGTGAGCAAAACACGAGCTCAGTGGGGACATGCTTGTCTACATTAAAGGCAACATGTAAAAGTAAGACAAATATCACAACATGCATAAAAACATTTTCCTCGTCTTGGGTTTGGCCATTAACTCTTAGCACGGCGGGCAATACTCGAGGACCCACTTTTGATCCTTGGACCTCTCGCGTCCCTGGCTAATCCTCATGCATAGATCATACATCACAACACGTATTTTCATAAATAATTTTCCTCAAACACATTGCATCAATTTATCAATCACTTCACATAAAACATTTAATAGAGACAAACACGTAAAGGAAATCCCCACCTTAACAGTTGAAAAAAAAACCTTGAATGCTATGAGAATGAATGCAAACTTATTTCTCGTGGTTCACACCTTCTTCGTCACCTAGTCACCCAAAATAAAAGGGAAAACACACTTAATATTTATTCTATATTTTAATAGTCAGTACTATTTATTTTAGATTGAACTAAGGCTCTTAAGGGTCTTAAATTAAATTTGGATTATTCTGAAAATTAAGCTAAAGTCTTAGGGGGTAAATTTGGAAATTCCAGAATATCATTAATTTGATTTGGGGTCAAAACAGATATACAATTATATGTGTTGCATCACCTAACATTTATATCCTCTCTGGTGGACCCCACACCCACTCTCTCCTCTCCCGTACACTACTCTCTCTCCCTCCCTCTCTCTCCTTCCCTCTCTCTTCCTCTCTTTCTCTCTCCCCATCTCTCTCGGTCCCACACTTTCCCTCTCTCTCCTCCCCCTCTCTCCTCCCCTCTTTCTCTCTCTCCTCCCCTCTCTCTTACCTCGGCCACTTTCTCTCTCTCTATCTCTCTCTCTTCACTCTTGATTTCATTCTTCTTCTCCTTCTTCATATATCACGTCTAAATATTAACATGTATAATCTATTATTTTACAACATAGTGAAAATCTATACCCCAAGAATTGAATTACTGCAGAATTTAAATATGAAGGAATTAGGGGTGTGCATCGGTCGGTTCGGCTACCGAACCGAACCGAATTCCCAAAACCGAATTAACCGAAATTTATAATTGAAAAAACCAAACCGAACCGAATAGTGAAGAAAACCGATTAGAAACCGAACCGAAATAGTCGGTTCGGTTCGGCACAAAACCGAAATAACCGAAATTTATATTTCTTCTAATTTCTCACAAGTCAAAACTTAGTAATTAAGATGCAATTTTTAAGTAAATACTTCAACCATCAAATTTTAATTTTGGACAAAGTAGCAAAATAAGATCAAAGTTAAAATAAAAAATAGCAAAAAATCTATAATGTCTTCGAACCATAATTAAACCACCAAAGTCTAATTTTAAACATAACAAAAGAATTTACAACCAAATCCTCCAACAATAAAAATATATATTTAGATGATATATATCTATAACAATTAACAATACACATTTATATGGTAATATTTTATAAAAACATATAAAATATATTCATATGAAGATTATCATTTTAGTCTACTTGATTCTACTCCTAATCAATTAGAGCATACATTCCTAATTAATTAGCTAGAGATTAACCTATATTAATCCAAATACTACTTTTAAAGATTTGAAGAAAAGAAACTGGGAGAGAAAGAAAAGCACGTACCTTTCTGTCGTTTTTTGAAAACTGATAGACCCTAGAATCATATTCCTAATTATTTATAGATTGCTTTTACGGGCCCTCAATCTTTGTTGGGCCACACTTAATAATTACTACCTCCGTCCCAAAATAAATGACGTTTTAGCAACTAAAATTTGTCCCAAAATAATTGTCGTTTTCGTATTCCAAAGTATATTTACATGCAATATACCAAATATGCCCTTATTTACTCATCTCAAATTAAATGTATTAAAGAGATAAAAGTTCCTCATTAATTAAACTTAAATAGGGGTAGATTGGACTTTTTATTACATTTCTTAATATATGTGCAGAAGGCTAAAACGTCATTTATTTTGGGACGGAGGTAGTATTTACTTATGGGCTCACCACTAACACAACTCATCTTATTTTTATTATCTTGATTAATTTAATATGCTATAAGATACCAATAATTTATTAATTATTATACTAGAATGCTATTAAAATTTTGGGTTGCTACATATACATGATCCAATTTACTAAGAAAATCTTAATTTACTAAAGATAATCCAATTCACGACACTATATCGATATTATACACATCAAATTCACTAATTTATGATTAATACTAAAAACAAAAGTATCAATCATGATCTTCAAATCAAAATTGAAAAGTTTACCTACAAAGTTTGTAAGTTTTTTAAAAACTTCTTTATACACAACATGTCTAGTTGAAATATTTTTTTTGTCATCTATATTACAAACTAATATCGTCACTCATTTAAATTAAATATACTAAAAAATTAAAAAAATGAATTAAAAATCAAATTCAGTTACTTAAATTAAATACATGTGTGTGTCAGAATGTATATATAGAAACAATACACAATGAAATTAGAAATTTTACGTAAGAACTTGATGCAAGCATTGTCAATTATATATTTTCAACCTTTTATTTTAAAATAAATTTAATTACAAAAGCATTTTTAATTAATATCGTTTAACATCAAAGATGTCAGATAACTATTCCATTATAAGTATCACGTAAATTAATTAATATAGCACGATATTGATCATTACAATTCAAGTCCAACAAAAAATCGAAATGTCGTAGTAGTGATCTATGATGATGACAATATAATTATAAACTAAACATATAATTTAAATAATTAGTTGAGTCATTTAACGTGCACTCTCATATAAAAATATACGAAGTCCTAAATTTAAAGTAAATGATGAAAATTTTATTTGATTATGAGATATTTATAATTGTATATTTGACAATATCTTCAATTCTTCAATATATTGACTAATATTACATATTTAAAATATTAATATTAATTTAAAAAATATTTAGGATGACATATAATTCAGACCAAAATACATATTATACATATACATATATGTATATACACACATCATTTAAATGTGTTATATATATTTAATACATTAAATATGATATAAATTATCCCCATGCAAATTAATATTTAATATTGAAATTATTGTTTGGATATCTATAGTTGGTATTTAAAAAATTATTCAATAAAAGTTAATTTAATTAAGATGAATAAAATGAGAATAAACTAATACAATATTTATATTATTAAATCAAATAGATTAAATAGTAAAAATGCAAATAAATTTTTTTTGTTGACGTGACACTTACAAATATTAATTTAAAAAATACTTAGGATGACATTTAATTTCACACTAAATACATATTATATATATACATGTATGTATATACACCCATCTTTAATAGTGTATACTTATTTACTAATTTATATTTAATATTATATCACTTATCCCTAAACAAATTAATATTTATATTGAAATTATTGTTTTGACAATATCTATTGTTGGTATTTAAGAAATTATTCAAAAAAAATTTAACTTAATTAATATTAATAAAATAAGAATAAACTAATAAAATATTTACATTATAAATTGAATGGATTAAATAATAAAAGATACAAAATAAAAAAATAAAAAACAATTGTTAATGTGACAATTTTTGTGGGAAAATGGTATTTTTGTAAATATCTTCAACATTTTCTCTAGTTATAGTATAAAAATATATAGATAGATTTATATATTTATTTTTTCTTTTGAGTTTGTTCTATACAATAAATATAAAATTAAATGTCATAAATATTTATATTTTTGTAATTTTTATTAATAAATGTAAAGTGAAAGTTATTAATGATTTCTCAAAATAGAAATATTTAATAAATGAGACATTTATTGTAGTTATTTTTTGCAGAATATTCTGTTTATATATATATATATATAATATTTTTTTGGAATGATTAAATATTAAAATTCTAATATTATTTATAAATTTTCTATTTCCAAAAATAGATTTAACCATTTTGACAGGAAAATGAAAGATAATCGATTTCCTGTTTTTGTCAATGTTCCTTTTTTTCATATAATATATATATATATATATATTATCATTTTACAATGGCATGAAATATAATATATATATATTATTTATATGCATATTAAATCAATATATTATCATCGAATAAAATCATTGTTTTTATTATTTATATGATATATACATCATTTAATAATATTTAAATTTAAAAAAATTAGTGCATAATTTTGCTTGAAGAAGATATAACTTCTTCTTCTAATTTTTCATCAGATTTTGAAATCCTTGAAGTAGAAGCCCTTGATGGATATTCTACCTGATAATCAATTGGAGAAATATATGAATATGTTGATCTCATAGATCTAGATTTATCTATTAAATTATCAAACTGTAAATTTACAGAACCTTCAGAACTTTGAAAAACATTCATTAGTTTTGAAGAAGTATTAGGTTGAGCAGATACTGCCCTTTCAATTATCCTATTTTCAGGAAATATAATTTCTTCCCATTTAATAGATCTTCTTGTAACAATATTAGATTTATGACAATTTGTTTCAATCAAAAAACAGTTTCATTTATCGTTTTATCCTTTAATTTACAATGTGGATTTAAAGTGAATAAAGGTTTATAATATATTCTATAACATATACAAATTACTTCAGATCCTGAAGCATAATTATAACCATTTATGCAAAAAAGAGATTAAATCTTTATTAGATAAAGGGTTAATAGCTCCCTCACAGTCTGCTTGGTCTTGTACTGATTTTTATGTTAATAAACATAGTGAAATTGAAAGAGGTGTACCAAGAATGGTAATAAATTATAAACCTCTAAATAAAGTTTTAAAATGGATAAGGCATCCAATTCCTAATAAAAAGGATTTACTTGACAGATTATATAATGCTGTTATATTCTCTAAATTTGACATAAAATCAGGATATTGGCAAATTCAAATTGATAAGCCGGACAGATATAAAATTGCCTTTAATGTTCCAATAGGACATTATGAATGGAATGTTATGCCTTTTGGTTTAAAAAATGCTCCTTCTGAATTTCAGAAAATTATGAATGATATATTCATTCCATATAGTAATTTTATAATTGTCTATATTGATGATATTTTAGTCTTTTCTACTTCAATAGAAGATCATTTTAGACATCTTGATATATTCAGGAAATTAATCATTCAAATGGGTTAGTTATATTTAAACCAAAAATGCTTTTATGTCAAACTAAAATTAGATTTTTAGGACATAATATTGAAAAAGGGAATATAATCCCTATAAATAGAAGTATATATTTTACTTCAAAATTTCCTGATAAAACTCAGTTACAAAGATTCATAGGATGTTTGAATTATATTTCTTCATATTATAAAAATTTAGCAGAAGATACTGTTATTTTATATGAAAGACTAAAAAAGAATCTTGTTCAATGGTCTGATAGACATACTGAAGCAGTTAAAAGAATTAAAGAAAAGGTTAAATATTTACCTTGTCTGTCTATTACAAATCCAAATTGGATAAAAATAATAGAAACTGATGCTTCAGATATAGGTTTTGATGGTATACTAAAACAGATTGATCCTTTAAATAAAAAAGGAATATTTGATAAGATTTTATTCTGGAAATTGGAATGGAAGTCAGAAAAACTATGAAACTATAACAAAAGAAATTATTTCTATAGTTAAATGCATTTTAAAATTTCAGGATGATTTATATAATCAAAAACTTATTTTAGTCCTGGTTCAGAAGCCAGGCAAGGTATATTTATGGTACGAAATCTAAATATATAGTTTTCATCATTGTATATAATAATTAGTTTTATAAATTAGTCCATTTATCAAAATGTTAAAATAAGAATAAACTAATAAAATATTTATATTATAAATTGAATGGATTAAATAATAAAAGATTAAAAAAAAGAAAAAACAATTGTTGATGTGACAATTTTTGTGGGAAAAATGGTATTTTCGTAAATATCTTCAACTTTTTCTCTAGTTATAGTATAGAAATACATAGATAGATTTATATATTTATTTTTTCTTTTGAGTTTGTTCTATACAATAAATATAAAATTAAATGTCATAAATATTTATATTTTTGTAATTTTTTTATTAATAAATGTAAAGTGAAAGTTATTAATAATTTCTCAAAATAGAAATATTTAATAAATGAGACATTTATTGTAGTTATTTTTGGCAGAATATTCTGTTTATATATATATATATATATAATATTTTTTTGGAATGATTAAATATTAAAATTCTAATATTATTTATAAATTTTCTATTTCCAAAAATAGATTTAACCATTTTGACAGGAAAAGGAAAGATAATCGATTTCCTGTTTTTGTCAATGTTCCTTTTTTTCATATAATATATATATATATATATATATATATTATCATTTTACAATGGCATGAAATATAATATATATATATATATATTATTTATATGCATATTAAATCAATATATTATCATCGAATAAAATCATTTTTTTATTATTTATATGATATATACATCCTTTAATAATATTTAAATTTAAAAAATTAGTGCATAATTATAGGGATGATACCAAATCATTAGTTTTCAAATTCTAAATATATTTATGGTACGAAATCTAAATATATAGTTTTCATCATTGTATATAATAATTAGTTTTATAAATTAGTCCATTTATCAAAATGTTTATATATATATATATCTCTATAAAATTGTCTAATTCATCAATTTATTTACGTGTGCATATGTCAAAATAATTATTGAAATCTAGTTATCTTTAATCTAGATATAACTATAAAATAAAAGATGAGTTATTGCTTTGTAGTACATATTTTTTTGAAAAATTGATATATATATATATAGAGGTTTCTAAAAAAATGATATGTATGATATTTATAATGATATATATATATATATTATGTATTATAAAAGACACAAATTGATAAGTCTGACTTACCGATTTGATAAATTCACAAATTGAAATCTAAATATGTTAAAAAATTGGGTTTACCATCAACTATTCTTATCTATATAGATATTGAATTATGATATTTATTTATTTATCTATTTATTAAATAAAAAAACACTTCCAATTGTGGAAATGTGTTTTGGGCGGGAAAATGTTGGTCTTACTTTTTTTAGAAACCATTGTGTTTTTATATATACTAGTATTTACCCCATGCGATGCACGGATATAAATTTTAAAATGAAATATATTTATATAAATGCGATGTAAATAGATTTTTATATACAATAATATGTTAATATATATATATATATATAAAGTATAGGAATTGAATGAAACAGAGTAATATTTCTTATTCAATATTAATATCGATATTGGTAATGTAATCTAATAACATCTAAAAACTTTTTTTTAGAATCGGTATTTAATAAATTTTGTTACATATTTTTTATTAGTTTTTATTGTTATAAAATGTTGAAAGTGATTGAAAATTTCAATATTAAACCTAATAATTTAAATTTATAAGAAAAAAATAACTTAAATAAAAAGAAACTTACAAATTACAAATATGGAACCATTTTTTTTTTATTAACAATATTTATTATGTTGTTCTTATCTCTCACAATATTTTGTATCCATCAAAATATTCAAACTAAAATGACTGATTATATTTTGAAACAAAAACATATAATTGACCACGACTAAAAATGTTCTACTTCAAAAAAAGTCCGACATGAGATTACATATTATAATATTTTAAAATTCATTTATCAAAATAATACATATTATATATATATATATTATTTATTAAAAATGTGATCAAATTGAATTACATGAGTATAAATTGCTAATTTTCGAAATATATCATATGATATTTAAGTTTAATAGGTAACTTATGCAATATATTGTATCAACATGTGTAATATTACATTGAGGTAATATTTATGATTTATTAATATTTTTCCATATATAACTTTACCAAATATAACTTGAGAAATCAACCTTACCTTATATATTTTAAAACAATACTCTATATATTTTAATAAATAAATAAACTAAAATCTCATATATACTACATGCATATACCAATTATTATTTGTTCAATTTTTTTTTTATTAATATAAGTTAGATGAAAAAAGTGGATACTACTGAATTTGAGTTTTATTAATATTTAAATGCATCATTAATTATGTGATAAATAATATTGAATCTGTCATTATTACATACATACAAATAATATTAACATGCATATATAAAAAAAATGGTCAATGATGTCTATATTTCAAGAAAATTGAAAAGTATATGTATCAAATTTCAATAATTTTTTTTATTTTAGATTTGACAAAAGAATAATTGACAATTAATATTGTGAATTTACATATAATTCAAACATTAAGTATAAAAAAACTCAAAAAACTAATACAACTCAAATTTCATCCATTATATTTATACATTTATACATCAAAGTAAATCACTATATATTTATTCTTAACACTATGAATGGTGCATCAGTTTGAGATAAATCCAAAATAAGAATTATTTTCCCTAACATATTACCTTTCAAGCTTTCACTATCTTGATTGCTAAGTCAAAATCAATTAATATTTTTCAACAATTGGTGAATATGTACTCTAAAGTCGCAAGCCAAGATTTCTTCAGTTATTACCTGCATATAAAAAGTGATCAAAGATTTTTAAAAAAATTAAATTATATCTATATTATACTAAAAGCAAGCAAGTTGGAGAAAATTTCTAATTTGCCACTTTCCCTCCTAAAAATGTCACATCAATTTGATGATGTGTAAAATAATTTCTTTTTCTTTTAAATTTTCAAGATTTCATTTTAATTTTCTAAATTAATTTAATAATTTTAAATTACATGACTTTCTTGATAAGCAATCAAATATTATAATAAAAAATAAAAGAAATATATATATAATTTTGATTAATAATACATTATAATGAAAGAGAGAGAAAAATATTTTTTATGTATTTATATTACGCATACTATTAAATTTTTTTTAAATAATTATAAATTATAAAAGATCACTTAAGTTAAAAGTTTATAAAATCTATATACTATAATTTATTGTAGAAATTTTGTTTTTTCATATTAACATACTCATGTGTCTTCTTTTTAAAACGTATTTTTTATTTTAATATATATTTGTGATAAAATATTTAATAGAATTTTTGAAATTCATGTACTTAAACATAAATGTTTAAGATAATATAAATATGTAAAAGTTTTATGAAGTTAGAAGTTAATACGAAAGTATTTTATGTTAGAAGTATATACTACGTAATGTGTAATGTAAGAAGAAAGTATAAGCATTCGATATTTTTTAATATTACAATATATATAAAAAAGAATATAAAAAATGTAATTATGTAAATTCATTTCTAGACTATATCTAAAATGACAATAGTTGGTGATTATTACCAATTGGCATTCAATTGCAAAACTATTAGCCAATAGGAAAAAAGGGAAAAAGCAAACTAAAAAAAAATAGAAAAACTTTTGAGTATCTTATTGGACAAGCTCCTAAAAATTATTGGACAATTTGAGTAATTTTTTTTACCTTCATTTTAATTTTCTAAATTAATTTAATAGTTTTGAATCAAGCTTCCATATCAAGCCATTAGAATTAGACTTCGTCTACAAGTCATTGTCCTACCTCTATATAAGCAATGCATGAATGAAGATGGAAGTCTCACTAAATGAGGATGAACTAGCTTATTGAAATGGAGGTTTAAAATATCAAAAAAAAATGAAAAATAATGGAGCTTGAAATATCAAAAGAAGAAGAAAATTAGTGATGAAAATAAGATGAAAAATTGAGGTGAAAATCATTTTCGCATTTAAGCAATGTATGTATATATACCTACTCACTTAATGAGAATGAACTAGATAAAATGAAGGTTAGAAATATTAAAAGAAAAAAAAAAGTTGGTGATGAAAATAAGAAGAAAAATTGAGATGAAAGTTATTGTATACAAGCAATGTATATATAATAACTCTTATTTAATTAGGATGAACTAGCATCAAATGAATGTTAGAATTATCAAAAAAAAAAAAAAATTAGTGGAGGAAATGAGAAGAAAAATCAATATGAAAACCATTATACTATATACGAAATTCATATATATCCACTCTCACTTAATGAGAATGAGCTAGCATGAAATGGAGGTTAGAAATATCAAAGAAAAAAATCGAGATGGAAGTCTTTTCAGATATAACGAGATATTACCAATACTAATTTGATTGTCATCTTGATTATTCAAATCCATTGATAAGTAATTGTATTACAAAAAATAAAAAAATCATTTAGCATTATAACAGTATAGATTATAAAAAACATTAAAAAATGATTTAACATTTTAGATACGGTATAAATTACATTATATCATCAACAATAAAAATTATTAGATTATATAACAAGACACGCATCGCGCGGGTGCACTACTAGTTGAAGTAAGAATAATCCATATATAATACTACCATTATAAAAAATAAAGTAAAATAAAAATCATATAAAAAAATTGAAATAACACAAATCAATCAGATAACATATCATAGAATCTCATATCATTCAATAGTGAATTATTTTTATAATTCCATATAATAATAATAAACACTAAATAAAAACCAACAATAATTAAATTCATCAACATGATTCTCAAGTATAATTTTATAACAAAACAAACAAAATAAACATTCAATTTTATAATTTTTACCTCTAAGGATGTCTTACCCTTCCATGAGTCGTTCAAAAGTGATACATAAAATAACAGAATGAAAGCGAGTGAATCAAACCAAGATAAATTTGTATTATTTATAATGTATGATTGTTGATTATATCAGGTAATTACCATAATTTAAGATAATCAATTTTAATGTTTTAAATACCATATTTTGTGATATCTATATATGCTAGTTTAATTGGTAGAATCAATGACAAAATAATTCTATATCTCAAATAGTCAATTAAATAATCAATGTATGCTAATGATAGTATAATTATATACCTCAAATAATTCTATAACTAATAATGGATAGAGTTGTGCGGCATTTACTTACGGAAATCTCAAATTAAAATGAATATTTTGATGAATAAATTAGCTACAACAATTACCACAATCATTTATAAATGGTCAATACCATAATTTATGAAATTAATCAATAATTTTATTCCATTTAACTCTTCACTTTTAAAGGAAAACATTTTTATTTCCTAATTTATATAAATAGATGATTTTTTTTATCATATAGATTCATCATTTTATTTTTATTTATAATATCTGACTTTTGAATGGAAAATCATTGTCATACTGTTTTAGACAATATTTTATTTTTTATATAAATAAAGATAAAAAGATATCAAAATATAGTTCATCTTCACGTCAGATGTTTATATATATGCATAACAAATTATTTAAAATTTTAATACAAACATAAATCCCATAACAATTATGTTTCACAATAATGAATATATATGAATTTTATTAATATATACATATATACATCCCATAAATCATGCAAATATCATCTTACATTTCTATGTGATATAATTCTCATTAGATATTATTTATGAAAAAAATAATCAATATAAATCTTTCCATTTATAAATAAACGATTTTTAAGTCATAAATAATTAAGTAGACGTATGTAAAGTGAAGAAAAATGTGTCATCTTGAAACAAAACTCAATATATGTATTATATCATTTTATTGTGGAATGAATTATAATTCTATATATATATATTATTCATTTGAATATTAAATTATATCTATATTTATATTATTGTATATAATCAATGTTTATATTATTGATGATATTACGTAAATAATATTTATATACATTATTTAAATCATATCATAAATATATCAACTGAAATTTAATAATCAAAGTTGACTAATCATATAGACAAATATGTGGAAAGATTTTTTGTCATATCACTTCCATAGATTTATACAAATTAAAAATTGTAAGTCTTTATTTATAGAAGAATATTGATTTCCAAATTAAAAATTAAAATTTGATGAGTAATCAATTGACAAAATCATTAATAAATAAACAATTAGCACAATTTACGGAAAATCAATCATAATATTCCATTTACATCCCCACTTTTAAAGGAAATGTTTGTTTTCCTAATTTATTACAATAGACGAATTTTCTTATCACATAGTTAAATTTTTATCTTTTATTCATTATTTCTGAATTTCCATTTTTAGGATGAGACCTTTAGATGATAAAAATATTTTTGGGAAAATTCTTAACTTATTATTTCAGAAAATATTCTCATATATATATATATATATATATAAATATGTATATATATATATGTGCATATGTCATACACCTATTTATATATCATATTATTTTGTAAAGGTAAAAAGTATATAATATATATTTTTTGCATATATTTACATGCATATTAAATCATATATAAGTATATATATTATCAGTGATTGGAATAACTTTATTATTATTTATATGATATATGATTATGATATTATGCGATGTAAATCATACATATGTATCATATGTAGATACACATATTGTTTAAATGATATTATAAATATATGAATTGAAATTAATAATTAAAGTTTACCTACCATATTGACAATTATGTTAAAAATGTTATTTTATTATATCACTTCCATAAATATACATATCATCAAACATAATTTATCATTTATCATTTATTTTAATAAATAAAAATCATTTCCACATTTAGCAAGGTGTTTTAGGCGAGAAAATTTTAACATTACTATTTGAGGAAATGTTTGTGTTTTTATATATATAAAGATAAAGATAAGACCCGTGTAATACACGGGTTCATATAGATTGAATTTAATAAATGAAGTACAAAAAAATTATATAGAAAAAATTTATGATTTGTACCCATCTAAGTTAATATGAAATATAATATATTTTAATTAATATATTATTTAACTGTTGAAATAAGTATTTCATAATGTATGTAAATAAATTATATTGTATACATATTAAACATGTTAAATAATTTTTAAATATATTATTTCACAATTACATATTTCTAGTGAAGAAAAAATCTTACATGTATAAAATGATAGATTGTCACATTTGAAAAAAATGTTCATTATGACATAATTTATATATATATATATATATATATTGTATTGAAAAAATTATCAATAATCTTATTCGATATTTTAAAAATTTTAAATATATATATATATTAATCTTTATATATATCTAAAAAATATCTATATTTATAAGATAATTTATTTATATTGAAAAAGGAAAAAAGTCCATGTGATAAATAATTGTTCGAGCTTCGTATTAGTGTCATGTGACACTTTTGGTCCTTCTTTATATATAGATGTGTGTGAATATCATATTTAAAATATTAAATAATTTTTAAATGTATTATTTCAATATTATCTATTTCTAATGAAGAAAAAATCTTACATGTATAAATTGATAGATTGTCACATTTGAAAAAATTGGTTCATTATAGCATAAGTTTTTTTTAGTTTGTATTGAAAAAATTATCAATAATCTTTTTCGATATTTTAAATATTTTAATTATCTATATAAATGTATATACATATATTAATCATTATATATATATTTAAAAGATATCTATATTTATAAGATACTATATTTAAATAGAAAAAAATATTTAATGTGAGAATTAATTGTTCGAGCTTTGTATGAGTATCATGTGGCATTTTTTATCCTTCTTATATATATATATATATATATGTGTGTGTGTGTGTGTGTGTGTAAATAAATTATATATATTGTCTACATATTAACAATATTAAATAATATTTAAATATTATTTTTTTTCTAGTGAAGAAAAAAAAATTTACATGTATAAAATGATAGATTGTCACATTTAAAAAAATTGGTTAATTTATTATAGCACAAATTTTATTTTATAGGAAAAGGTTTTTTTTATAGTTTGTATTGAAAAAATTATCAATAATATTTTTCGATATTTTAAATTTTTTAATTATATATATATATATATTAATCTTTATATAAATCTAAAAGATATCTACATTTATAAAATAATTTTGTTTAAATAGGAAAAGAAAAGAAAACATTTGATGTGAGAATTAATTGTTCAAGTTTTGTATGAGTGTCATGTGACACTTTTGGTCCTTCTTTTATATATAAATATATATGCAATATAGTGTAGTTTTAGTTAATATATTCTTTACTATAAATATTATGTAGTTTTATGTATAAAGATTTTATATATAATGTAGTTTTATAATTACTCTTGGTTTTAAGGTAGTTTTATATATAAAGATTTTATACATATATATATATATATATATATATAAATGATAAATTGTGATCACATTTAGAAAATTGGTTAATTTATTATGTTATGAATTATTTTTTATAGTTTGAGAAAATTATCAATAACCTTTTTTGATATTTTAATTTTTTACTTTTATGTGTGTGTATATATATATATGTAAAATACATTTATATTTATAAGATACTTTATTTAAATACAAAAAGGAAAAACAAACATTTAATTTTATAATTAATTGTCCAAACTTTATAAGAGTGACATGTGACACTTGTCGTCATTGTTTTATATATATATAGATGAGTCATAGTTATCTAATTATCTGAAAATTTATGAGCCCATTCAAGAATCTACCGACATACTTTTTAAGGTATAAAATTAGGTGAGATTGTAGTACAAGATGGTTCATTTTTTCTATTTTACTATTAATTTAAATTGAGGTTGGATTAAGGGATTTGGTGATTTGGGAAATTTCAAATTCATAATCTATATATATATAAAAGCAGAATATTATGCCAAAAATAACTACAATAAATGTCTTATTTATTAAATATTTCCATTTTAAGAAATCATTAATAACTTTCATTTTATATTTATTAACCAAATTATAAATAAATATTAATATATAAGACATTTAATTTTATATTTATTGTATAGAAATTTAAAAGAAAAAATAATTAGATAAATCTATCTATATATTTCTATACTATAATAATAGAGAAAAAGTTGGAAATATTTATAAAAATACCCTTTTTTCCAACAAAAAGTGTCACTTCAACAATCATTTTTTTATCTTGTATTTTTATTATTTAATCCATTCAATTTATAATATAAATATTGTATTAGTTTATTCTTATTTTAATAACTAGCAGTGTACCCGCGCGTTGCGCGTTTTGTTATATAATTTCCCAACTGTCCTGATATTAGTATAGTATAGATAATTTTTAATATGGGCGAGAAATTTGTAGTTCTATTTATTTGAAATAATTTTTAATATATTACCTAATATTATTATTATTAAAAGAATTTATTAAATTTTGTTGATTTTTATAAGCTAGGTAAGTGAGTGTTGTTAAATGAATAAACATTCTTTATATAAGACAATGACTTTGAAAGAAAATTTGATTTCAATGGCTTGAGATAGAAGCTTAATTTAAAATTACTAAATTAATTTAGAAAATCAAAATGAAATCTTGAAAAAAAATAAAAAAAAGTTATTTACAGAAATTTATGTGACATTTTATATAGTATGAATATAGATATATATTATTTTATAGATGGAAGAGTATGTTGCAAGTCATTCTATTGATTTCTCCAATAGTTGTCTATAAATATCTATAGACTATAGACATAATCATAACTTCTACTTTTTAATATTATTTAATTGTTGAAGAGTATCCTCCAAGCCAAACATTAAAATACCTAATAATAATGATCAAATAAAAAAAATAAGAAAGAAAATACAATCAATGTTCAATCACATTTTGACACTTGGACAAAAGGACAAAGAATAAAATGGGCGGGAAAATGACATTCTTGTAATTTTGCCCAAACATTTTGCTATTAGTATAGTATAGATTTCTTAGATACCAACAATAGATATTGTCCAAACAATCATTTCAATAGTAAATATTAATTTGGTGAGGGATAACTGATATTATATTTAATATAAATATACTTAATAAATAAGTGTAACACTATTAAAGATGCGTGTATATACATATATATAATATGTATTTAGTGTGAAATTTTATGTCATCCTAAGTATTTTTTAAATTAATATTTGTAAGTGTCCCGTCAACAATTTTTTTTATTTTGCATTTTTTACTATTTAATTCATTAGATTTAATTATATAAATATTGTATTAGTTTATTCTCATTTTATTGATCTTAATTAAATTAATTTTTATTGAATAATTTCTTAAATACCATCAATAGATATCCATACAATAATTTCAATAATAAATATTAATTTGCATGAGGATAATTTATATCATATTAACAAATAAATATAACACTATTAAAGATGTGTGTATATACATATATGTATATATATAATATATATTTAGTCTGAATAGTATGTCATCCTAAATATTTTTCAAATTATAAATATCTCATAATCGAATAAAATTTTAACCTTTTACTTTACACTTAGGACTTCGTATATTTTTATATGATAGTGCACGTTTTGAATTTAGATGACTCAACTAATTATTTAAACTATATGCTTAGTTTCTAATTATATTGTCATCATCATGATAACTACTACTACATTTCGATTTTGTGTTAAACTTAAATTGTAATGATCAATGTCGGTCTATATCAATTAATTTACATGATACTTATAATGAAATAATTATCTGTCATCTTTGATGTTAAGCGATATTAATTAAAAATATTTTTATAATTCAATTTATTTTAAAATAAAATATTGAAAATATATAATTAACAGTGCTTCTATATTTTTATTGTTTGTTGTTTCTATATATACATACTCACACACATGTATTTAATTTAAGTAATTGAATTTGATTTTTAATTCATAATTTTTTTTAGTTTTTTTAGTATATTTAATTTAAGTGACTTATGATATTACTTTATAACACAGATGATAAAAAAAATGTTTCAACTAGAATCGTTGTGTATAAAGAAGTTTTAAAAAAACTTACAAACTTTGCATGTTAAAATTCCAAGTTTGATTTGAAGATCATGATTGATACTTTTGTTTTTAGTATTAATCATAGATTAGTGAATTGGATGTGTATTATATCGATATATTGTTGTGAATTGAATTATCTTAAACAAATTTAGATTTTCTTAGTTATTAAATATTACAATGTCTTCTATATACTAAAATTATTTATACTATATTATCAAATAATTAATATTTACTAACATTATATCATAGACCGCACATCGTGCGAGTGCGATTACTAGTATATATAATAACAAAATCATTGGAAGAAATTATAAGGTTGTCATTTTCCTTCCAAAAAATATCACATCAAGCTTGTTGGCAAAATTTTCTAAAAGATAATGGTATTGTTAAGAAAATCAATTATATTAGTTAGCAATCTTTTCAATATAATATATTATTGTTATTTATATTTAGAATTATTATTATTTATTTGTTTAATATATTTGAGTTGTTTACGAAAGTTGTTCAATGTTGAACAATAATTTTAATTTATTTTTGTTTACCTATAATTACTTAAGTAAAATTATTCTATTTATCGTTCTCAATTTAAAATTTAAGATATTTATTATAATTTTGAAAAGTATTGTATATAAGTAAATATTTCAAAATTTATATTGTTAATTGGTCACTTTTACCCAACTTAAAAAATTATTGACTTATCAAATTATTTATCAAGTCATAAAAAAATTCAACAAAAAGATAGAAAAACAGAATGTAAGCATTCAAATTTCTAAATTCTTTTATGTGTTAACTTTACTTACTTGATCTCTAGACTCTTATTATCAATTTTAAAGTTAAACAGATTTTAAAATATATTTTTGTAATTATGATAAATATTGTATATAAATAAATATATATATTATTAATTGGTCACTTTTAACTAACTCCGAAAATCATTGGCTTATTACATTATCTATCAAGCCATTAAAAAATTTGATGAACAAAAGCTTTTAAGTGGTAAATTCTTTTGTTTTTGGCAATTAAAATTGTAACGCCCCCTTTCTTAAAAATATAAAATCTTGCTTCGGCGTTACTTATATTAAAATTAGACCCTTTCAGTAATAATAAAGAAAACTAAATTCTGGAAATAACAGTAAAATATTATTCCATGAAGCATTGGTATGAAGTACGAATTTTTGGAAAATGCAGCGGAAACGTTTACCTTAAAATTCCTTTCTTTACAAACACGGTTTTAGTTCCATGAACGGAGTTATAGAAATAAATCATTTACATAAGTAAATATATTTTGGACTTTATAAAATAAAACTCTTTATTTAAAATCTTCTTTGACCTTGATAATATCGGCTACCAGCATGCCACGTTCGCGTACCCTGTCCTAAACATTTAAACATATAGGGGTGAGTGCGAGAAAGAAACACCCAGTGGAAGTAAAAACATCTATACTCTTTTACATTCAAACTTCAAAATAAACACATAGCCTCGTCTGGAGTTTTTAACTCCGGTATATAGATATGTCCGTCAATATAAGTCATCAATATATGTCCATCAATATAGTCCGTCAATATAAGTCATCAATATATGTCTGTAAATATAGTCCGTCAATATAAGTCATCAATATATGTCCGTCAATATAAGTCATCAATATATGTCCGTCAATATAGTCCGTCAATATAAGTCCGTCAATATAAGTCATCAATATATGTCCGTCAATATAGTCCGTCAATATAAGTCCATCAATATAAGTCATCAATATATGTCCGTCAATATAGTCCGTCAATATAAGTCCGTCAATATAAGTCATCAATATATGTCCGTCAATATAGTCCGTCAATATAAGTCCGTCAATATAAGTCATCAATATATGTCCGTCAATATAGTCCGTCAATATAAGTCATCAATATATGTCCGTCAATATAATCTGTCATCACGCGCATGCACAATCACAATCATTTTGCATATAATTCAAATTTAAACATTTATCACTCAAATATTCAAAGTTCACTCTTCAAAACATATAATCACCTTTTAACAATCACAACTCAACATTCATCATTCAACGTATATAAATCATCAAGAGTTTATCGATAACGCAATATCAATCGTACCATCTTAAAATCAATCAACTTCAACTCATATATTAGGAAAACTCATATATATAATCAAGTATGCAATTTATAAAGCAAATAAGAATTTACCCCCACCTTGAATATTCAAAAGTTCGGTCGAAGTTCGTCGTTTTCCCTTACTCCTGTCTCTCATCCGTAAATCCTACAAAGCGTAATAATTCGACTTAACGTCTAATTTAACTATAAATATATAAAATAATCAATGGAGTAACCCCTCGAAAAGAAAGATAATCGGTGATCCTAGGGTTAGGGCTTGCTCAAAATCGGAACAGTCGTTTATTATATTTTTCATATTATTTGGGTGTCGTTCCGACTCTTTTCATACATAGAATATAAGGTTTAAGGTCATAATATTATTTTCATAAATTCTAGGAAACAAAACTGTAATTAAAATTAACTTCAGGGGTTCAACTCAAATTAATAGGATTTATAGGTACTAATATGTAATTGAGCAAAATATTAAGCTAAAAGAATAAATAAGTAAAACTCAAAAATAGAAAAAGGTCCCTGGAAACAATTAAACTTTGAAACCCAACCCCTGCTCCCTTTCTTCCCCACCCGTCTGCCTCTCTTCCTGCCGCACGGCCGCCGCCGCTTGGCGCCGCCTCCGCTCGGCGCCGCCACTCACGGCGCCACCCCCTCTTCCCCTTGCACAGCCCCCCCTCGTTTTCTCCCCCTTCCTCCCTTCACCATGGCCGCCGCGCTCTCCTGCCGCCGCCGCTGCTGCCCTCCGTCGGCAGCAGCGGCCTCCTTCGCTATTGCACGGCGCCGCCTCTTCCTTCCCCCACCTTTCCTCTTTCCAAAACTTACAGCATAAACACAATATACATCTATATATATACACATGATACACACACAAAAACACACACTCCACACCATGGCGGCGCTGCTCACGGCGCCGCCCCCCTTCGCCTCTGTTCGGCGCCGTTCCGTGCGGTGGTGCCTCCTTCCTTCTCTCCCTATTTCCCCCTCTTCTTCTTCCTTTCCTTCCCCTGTTCTCCTTCCTTCCCCTTCTCACAACACAGCACACACAACTAATACATATATACATACATCTACATCTATATCTCAATTTGGGGATAAATTAGAAGTTATTAAATTGTTACCCTGTTTCTGTCCTTGAACTCGAGAGCAAAAGAGAGAGATGAGAGGTGTATAGAGGAGGATTTTCTCTTGCTTCATGGATAGAGATGAGTGACGATGGAGAGAGAAAAAAAGAGATCAAAAAAGATAAGGAATAGAAGAGAGAGAAGGCAAGTGACGAGGTCTCATCGCATGAGAGGGTAAGATGGAGTAGAAAGGTGACTCACCTCTTTTACACCTAGAAACGAGTTCGGATTTTGGACTCCAAATTGAGTCGAGAATTGTATTTTATGTACGGGTTACAGATAATTAAATCTCGCATAAAAAATTTATCAATCGAGACCAACCCCATTAATTAAAATTGGATATATCAAATAATTTAATAATATATATAATTTACGAATTAATCGATATCTTGGATCATTATTAACGGTTTATTTTATCTCTTTCATCAATTTAATATAGTCTTAATTAATAATTAACTTTAGATTATCATAATAGTGTATTGAAATATTTTATACTGGTAGATTGATTTTACGACTTAAATCTAAATTATGAAAAGACGAATCTAAACTCAATTTTTATGAGTTAACTTATATATTATCATTCTCATATATTCTAATTAGGTCTTAATTTTATTCGGGATGTTACAAAAATTACTTAATATTTATAATTATTCTTATTATCAATTTTAAAGTTAAAAAAAATAATTTTATTTATAATTACGAGAAATATTGTACATAAATAACCATTCCAAAACTTATACTGTTAGATGGTCATTTTTAACTAATTCCATCATTTACTTATCAAAATGTCTATTAAATCAACCACCATAAATTTTCTTTTTTCAAAAGACAAATAAAATAGAATATAAATTGCTTTCAAGTTTGTTGTTTAAATTATTTATAAACTTTGTATTCCAACCTTTTAATGTTATCAAATATAATAATAATAATAATAATAATAATAATTATTAATTAATTAATTGTTGTTGATGATTGTTGTTCATTGATCAACAATAATTTAATTCTTTTTTTAATACGTTCAGTTTAATTACTTAATGTCTAGAATTATTCTCATTATCAACGTTAAAGTTTAAGATATTTTTTGTGATTATAAGAAATGATGTATATAAGTAAATATCAAAATTTATATCGTTAATTTGTCACTTTTAAGTTTTAACCGACTACAACAATCATTAGCTTATCAAAATATTATTTATCGAGCCCTGAAAAATTTCACAAATGATATAAATAAATAGAATGTAAGCTTTCAATTTTTATTTTTTATGAACTTTAGTTACTTAATGTTTAGAATTATTCTTATTATCAATTTTATAATTAAACAAATCTTAAGATATTTTTCATAATTATGACAAATTTTGTACATAAATAAATATTTAAAAACTTATATTGTTAATTGGTCACTTTTAACTAGCTCCAAAATTATTGGCTTATCAAAATATTTATTAAACCATGAAAAGATATTCAACAAAATACAAAAATAAATAGGATGCAATCAAGTTTTTAATTTTTTTTTGTTAACTGTAATTACGTAATATATAGAATTATTATTATCATCAATTTAAAAGTTAAAAGAGACTTTAATATATTTTTTGTAATGATGAGAAAGGTTATATATATATAAATAAATATGAAAAGTCTATTTTCTTTAGTTAAAACTCTATTTTCCGTAACAAATTTTCAAATTATAAAAATACCACTTTAAGATTCAATCAAAATATGAAAACTATAATTTTATATTATACAAAGTTTGAAATAATAAAGATATATGAATAAATTTTTTATATAATAACAACATTATTATATTATTATAAATTGTATATATTACCAAAATAAATAATAAACTGCGCATCGCATAGTTATCTAAATACCAACTTAAAGATTAAATGATTTACTATCGTGAATTTAATTGAAGCTCAATCCCTCATAATCTATCTCTTTAAAAAATCATAATTTAGTGAAGAAGAAAAAAACACTTATATAAGACATATTTAATTACTGTGAGACGATTTCTTATTATCAAAATGCAACACTCATCAATGAAAATACATATAAAAATTATGATGGGTAGGTTAACTCAACTTAAATAACTAAATTTGTAATTCTCATAGATTAGTCAGCAATTTTAACTATAAAAATATAATTAAAATTGACCAATACTCATTTCACTGCCAATCTCTATATATATTTTTAGCTAGTTTGTAAATAATTTATTGATTGCTTAATTTGTCTATTTCCAGTTTGTTTCGCACTATAAACTTAACAATCAACATATAACGTTGCGAGATCGTTTTAGAATTAATTATCTATCATCAAGCCTTTCTATTAAAGTGTTTCCCATATTAACAACAAATATTATAGAGGAAATGAAATTTTTTTTTTTTTTATGGATAGTAAAATTAATCAAACCATCCAAGTTGTCACGGACTTGTTCCCTTAACACGTGCCTCTTGCGGTAACTAAGTCAGTCTCACTTCCAAGTAAGTGTTGGGACTTGTTCCCTTAACACGTCGCGTGTGGTACTTAGCTCATTTCTGCCCCTTACGGTAACTAAGTCAGTCTTGCTCCCAAGTAAGTGTTGTGTGTGCTAAGTTCCTTGCAGTAACTAAGTCAGCCTTGCTCTCAAGTAAGTGTTGTGGAGCAAGTAAGTGTTGTGTGTGCTTGTTTGTGCTAAGTGAAATGCTAAGTAAAGAACTATAAAAGATTGCGGAAAACTTCAAACTCAAATACTAAGAATTGCTTGGATGATTTACAAATGTGGTCCTATCCCTATTTATACTAGTCCACCTCCCTAATGAATGGTGGAGATCAATTTAATCTAATGGCTAGAAGTTGTTCTCTAGAACACTCCATATTTCTCTACCATCTAAGGAAAATTCTAGACTACTTGTAGAAATATCTACAAAAGCTTTCCTACACATTCTAGATTACTCTAGATTATGTAAAAAAACTCTCTTACACATTCTAGATTATTCTTATATATGGGCTAAGAAATGTGGACTAAGTGATTGTGTCAATTTGTGGGTTAGGTCATGGTGAACCTTCAAATCCAACAAGAAAATGCAGCTAGGCCCAAATAGCATGTCTAAGTGTATACTAACCAACACCTAATAAATGTAGGATAAATTAAAGGAAAATGCATAATTGCAATGGATGGAGAAGCACATTCTATGCCTAAACTTGGACACTAATTTGCATATATAGGTCAGAAAATCACTCATCACCAACCATTTCATCACACCAAAATCTCACTTTCTCATTATAAATACCCCATAAACTCAACCAAATTCTAATCATTCATACTTAAAAACTATTTTCTTTACAAATCTCATTACATTAAACTTCAAGCTTTTCTTACTCAGAAATCCATTAACAAAAATGTCAAACAATCAGTTCAATGCCGGAGCTCACCACGGCCAAGCCCAGGTAATCTTACTAACACAATTATACAACAGTTTTGCTGCTCTATCCATTATGAACCCATTAATATGAGCTCATCGTTGACGTATCAGATATCTAACATATCAATTTCTATATAATCGGGGGATACAATCATCAAACGTTAGTGGTTTCCGTTGTGGGTATTTTGACATTTTCCATTATATAGATGCTTGTATTTTCTCATTTGTATGATCAATATAATGTCTAAAAAAGTTTCATATGTTAGCGCATATTGCAAGATTTAATTCATTTTTATATGCATTTATTTATTTATCTCTGTAATTAATAGAAAAAGAAAAAAAAAAACAGAATACAGCTTATATTGGGCCTTGGCCCATTAAATAAATAAGGAGTAATGTTTTTATTGGGCCAGGCCAAGACAGAGGACTGGATTGAATCAGCTAAGAGCACAGCAGGCCAGGCCCATGACAAGGCCTGTGATGCAGCTGGTAAATCCCAAGCCCAGGCCCAAAGGAGCAAGGAGGAAAATGCTGGATTCCTTCAGCAGGTATTTTATTTTATTTCTCAAATTTAAATAATATTTGAGTGGTATAAATTTCAATTGTTATTTTCTAATTTTGCAAGTGTTATTCATGTTTTATTTATTTATTGTGTAGACTGGAGAGCAAATGGCTCACATGGCTCAAGGTGCCATTGATGGTGTGAAGAACACTCTTGGAATGGGTGACAAGAAATAAAAGAAGGGCATTCTTGTCATTTAGTTTTATTTAGTAAATTAATTGTTTGGGATTTAATTTCTTCATAAGATTATTCCCATTATGTAAATAAGAGCTTTAGCAATTTTATGCTATAGCCAGCTAGATATTTTTGATCTAATTCTATTAGGGTTTGAAATGTCATTTTATATTTTAGTTTATTGATGTGTATATATAAATGTACCATCAATATATAAATTATGTGTTTAAATATTCTAACTATATAATACAAGAACAGATATTAAGTAGAATATATGATTTTGATCCTTATTTAGGTTTATTTATCATTTAATTTCTTTGTTTAATTATTTCGTTAAGTTTAATTAGAATAAATTGCCCATGATTTGATAATTCTGTATGATTGATTGTACTCTCACTAAAATGAATAATGAGAAAAAAAATAAAATCTCTTTACATATCTCATGTAAAGTATATAATATCCATTAATTTTATCTATATAATGGGGAAAAAAATAAACGGAAGGTAAAAAATTAGAAAGAGTATATAAAGACAATGAGAAGTCTCTAGTTCCATACATTTGTTTTTACTATATTGTGTGTTATGTTAATAAAAATATTATTATGTTGTGCATATATATAATGTACATTAAATAAATATGACTCTAAAAAATTTCCTCAAATCTGCAACTGATGGAGACTAAAATTAAAGAATTATTTAAGCAGAAGTATTTAGCTTGTATATGAGGCATATTCATATGCTTGTTCTTCATACCTTTTTTCTTGTCTTAATTACTAAATAAGGGCCACTAATAATTGATCACAATTAATACAAAGAGACATTAACCTTGTACTATAATCAATAACTACACTTAATTTATAACAATATAGCAAATTAGACATCAAAATTCCTGAACTGATCTCTGGCCAAGCTTAGTTGATCTTCTTTTGTGGCTCATAATCCTCAAACTTTGTCTTAAAATGTCCATCTCCCTCTCTCTCTTCAATTCTCGAAGCTCCATTGATGCTATCTTTGCTTGCAGGTCCCCAATTCTTTCTTCCTTTGCACTTAGCTCCCTCTTCATCTTTAGCAATATTATATCTTCTTCCTCACTTCTCCAACACAATATTTCTTCTGCAAAACATTAATTGTTAATCATGTGTGATGAAGATATATATAAACATGTATATATATATTACAAACAACAAATGACATGTTTTCTTGTAATTAAAAAAAAAAAAGAAAGAAAGAACCTTGGTGTGTTCTCTGAATAAGATCATCAAGCTCAACCTTGATTGCAAAATAGAGCTGTTTCCATTTCTCCACGGTCTCATCTCTCCTGGCTTGTTCTTCCTTGATTTTGTCAAGAATATAGCAGGTTGTGTTTGAGCCCAGAAATTGGCATTCATTGATCTCATGGCTATTGATCTTCAAGCTCTCTCTCTCATCCAAAATCTTGCTCAGTTTCTTCACCTCCTCCTTCAGTCTCTTTCTCTCTCTCCTCCATTCAGCTTGCTTGAAGGCAAACACCACCAGTTCTCTCTCATAAACCTGGTTGTCTCTCTCTCTTATGTACATGATGTCATTGATCTCACCTTGCAGAACTCTCACTTTCTCTTTCAGCCCTTCTACAACCTTTTCACTTGGGCTGTTCTTGTCTTTGGTCTGAGAACTGCCCATGTCTCTCTCTCTCTCTCTCTCTCTCTCTCTCTCTCTCTCTCTCTCTCTCTCTCTCTCTCTCTCTCTCTCTCTCTCTTTGTGTGTGTGAAGTGAGAAGGTTTGGTGGTGCTATTGAATTGCAAGACACAGTGTGGGGACGTTATATATCAGAATTTTGAGAATCCAATAATTGATTACTGAACGGCATTTATTGGCCTAATATATAGAAAATATTTAGAAAAAAGATTATACAATGTTTTGTCTTCCCCTTATTTGTTTAATGTCTCTCTATGTGGGGTTCTGTGAGAGAGATTATTAGATTGTTTTTGGCAATGTTTGGGATGTTTGAGTAGAGATTTGTAAGTAATTTCTTGGAGTTATGTATTGTCTTTATAAGCTCTTAGAGTATGTTAATAAGGCCATTCTTGACTAATTAATACTTCAAATTTGAAGATTTTGCATCCATCTCATTGATATATATCCACTTTGTTTTGATGTTTTTTTGTTCCATTAACATATGATTTGATTTGATATAGTTAATTGTGTTTTCGTAAAAGCATATGTTGGGAGAGGGATTATGTTGCACAAATATGTATTGTCCTATTCATAAATTAATACGAAGTGAAGTTTATCGTGTATCGTTGATTTACCTCCTCATTAACTCGTATTAAGGCACCACCAATGAATTTTACATGATTTATCATAAGATGTCCACTATATACGGTGACATTATTTAAATTTCCCTAGAGATTAATGAAATTAAAATATTTACAATTATTTTTAGTTATTCACACCATTTCATACATTAACATCCTTGGATTTTATGATAAATTTGAAATGCATACTTCAATTTTCTAGTGAATAATGTATAGATAATATATACATATATTTCAAGAATCCTACGTATGTCAATTAAGTCAAAGGTGTTAGCCTAATCTATAGTTTCCAACAATCTCACTAATTAAAATATTATCAAAAGTAACAAAATAAAACACTGCAATGAACTAGCTAGACACTATACACCTATTGTAGATCGTTGACACTCGACTCAAAAAAGACAAAATCACAGCTTCAACATATTAATCATAAGACTTGCAAACATGATCTATTTAAAAATTACAGCCTCAACATATTTTTTCTCCAAAACATTTCAAAAATATAATCATTCAATCTATAAATCCCCGACAACCTTTAAATTCAGCTGGGACATCAAGAAAATAAATATCATTCTCGATCGATTCATTTACAACCCTATAACTCGTCACGCACCTAACATGTTGCGTAAAGATTCTACTTTCTTGCAAGACTTTCATTAAAAATCGAAAAGGTAAGAGGCTCCCTTCATGGATATGAAGCTGTGCAGTGACCCTCTTACATTATTTCTACTGTTAGCCTCTCTCTCATTTACTCTTTTCATTTATTGTGCTACAATTTTTGCTCGTGAGAGGGGCTCCCTTTTTTTTGGATGTTGACATTGTTGAAACAGAATTATATATTTTTTGAATATATGTGGTAGATCTTATTTGGAAATATTATTAATGGTTGATTGAATTTTGTATGTATGAGGCATAGTGTGATCCAAATAATTTTGAAACATTTGGGGGGTTGTAAAATGAGTTAATCAATGGAGGGTTTGGTTTGATCACTGTCCTAAAGAAATTTTATCATGTGATGCAATTAAATAGTTTCAATAGTCAAATCTAGCTGACCCAATCATATTTGGAGTTTGAATTTTTCCTTGGAAATTTCTATTTACCAAGAAAGTTAATAAAATAAAATTGATTGGTGTATTTGATTAAACTGTTAAATGTAAAGATTAAATTAACACAAAAACTCATGTGAAACGGTCTCACAAATAGTTTTCATGAGACAAATTTTTATTACTCATGAATTGAACTCATATCCACAAATTTTCATATGAATTGCTAAATGTAAGTTATGGATTGACCCGTCTCATGAAAAAAGATATGTGGGACGGTCTTATACAAGATCTACACTTAAATTAAATACAATTGTTTTTTAATTTGTAACTCTAAACTTTTTTTATTTGATTGCACATTTGTTACCATATCCACTGTGTTGGCACATAGTAATATATTCACCGTTTGTGTACCATTAATCTAACACAATCATTTACGATGTGGGAATATTAAGATATGTCCAAGGTGGGAGCTAGTACATTATGTCTTGGCTGAAAACTTAAAATTTTGAAGTTTAAATGATTGCAATTTAAATTACATTTCTGATCATTTTTCTGGCAAAGTTTTTTTGAAACAATATGAATGATGCATGATCTAATTTTTTTACTTTGCGAAGTGAAAAAATCCGGAAAAACATCTGGAAAAAATTTAGGTTGCAATCGGATAAACTCCACAACTATAAGAATGCAACTAGATAAAAAGAAATTAGATTGCAAAGTGAAAAAAAAAAACCGATCGATTTTTACATTTACCCTTGATCAAAAAATGTGAGGAAAGATATATGTATCTATATCCAGAAAGGAACATGTGTTGTGGAAGAAGTAGGTACAGTGAGTGCACCATGGAAAATAGCATAGAAATCAAAATGGAAAGAGGGTTATTTATGTAATAATATAATTTATTGAGGAAGTCACATGTAAATAATATTGGTTGAATTTAGAGTTATTAGGTGATGTTTGATGTTTTTGTCAGCAAAATGGTCCTACATATTTTGCAAGTTTCAGAAGCAAAATTTATGTGGCGAAAACTGAAAAGGACTTCTAACACAAAGAGAATCCTAAGACTCACATGCTATTTTCTTCTTTTATTTATTTGTTCTTTGGAAATAAAAATATATATAACATGAAATTATGAAGTTATTTACCCTCATTCCCACTCCAAATTTATATGGATTTTTGATAAATTTCGATGAAAAATGATTATGATTGGGCAATTTTTTAAACTATATGACTAAAATAGATATTTCTAGCAGAACTATATTATCATTTAAGCGAGAAGAGTAGAAATGAATTTTCTCCACTTAATTGGTTATGGTGTAATATGGAATTGCTTTACTATTATTATTACTAAATATGTTTAGTGCATTATTAATTGGGATACCTTAAGGATTTCAAGGATTTATTTCTATATATATTTGGATGTCATAATAGCTTCCAATTTTTATTTATTTATCTATATATATATATATATATATATGTAAAATTCAATCTTATGAACATAAACTCTTATATATACACATGTATAAAGTAGCCGTCTTACTACCTTACCCACTGTAAATATATAAATATGTGTCCACCACTGATATTAGATATCCAACATATCAATTATAATTTCACTTTTCATATAATGAGGGGAGAGATTATTATACGTTAATGATGAGTAACTGCCCACGTGAGCATTTTAGCATTTTCCTATATAGGAAATTTATCTAAACAACTATTTTTAGTTACAACTGGAAAGATATCATGTAATAATTTGTAGAAAATTTTAATTACTTTTGAAAGAATAAAAAAGGGGCCCCTACCCCTACGTTACACCCCCCCCCCCCCCCCCCAAAAAAAATGTTGGTTAAAATTATAGAAAATTTGCATTGTTGGACACAATATCCTGCAACAATCTAATCCATATTTTGAAATATTACAATAGCTGGACTCCTGTGAGACCGTCTCATGTGCGACGGCACTCGCGCATGGTCGTGCTCTGGGATACGGTCGTGTCCCAGGATACGGTCGACCGTGCACGGGAACACATACTTATAGCACAAAAAGACATACTTATAGACAAAAATCACATACTTATCTCGATCGTGTCCCAGGACACGACCGTGCGCCACAGATTGCTCTTAGTTTTCACGCGAGGCACGGTCTGTCCCAGGGCACGGTCATGAATGAGAAAAAAAATCACATACTTATAGTGAAAAATCACATACTTATTATTGAGAAAGACATACTTATACACTGCAGTCGCGCACGATCGTGTCTTGGGGCATGGTCGATCGTGCGCGCGTGTCGTCGCATGTGAGACGGTTGCATATGAGTATTTGTGATATTACAAACCTGTTCTTTTATCTTGTCTGCAATTCATTATTATTTATTAGAATAATGCCAATTTTGCAGCCTTGCAGGGCAATAAGAATATTTCTTACAACAGTTCCCATTATTTATTTTCTATTGTCTTAATTTATTTTTACCATTTTATTAGTATCCAATTCACTGTTTTGCAGAATGATATTTTATTGCAGATGAGACGAAAAATAAATTTGAAGAGCGATCTGACTGCCAATTGTCTGCCAACTTTTTTTTTTTTTTTTAACAAAACTACTGAAAAATATTGTCATAAATTTTGTATTTTTAGGCATTACTAGTACTCGCACCCGCGCGATACGCGATCTGTGATATAATGTTAGTAAATACTAACTATTTGATAATATAGTGTGATTAATTTTAGTATATAGAAAACTATACATGATCCAATTTACTAAGAAAACTAAGAAAATCTAAATTTACTAAAGATAGTCCAATTCACGACACTATATCGATATTATAAAGATCTAATTCACTAATTTATGATTAATACTAAAAACAAAAGTATCAATCATGATCTTCAAATCAAAATTTAAAATGTTACCTGCAAAGTTTGTAATTTTTTAAAAACTTCTTTATACACAATATTTCTAGTTGAAACATTTTTTTATCATATATGTTACAAACTAATATCGTCACTCATTTAAATTAAATATACTAAAAAAATAAAAACAAAAAAGAATTAAAAATCAAATTCAATTACTTAAATTAAATACATGTGTCAGAATATATATATATATAAACAATACACAATAAAATTAGAAATTTTAGGTGAGAACTTGATGTAAGCACTATCAATTATATATTTTCAACCTTTTATTTTAAAATAAATTGAATTAGAAAAATATTTTTAATTAATATCGTTTAACATCAAAGATGTCAGATAACTATTTCATTATAAGTATCGATCACGTAAATTAATCTATATAGCACGATATTGATCATTACAATTCAACCCCAACATTAAATCGAAATGTAGTAGTAGTGATCATGATGATGACAATATAATATATTTTGGTTCTAAGCATATAATTTAAATAATTAGTTGAGCCATTTAACGTGCACTCTCATACAAAATATACAAAGTCCAAAGTTTAAAGTAAAAGGTAAAATTTTTATTTGATTATGAGATATTTATAATTGTATACTTAACAATATCTTCAATTCTTCAATATATTGACTGATATTATATATTTAAAATATAAATATTAATTTACAAAAAAATTAGGATGAAATATAATTCAGACCAAAATACATATTATATATATATGTATATACACACATCTTTTAAATGTGTTATATATATTTATTAATTTACATTAAATATGATATAATTTATCCCCATGCAAATTAATATTTACTAATGAAATTATTGTTTGGATATATAAGTTGGTATTTAAGAAATTAGTCAATAAAAATTAATTTAATTAAAATGAATAAAATTAGAATAAACTAACACAATATTTATATTATTAAATCAAATAGATTAAAAAGAAAAAAATGCAAATAATTTTTTTTTTTTTTTGTTGACGTGCACTTACAAATATTAATTTAAAAAATACTTAGGATGACATTTAATTTCACACTAAATACATATTATATATATGTATGTAATAATGTATATACATATACACATACATCTATACTTATTTATTAATTTATATTAAATATGATATCAATTATCCCTAAACAAATTAATATTTATATTGAAATTGTTGTTTGGACAATATCTATTGATGATATTTAAGAAATTATTCAAAAAAATTAACTTAATTAATATTAATAAAATAAGAATAAACTAATACATATTTATAGTATAAATTGAATGGATTAAATAATAAAAGATACAAAATAAAAAAGAAAACAATTGTTGATGTGGCAATTTTTGTGGGAAAAATGATATATTTGTAAATATCTCCAACTTTTCCTTTATTGTTGTTATAGTATAGAAATATATAGATAGATTTATATATTTATTTTTTCTTTTGAGTTTTTCTATATAATAAATATAAAATTAAATGTCATAAATATTTATATTTTTGTAATTTTTTATTAATAAATGTAAAGTGAAAGTTATTAATGATTTTTCAAAATAGAAATATTTAATAAATGAGATATTTATTATAGTTATTTTTGACAAAATATTCTGCTTTTATATATATATATATATAGATTGTAAGACAATTTACTGCACATATAGGGCCATTTTGTATTTGGGCCTGGACGAGCCCAAACTATAAACATTTGAACATATTATTGTGCTTTTTAGTTGATCTATCTAAATGGGCCACCAAATTCTCTTGGCCCATTTGGATAAAACTCTCTCCCTTCTCCTTTTTATAATTTTTTCTTTTCTTCTAGCTATATGGTATCATTAATTTCTAATTCAAAACAAAGACAGAAGAAACTGAATAATATTGAATCATGTTTTTAATCTCTCTCTCTCTCTCTCTCTCTCTCTCTCTCTCTCTCTCATACACACAGACAGAGAGCCACCATGCATGGAAGGGTTTTCAGTTGTTACAGTTATGGAGTTAGTTGCAGTAGAATATTGCAAAGTTCATAAATACAATTATATGATATGAACCTTAATATTGGGGAATTTAATTAATTAACTAATCAAGGGGGGATTTATTTTAATGTGTACTTTGAATGGAGGGTTGATTCTTTGGATGAAGACATATAGTTTAGACAGTCTTGAAACAGTTATGGAACATGAAATCTATGGACTTTGCTTGACAACAAAGTTTGAAATCTTAATTAATACAATGAATCCTGCAAAGATTTGGACATTTTTTGAGGGCAATGAGAATTATTCCAAAACCTCTTTGGATTTGTTGAATGTTTTCTTTGTAATGAGACAATTCATTTAGGGCCCATTTGGATAGATGGATTTGAGGAGGGATTTGAAATCCATGGTAGCAAATCCATCGGTAGTGTTTGGATGGATGTGGATTTAAAATCCATGGTTTTCATTTTGAGCTAATTTTGGAGTTATTTTGGTGAATTTCAAATCCACTCCAACTTGAGAGGATTTGAAATCCATTGATTTCAAATCCTGAATTCAAATCACTCTATCCAAACGGAGCCTTAGGGTTTTCATTGTAGTAATTTATATATTGTTGATTTTTATTTTCACTTTTAAAACCCATCATTTATTTAACTGATCATTTAAATGTTTAATCTAATTTGAATCTCATTTCATTTAGATCCGGCCATTCCACACCACGATTACGTTAAATAATACTGTAAGAAATCATCATATGTATTAACAAATAAAATATAAGATAAAATAGAAGGTAAATTAAACATTTTAAATGGCAAAACAAAGTCAAAGTGCATCATGTATTCAAGGAAAGATTATATAGGAAACTAGTTTTTTAAGAAGTCTTATCTTAGTTAATTAGTATTAATTCCAATTAAGTCCAAACGCCCAAAATGAACATTGATTAATTGTTGGAACTTGACACATTTCCCAATGATCTGATTCTATTAATGAGATGAGTAGTTTGATTGTGCATGAACTTAACTGAAATTAAAATTTCAATGAATAATAAAATAATGGCTAAAAAATAAAATAATTCTGCGAATTGCAACAAATTAATGTGATGGGCACTGCACCCACCTATTCATGTGGTTAAAATATACTATAATTTTAACACCCAAACATCTCAGTCTCACCTCTCGGTTTCATCAACGCCTAAGTTTAATTTAATTTTTTTAAATAATCTAATTCCAAACTTTTTTCATATATAATTGAAAACCATTTTTTAATATCATACATTAATTAATTATGTGTATTAAATATTGGGTAATATATATTTCGGTCCGGGAGTTTTGTATTTCCGATTTCTTTAATTAATGAATTTTTTTAAAAAAAAATTGGGTAATGTAATCATTTTATATACATAACAAAATAAACCTATTAATACATGCTTAATCTCTATAAAATAATTTTGAAACGAGAAAGTATTGGTTGTATATGAAAATAATCATGTCTATCTTAATCTTGATGATAGACAAACTCCCACAATATTTTGTTTATCCCACATGAAATTTTAAACTTGTATTGTTGGAGGATTTCTCGTTGACTCAACACAAATCTTTCCGGTTTAATGGTTCCGATTATCTAAAAGATGGGTGGATTATTAATCTAATTGTATACACAAATGTTGGTGATCAATGATTATTAGAAGAATCAATCTGGTCAATGGAATAATCAAACGGTTCCCAAGACAAAAGAATTTTTGAAAAATGGAAATTAATTGGCTAAATGACTATATGGTAGTTAACATGATGAGTTAGTGCAAATGGTGTTAATTAATTTACCCAACAAATGTGAAGTTTCTGTGCATCCATGTGATCTGATTTAACTTATTTCAATAAATCATTGCAATTAGTCAAATTAAGTGAATGTAGTTATAATAACATATTGAGTTTGGTTTCATATATATATATATATATATATATGTTTCCTCATTTTCCTTTTCCTTAGATTTTTAGGAGTAATTTTATATCTGATTATTCCCTTGCTATTAACTATAACAAAATATGTTAATATATATATATATATATTTCATTCGTGTATCATTGTTAAAAATTAAATTAATTATATTTTAAGAAATTAAGTTATATATAAATTTGAAAATTTTCCAGTTTATTAAAACATTAAAAATTAAGTTCCTTGATGAGTGGAAATAGGTAGCCACGAGGGTGGATATGTTCATCAGTTCATGTGGTTTGTTACTATATTATGTACAAAATAAACAAATTATATATGTAAAAGTGTGGTTTGCATCCGGCTCAAATGTTTAACAAGTGGCATTTTACAATGTTGCCAAGTGTTACCTTCAAGTGTTTGACAAGTGACACTTTACAATGTTGCCAAGTGTCATTCCTTAAAAATTATTTTATTTATAAAATATCAAAATATTAATATCAATTAAATACACACCCCACTACCCTACAATAATAAAGTGCTTGGAAAAATTAAATATGTAAGTTACAAATGTTTGTTAATGTTGTATTGTTTTTTTTCTTTTTATTTTACATGAAATCTTTGGTGTCAAACTTGAATAATTGTTTTTGTCCAACATTTCAATTTCAAAAAAATAAAACAAAATTTGAAGAGTAATTCTGCTACTATACTTTTTAAGGAATTAAAATAAATAAATAAAAGATATTTGAAGGTGCTAATAATATTTTACAAAAGAACATTCAAGTAGTTCAAATTCAAAAAAATAAAAACCTTTAGAGAAAAAATTATTTAGAGGATTCAAGAAAAAAATAACATATAAATATTAGAATTCGATAATGTCAGGCATGAAATAAAATAATGTACTTTAAAATTGTAATTTAAACTATGAAACATATTGCTAATGACATTACCAAAAATAGGTGTTAAAAAAACTTTAAGATATGTGAGATTGAAACATATTTGGCATTAGATAATGAAAAGACATGCAATTTGATAATTTTGTGTTTGTTTAGAAATTTTAAAGGGTATTATAAAAAAATAATTACTTGAAAATAAATAAATATGTAAGTTACAAGTGCTTACTAATGTTGTATTATCTTTTTTACATGAAATATTTGGTTTCAAACTTGAATTATTGTTTTTGTCCAACATTTCAAATTGACAAAAAAAAAAAAAAAGTAAGCAACAATGTGCGAACATTAGTTCGGTAATGTCATGTATTAAATAAAAATAATGTACTTTGAAATTGTGTTTAAACTCTGAAACAATATTATTAATGACATTAGCAAAAAATAGGTGCTTAATTATTTTTTTTTAGGATATGTTTAGGTTAAAACATATGTAAATTTGGCAAGTATGAAAGTGAGTTATAAAAAGGATGAAATTAGATAATTTTGTGTTTGTTTAGAGATTTTAAAAAGTAGGATTACAATTAATATGTCATCATATAGGGAATTATAAGAAAAATAGATGATATACTGTTATTTTATCTTTAAAAAAAGAGCTAATATTTTCAGTTCAAATTGTAAAAAAGTGGATGAAGTAGACAAAAAAAAAAAGGATAGTTATAAGATTCTGCAAACAAATAACATGATTCGGATATTGGTAATCCAAAATCCAAACGTGCACATTCAGTCAAACCACCCCCTTAAACAATCGAGAAATTGTATTAAAATATTACAGTATATAACAATTTGTTAAGGCTAATAAAAAGATCACAAAGAGAACACAATTGCAAAATAAATCAATACATAAAGCTAATAATGAGTGCACTTAGGACAAACATTGAACAAAATAGATGTTTTAGAGCGATAAAAATGAGATATATTATATACTTTTTACAGAAATATATGAAAATATCTAATGCAATAATTAAAACACCTATTAAGAACTATATATTAACAATTTTGTGTTAAAGAATAAATGAAAAAAATTATTAAAGAAAAACAATAAGGCTCCGTTTGGATAGAGCGATTTCAAATCCAGAATTTAAAATGAGTGGATTTCAAATCCTTTCAAGTTTGAGTGGATTTGAAATCCACCAAAATGACTCTAAAAGTAGCTCAAAATGAAACTATGGATTTTAAATTCACATCTAACCCAACACTATCAGTGGATTTGCTACCAAGAATTTCAAATTCATCCTCAAATCCACAATATTATTTTAAGAATAAAAAAAAATATCATACTTATGTAAAAAATTTGCTATCATATAACAATAAACATTAATTATAAAATAAAAAAATTGAGATAAGTATTAAATGTTTCCCGGGTTCAAACCTAGTAAATTATAAGAGACAAGTAACTTAATAGCAAAATAAAAATAAAATTTGTGGGACCCTATTCTAATCATTGGTTCAGTTCAATTTAAAATGCATATGCTAAAGATTTTTTTAAAAATCATTTAAAGACATACTCCAAATTAGTCCTTGACCAATTTCCTTTTCTTTCTCTTTTTTTAAAGAAAATGAGACGCCATTGAATTAAATGAACCATTTTTTAAACACTAAAAAACATAGAAGAAAGAACAGGGTGGTTAAATAAATGAGAAAAAAGCCTCTAAATGAAAACAATAAAAATAAATTAAACTATTGAAATATAAGTTGAACAAGTATATATATAATTGTACTAAAGGAGATCCCGAATAGTCTACCACTATAATTTTCGATATATATGTATGATTATATTTCAATATACATATATAATTGATAACTTTCATATATTTAATAAAATATTATAATATCCAAAGAGAGTGATAATATAATAAATAGATAAATAACAGAAAGTGGTCCAGCAAAAAGAGTGCATGAGGCATGAGCATGGGTTTGGAGTTGGGAGGCACAAAGAGAGTGGACCCAAATCAACCAAAACTAGGATTAATTTGGAATTTCAACTACAACTCACCTACCAAACGGGCCACATTCTACTATTTCTATTTCGGATTTATTACTTATATAAAACGATCTCATTTATATCTTTTGTAGAATAAAGTCCTATTGTCCATTAAGTCACTATTTCCACTATTTCCTCCATCAGTGAAACTATTTGATTTGAAGTAGAAGATGTATGACTAACTTCTTGTTGTAACACTTTATCAACATCAATGTTATAATCACGAGCCATAGCAGCTACTTTTGGATCAGGGTTTCCTTCATTGTCATCTAAGTGTGCTATAAATATGGATATGAAAGATTGAAAGAGAATATATTCCTTCCACTATCAAACAAAACACACTATACAAAGTAAAAAAATAAAATAAAATCACATAATTCAATTTTTTGAATAAAAATCGTTCATTTTGATATACATGCGATATTTTGCGATATATCCACGATATTTCCCAATTTTCATCCAATTTTGTACTACACTGAACCGATATTGAAATCGATATCGATATTTTGCGACATATCCGCGATACCCAGGAAAACAAACATTAACACCCAATATCCGTATCGCAATATTCGTATTCGCGATATATCCGCGATATTTTGCAATATTTTCATCCTTGACCTCAAGTATGACTTAAAAAAAAAAAATTGAAATCTAAACTTTTTTGAAATGGTAAAATTTTATACTGTGCATTTTTTTGGAAGAGCGGTCATAGAAAAAGGCAAAAACTTTTGTGCAACTGATGTATAGATCTAGGATCCATGCACCCGGGTCAACCCATCCCACGTGCCTCTCACATGTATTTTCACACACCCCAACGCGCTCCCACGTGCCTGGTGGGTGCGCTTAAACCCACCAAAATTTGTTCCAAGTAGTCATACCTTCATGTTATGTTAGTGATACATTCATGAAGGTATGACTAACATAACATGAAGGTAACCCTAACATAGCATAAAGGTCAATGGTTTTGAATTAAGGTAACCTTCATGTTATTTTAGTGATACCTTCATGAAGGTATGACTAACATAAAATGAAAGTAACACTAACATAACATAAAGGTCAATGGTTTTGAACTAAGGTTATAAAATTTGGAAATGAAGTTATGACTAACTTAACATGAAGGTAACCCTAATATAGCATAAATGTCACACTAATACAACATGAAGGTCACGACCAAAACATGTAAAAACAAAGAAGCGCTATGGGCTGGACCGGCCTGTGCACTGCCCGAGTGCACAGATCTGATCCGTGCACTTGGTGTACAGAAGACTTACTCCAGAAAAAAATATTTAGAATGCATGCATTTTGAAAAAAAAAAAAGAATTTTAACTTCAAGTTGCAATCAGTTAAATAGAAATTGAGATTACAAGAACCAATCATATTTTATGTTGATTTTTACATTTAATTCCACAAATATGAAACAGTCTCATAACCAATTTTAATTTTATATGCATGTAATAATTCTTAATAATTTTTGAGACGATCCCATAAGAATTGTAAACATATATATGATTAAGTAATGAATGATATGAAATGTGAAGTTAACCAAATCAAGTCATCATCGCCCACTTCACGTGAACAAACGCCGCCATAATCACCACTCACCATTTGCCTTATGACCACCACCTCTCCGATCACTTTTTTTTTAGCCCTTAATTATTGGATTTTTTCTTTTTAAGCAAGATTCTTTTTTTGTTCTTTTATTTTTCTTCCTTCACACCTTGAAATTATTTTGACGTTGACAAATGGTCATAGAATTACATAAGTCCTAGCTTGAAAAAATTATGAACATTAAAATGTAACTGGAAAGAGGAAAAAATATACACAATAATTCATGTGTGACGGTCTCACAAATAGTTTTCGTGAGACGAATCCTTATCACTCATGAATTGAACCCATATCCACAAATTTTCATATGAATTATTAAGTTTAAGTTGTGGGCTAAACCGTCTCACGAAATAAGATCCGTGAAACGGTTTCCATGAGACCTACTCAAAAATATATATTGCAAATTAAATTGGAGATTCAGAACGGTGAAATACTTGAGTTTGCTTTTCGAAATTAGTCCTATTGTTTATATTATTTTTCTGACTTGTAATTTAGCACATTATATGATTTTTCTCCAAATTAGTTTTATTCTTACGTATGATGTATGGCACATTGTTTCTATTATTTTTTATAATAATTTATTTTGATAAATCTCATATATCTCATAAAAATAATACTAATAAATACAATTAAGTTCCATTTGTATGTAGGAATTCGAAGAGGGTTCAAATTAGTTTTTCATAGTAAATCAATCAGAGATGTATGAATAGATACGAGTTTGAAATCCATCACTTTCATTTTAAACTAACTTTTGAGCAAATGTGTGGATTTTCGATATTCCACTCCAATTTGAATTGATTAAAAATCCAATTTCCATAAACATAGTATACACAAAAACAGACTAGGGGAGACCGACGGTGACGACCGCCGCCCTCAAATTTTCCAATGGTATAATTGTGTATATCATATACAATGTAATTGTAGTTAAAAACATGGACTTCATCACTTTCAAATTTATTCCTAAAAACTTTGATAAATATTAGAAGAAAATATTTTAAAATTTCTGACTCCGTCACCAAGTATATTTAATCCATATATTGATTAACAACATAGAATGATAAATAAAAACGCATGCAGTTCCATTAATAGTACTATGATGAGAAAAAGGGTGCATGAATCTCCAGCTAAAGCAAACTCTTATGAATTGAAAGAGCATGCAAAATGCCATGCTCTTTTCTACAGAGTGTTACACTTGGCAACTAGTTAAAATACTATAAGACAAGATTTAAAGATCAAAACAAATTTTATCCAAAACCAAAGTCCAAATCTTTTTTAATGTGTATTCAACGGTTAGTATATAGGCTTACCTTTGATTATGTACATATAATATATATATATATATCACTGTAATATTGAATTTGAGATTAATCATAAATAAAATATTTCATCTCTTATTTCATTGTGCACATTAATCCACATTATACATGATATACATATTATTGTAGTTAATCATTACATCAATACACACGACACGTATTAAACCACCCAACACCATATAAAGCATTATTTTACATAAGCAGATTCCAACCCAACAAATAAAACCGAAATTAATTACAATTAATATACAAGGTTTGAAATCACTTATCCAATAAATTATAGTATATGTCTTTCAATTTTACATTCATAATTATCACATTTTCAATTTAGTTTCAACACGAGTCGTCACATCACTTTTAGCTAGGTAACTGAAAAGCACTGAAATTAGGCTGAAATCGGATAAATTATGAGACTAAACTGAAAATCACGATAGTTGTGAACAAAAATGGAAAGGCACAATATATAGTTATTATGAGACGAACAATGATTTTAACTATGGTATTATACGATTTGCAAGTTAAAATGGAGTTATAATTAGTAAAATCACATGATAAAAATCAATCCACTCTTCCGTTACATCTTATATTTCATTACTTACTAATGATAACGGATAAAAAAGAGAAAGAAATCATAATTTAATTACTTACTAATGATAACGGATAAAAAAGAGAAAGAAATCATAATTTAAAAGTCGAAAATAGAAGCAACCTTAATTCCCTATTTAAATTAAACCTCTCCAACTCCATAAATATATACCCCTCCACACATTTCATCACTTGTCAAAATTCTGTCTCATTCATTCACTCACTATTCCAAATTATAAACACTCTCATTCATCTCTTCAATATCCTCCTCCATTTGACACTCACTACACATTCATTCATTCTCAATGACTAATCACTGTCATCTTTGTGTGCAAGCTCCACCCTTGGAGGATCACGAGGACTTCTTCTCGGGCCGTTGCGTGCTCGTAAACGGGCCCGTCATCGTCGGAGCCGGGCCGTCGGGCCTGGCAGTAGCAGCGGGCCTCAAGCAACAGGGTGTTCCACTGGTGATCCTGGAACGAGCCAACTGCATTGCCTCGCTATGGCAAAACCGAACCTATGATCGTCTCAAGCTCCACCTTCCCAAGCAGCTATGCGAGCTTCCTTACATCCCTTTTCCGGTGGACTTCCCGGAATATCCCTCCAAGCACCAGTTCATCCACTACCTCGAGTCCTATGCGAGAAAGTTCGAGATTGTTCCCAGGTTCAACGAGTCGGTCCACTCCGCCAAGTACGACGAGACGTGCGGCCTCTGGCGCGTGAAGACCGCCGTCGCCGGAGATGGCTCCGCCGTGGAGTACATTTGCCGGTGGCTGGTGGTGGCGAGCGGCGAGAATGCCAAAGAGGTGGTGCCGGAGTTCGAAGGGCTGCATGAGTTTGGTGGGAGTGTAATGCATGCTTGTGATTATAAATCGGGTGAGGATTATAGGGGAAAACGTGTTTTGGTCGTGGGCTGTGGAAATTCAGGCATGGAAGTGTCTCTTGATCTTTGCCACCATAATGCTGTCCCATCAATGGTGGTTAGAAGCACTGTAAGTCTACCTCTCTCTTCAAGAATTTTTTTTTTTTTTTTGGAAATTTCAAATCACCCAATCCAAACGAGGCGGGACTGCAGGTGCATGTATTGCCGAGGGAAATACTGGGAAAATCGACGTTTGAGTTGGGAGTTTGGTTGATGAAATGGTTGCCGATATGGGTGGTGGATAAGATACTATTAGCAGCAGCAAGATTGATTCTGGGAAACATAGAGAAATATGGGGTAAAGAGGCCATCAATGGGGCCTTTGCAGCTGAAGAACACACTAGGAAAGACTCCAGTGCTGGACATAGGCACTCTGTCGAAGATTCGATCGGGCGAAATAAAGATAGTTCCAGCAATCAAGAGGTTCTTCCATGGAGGAGTTGAGCTGGTGAATGGACAAGTTCTTGAAATTGATTCAGTGATCTTGGCAACTGGCTATTCTAGCAATGTTCCATCATGGCTAATAGTGAGTATAATAGTGCATGTGTTGTTAGTTTAATTTAATTTAATTTAATATTTGTGGTGTTGGATTCATGTGACAGTTATGGAAGTTGGGTTCACTCTAGATTCTCTATTTTTCTGAGTCTACTCACTAGTCAGATTGTTCAAACCCTCTTCTTTTTCTTACCAATATTTTAAAGAAAATATTGGCAACAGAGAAATGTTGCTTGGGATTTTCCCTTGGCATTGTGTTCTAGACTAGGATTGATTTCTCCAAGAATTGGGTCAGTAATGGGCACATGCACTATTCCCTTTTTGCCCTTGTGAAATAACATGATGGGCATTAATATTATTTCTAATAACTAATTCTTTGCTTTTGTTTTGGACAGGAAAATGACTTCTTTACAAGCAATGGATTTCCAAATTCTCCATTCCCAAATGGATGGAAAGGCAAAGGTGGACTATATGCAGTTGGGTTCACAAGAAGAGGTCTATTTGGTGCATCAATGGATGCCATTAAAGTGGCACAAGACATCACCAAAATATGGAAAAATGAAACTAAGCAGAAAACCCATTCGGTTGGTGTGTCGTGTCATCGTAAAATGCAAACCATTGTCTAACATTTTCGACAAAAATATTTTGACAACAATGTTATAGTAAAGTTATCATCTTTTTCTTGATCTTAGTAGCCCTCTTCATAGTTAGTCCCAAAACTTTTTTGTATAGAGGAAGATGATGCTTTCCCTTTTCTTTCTTTCTTTCTTTTTTCCTTGTAGTGGATCTGTACAAAGTGTATGCTTCCATCTTTCACTGAAGTTTGGTCCAGCTTTGTGTTTATTACATCTATCTAGCTATCTCCAAAAATTTGGTCCATCTTTGGACCCCATTAAATACTGCGTGGCCCAGGCCCTGTATTTATTTATGCATTCATATACTATTAAATGTGATTCTGACTTCATTGCTTTGGTTTAGGGAAAAAAAAAAAACAACTTAAAAAAAAAGAGTTTTGAGAGTCCATGTTTCCTAGCACATGGATAGAGCCCACAGTAAGGAGAATGAACTGAATCAAGTAATAAATAAAAAGGAGTTGGTAATTGAAGACACTTTTCAAATTTCCAATTTTGTTCTTGTCATTTTTAATATACATGACTGATTTTACGTTTTATCTCGACATTACAAGTACAGTACTCGTAACATATATACTCTAATGTAATGAAGTGTGAAAATAGAGAAATAACTTAGAAAACAGGGAAACCAAGAATGGAATGGATGGAAATTGAGAATTATAGAGTTAGGTAGTTGAAGATGTGCATGGGGTTGCATTTAAGGATTATAAGCTTGCACCTATAATACCATGCTTTAATGTCACAAGTCATTTTCACAAACAGGTTGGTTGTAAGTAGAATGAATATTATTCAAGTTCCAAGATGCATTTTAATGGATGAGAAAATTGATACTACTATATTCCATTGAAAACTCCCATTCTCTTCTCATCCACATCAACTATCTCACTTCAAAACAAAAAACAACATTCATTCTCTATTTCTGAATTTGGCAGAAACCTTCCCAATTTGGATAAGATGAGACATTCTTCTTTTTCAAATTTCATGACAAACAAAGTAAGTGAATCTCTGCCCAATGTTCTTGATTTCTACATTATTGATGTGCCTTAACACATAATATGTACAGTTGCCCAATATCAGGTAAATGTCCATGTTGGGATTATTAATTTTCTTCAAGAATTTCAATAAGAAAAAAAGATTACACCCGTTTTTACTGGTTTACCGTGATCAAAACTAGGTAAAATTAGGGTTTTTCTGGCTGGTCTCAATCCGATTAGACCGCTCATCACTTTGCAATTGAGCCCGTTAAACCTAATCGGCTTGGCTTAAGCTCTGAAAACTCGTGATAAGATCAAGCAATGCGTACAAGCAACATGAAGATGGAGGACGAAAAAAGGGTTTCGAAAACGAGTGAAAAGGTAGCATAGATAGTGATGATAGATGGACAGGGCACATGAGTTCCCATGCTGTGGATTGAACAACCATGGAAATAAACTCAGAGAAGTTGGCCCATCAAATATTGCTTCACCACCACAAACACACACAAAGATCTTGGCCAAGCAAAAACAAATGAGTCAGTTCTAAATCTTGAACAACATTATAATTATTACACAGCTATCTATCTATGATCTGATCAACTTCACCAACTTGTTTCATTTACAGAGGTCATGTTTGAATTGTGCACTTGTTATCACATTGCAAGAGACATGTAATAGAGAAGCTACAGTTGTACTTATAATGTCCTTTTCTATTCATATTTTCTCTTCAATTTTGTCAACTATGAAAAAGTCTTGCAACTTAGACTAGGACATCCCAATTACCAAGAGAAGAAAAACACATGGTGAGGTCACTAAACTGTATATCCTCTTCTTCCTCTCATGAATTATCAACCAAGCCCATCCCTTCATGTTCTCATGCATTTGCTTTTAGTGTTTCACATGGTTTAAAACTTTTCTGAATTTCCAATTCTACCCCTTATGTTATGTTTCTAAGTGATCTCAGTTCGAACCCTGATCGTGAAACAATTTTTTTTTTCCTTCTTAGCTTTTTCCTTATTTGATCTGGGAGAGATGTCAAAGAATTTTTTTGCATAATTTGCTTTTGCAGGTTTCCACCAACATTGGTCCAAAATATACTATAAATGCTAAGGGAATGGGGTGCTAATCATGCAATTGTGAAAGCAATGTAGAAATTAAAAGAGATTTTGAATTATTCATTTAGTCATAAAATTCTCATTTCAAAATATTGTATAACAACGATGAAGACACCACTTTTTCTTCATTTTTAATAAAGATTTTCTAATTGAGTTTATAATTTAATAAATAAGCAAAAAAAAAAAAAAATCACAATTTTACGCTAACTTAACATATCAATTTCAACATTGGAGTTTATATTCAAATATTTTGGTACTAATTATTGCACTTTTGCTATAGTTTTGATGTGTGTATGATCATTGATGCAAATGTGAAACTGGTTTCGCCAATGTAAGTACACAAATCACAATGGTAAACATAAAATCCAAACAATGATGAAATAAACAATCAATATGCAAAATAAAGCAGAAAGGAAATGTTTTCAACTTCTTCATTTCATAGCAAAAGGGACCAAGAGAAATCAATATGATCATATAATGATTAGTATCAAGCCTTGTTGATAAAACTGAACAGATCCTCAACAGCATTCTTATTCAGACAAGAAAGCAAGTCCAAGGAAAGTTATATAAGGAGCTTGCATGCAAGAAATTGTGCTTTCACTACAATCATGTGCGAGCTGTGACACGTTTACCAGATATCAGGGCGGAGCTCTCCAGTGGCCGGGGGCATCCATCTTCCTGAGTGGTAGACACTTTCACCCACTTTCCAACCAGGCACGTCTTTCATGATTTTCGCCTCTTCCTCGAGGTATTTCTTCCATTCTTTCACAAATCTAAACAACAAAAATGAAGATTGAAATCAGAAAGAGTATGATAGTAAAGAAGTTAACTTGGCATGGATGGCTTTAGTAGAATTGAGAGAATAACCTCTCATCTTCTTCTGCTTGAAGTACTGGTATAATAGCCCGGCGAGCAGCATATTTTTCTTCCTTAATTGCCCTATACAGAGAGACAATTGATCAAAATAGGTGTTACCAGTAACTGAGAAGAAACAATTGAGTGTATAGTGAAGGAAAATATCAATTAAATACCTCTGGCTTAAATTATTTGTCAATTAAGAAAACATCTGGTAGATATAACTGTGTATAAAATGACTATAGGATTTGTTAGTGATGTTAAATAAAAGTAAACAAGTTAGAGGTTAAGTTGGAGAAAACACCATAACGTCTAAAAATTGTAACAAATTTTATTTTCTAAAGTGACAACTGACAATTATTTGAAGTGGATGAGTAATTAGAATATCATATGCATAACCAGAAACTTGTCTACAACCCAAAATATAAATTTCCTTATCATGCAAAATGAAACTTATAATTTCAATTGTCTAAGAAAATGCTTTAATGTCTCATATTCACCAAGCGCCCTGAAAACATATTTTTGTCCAATTAAGTGGTTCTAACAAGAAGCAACACCCAGCTTTGGCATAGTAAGAAAAGCTAAAACAGAAGTAAATATCTAGCTTTTGATAAACAATATTAACAACTGACAATGTTTGAATATCTCAACAAGCATGTGTCCACACTCTACCTTCATCATCATGTACTCTTTTGAGTACCATTGCTAGCTCATACTATGAAATGACAAATACAGAAAATACAAAAGTTCAGCCGAACTGAAAGTCCACAATTTCCATGATCTAGTCAAATGAACCATGAAGCAAAGGGATATTAACAAAAATTGACTCTTAGTGACAGTGCCCTATTGCAGTATCCACCTCAAGAAGTTACAAATTGGGAAATAAGGGTGGGGAAGCATTCAAATCCCAACCTCCTATCCCATAGAGAAGGCTTATATTTTCGGAATGCTAATATCTAATATTCTATCCCAGAAAAGGAAAATCACAAGCCATCACCAATCAAAAGCATATCGATATGTATGCACAAAGCTGATGTTTGTGAATTTCCTGAGCGCAAATAGATATATGCTGATATGCAGAGATCTTATCCCAAAGACACTTAAATTTCAAATTGTACCAAATTTTAGGATAGGAGACAAGGCAAGCCTGTATGCCAGAGCAAAGACCTTATAAATTGTGTGATCATATGTATTTCATTCATCAAAGGATCGAAACCAAATTGCTACAGAAATAATCCAATATAAATAGAAAATCAGTAAGCTTCAGGGCACACACTCTTTCATATACGAATTTTCATTTTAACAAAGATCATTCCAAAACCTATCGGAAGGTATCTAATCTCTCAAGAAGGGTATGCAGTCAGGCACTTCAATTGAACACACAGCACCAGCACTAACTCTCAAAACACTGAAACACAAGCTTTTCAACCATTGTGACTCTGATTTCCTTATATAATATAAGCCCTCTAAGATGCACAACAAAAAAGTTCCTCTGAATACTTTCATCCTACAATTATGGTAATTATAGCATCTTGTGAAACATCAACCGACTCCTATGGATGAAAATTTCTTTTTCTAATGGTTAGGTTACTGTAAGTTGAATTTCATTACGATGGCACACATCTCCTATAATAATTCCAGGCAAGTAAGTCAAGAACGACAACATATGAAAAGGATAGTGAGTAATAAGTAATAGCCAGCATTGTCCTTAGCTTAAGATCAAATTTCTACCCTTAATACAGGAAACTCCAGAATCTTTTACAACCTCATCCTTAATAAAATAGAAACAAAAGCGAAACCAGTAAAAATGAAGGACCTTGATCAGCTATTCACCATTACATGTAAATATAATCAGGAACCTCAAATGATTTGCACAGAATTGACAATGTTAGCAGGCCATCCATCTAAAACTATACAATTACGAACCACATCCAACTCTTCTCAAGTTTCAACATTAGAGAATCCATCCGATTATATGACTCACAACAACAAACATAATCATCAGAAAAATCAAAGTTTCAACTCTAATTGAAGCTAATCATCCCTATAACCTACTTAGCATCCAATGAAAAATCCATTTTATGTTGCTAACCTAATATTCGGTAACAAGAAATTAGCCTTGGACTTCAACGTAGAATTAAAGTAACCCCGAATAGTGCATTTTTCCTGAATTCAAATTACAAAAACTCAAAATTTCTACAATCAGCTTTGCAAATCAAAACTGCTCAATACAATACAACCCTAACGGAACTTCAATTAAAATCCAAACGAACACAAATACGCAGAAAATGCGCACACACACACACACAATAACCCCACAAAAACAAATACGGGAAAGGATCGTAACCGTACCTTCGGATCTTGTTTCCTTGGCCGACCTGGTACATACCCCACGAGAAAGCACCAAAAGCGGCGAGAAAAATGGCCATGGCGCTGGGGCCCTTGTTAGGGATCCGCCGGGCGAACCGGACCGGCGCGAACCCACCCGGCGGAGGACCGTCCTGCAGAAACGGCATATCCTTAACACTCGCCATACCTGGCTTCTTCCTTATCGTCGCCTCCGTCATCTTGCCGCTTCGATTTTCCGACGGGCTTAATTAAATCTGTATTTTTTTTCCGTTGTATATTTTCTTTTTCTTGCTTTCGAACTATGCACAGTGAGGATTTGGGGAAAACAGACCAATGACGAATGAAGAGAGGTAGCTAATCTTCTACTGTAAGATTCCCTACGGTTTCCTACAATTAACGCTAATGCGCTTGGACAGTTTTGCGCTTTATCAGTAACATAATAAGTCGCAAGTTACCAACTAATAAAATGGTAGTAGTAAATAGCATGAGAAAATTATGTTCAAATTTCTAAAGGGGAAAATGCGCGAAACCCCCTTATGTTTTGTAAATTCAGCATCGGACCCGCTCCTATGATGGAAATTGTGCGAATTACACGTGTGTTTTCATTAATTCGACCTGAAACCCCCAACTCTGTTAGAGTTGACGGGCGTGCGGTCCACGCGGCTGGGGTGTGACTTTTTCTCGTTTTTGACCGTTGTGAACCTGCAAAAATACTTTTTTGCCCTTTTTTGTTGCTTATATATGTATGTTCATACTCCAATGTAGTAGTCCATCTCCTCTTCTCTCAAAAATAGCTAACTGGTATGTAATTTATTTTTTTCCTGAATTATTTTATTTATTTAACATGATTTTGTTGTGCTACAATTTAGTAATGTTGTTTAATTTATCAAATATTATGTTAATGTATTTGTTTATACTTGTTTAATTAAATTCCTTTATAATTGATATTTTGTACTCAATAATAATTCATTGTTTCTCCCAAATTTTATAGGATACATGTCTTCCACATTTAGGCCATCAAAAAATGAACAAGAATATTTAGATTTGAGATACAACTATAAGAAGTGTTATTGCCGAAAAAATGTCGAAATCAAAGTTGTTGGTCCGTCAAAAGCTACAATAGGCAAATTGTTTTGCACGTGCCGGTTGTCTCAATGTGGGTTTTTGCTTGGCTTGAACCCACATCGATTGGAAGGAAAAATTATTTGAGTGAAATGCAAATGCCGGATTTGGATGAAGAAGTGGACTCTTCCATCAACAATGATTATAAGGAATTGCTCTCCAAATATGACGATCTCTCGATGAAGATTGAAAAGCTTAAGGATTCTCAAGCAACTATGAAACTATATATTTTCATTGTGTTGGTTCTTGTTATTATTGTAATTTTAAAGTAGTACTTCAACTTTTTTTTTCTTAGTTGCGATTATTGTAGATCAATATGTGGCTATTTTCCATTTGTTTGCCACTTATGAAATATAAACAATTTCGTAGTAAACCTTTTTGAAGTAGAAATAAGCATTCTTGCAACAACATATATGGGGCTGAATAAGTTAAAAACTTAAAATGGCAATCAATACATATGTTTACCAAGACAGCCAATTGCATCAAAAAAGACAATATGGGGCTGCACATCCTATACCAAACTGTACCCAAAATATACCCACAAACTGTATTCAAAATATACCCACAAACTGACCAAAATATACCCAAATCTATCAACAAAGTTGGCTGCACAGAATTTACATCCAAAATGACAAAATAGAGAAATCTTTTTTCAGAGGAGTGGCTGCACAGAATTTACCAAAATATATCAAAATGGGGCTTCATCCCAAACTGCCTTTCATCCATTCATGAAGTTTTCCTTCTCTGGGGATTCTTCTGCTTCCTAGAGGCCTTTACTGGAGGTGCTGTAGCCTGCTGATTTTCAACTTGTACAGTGGACTGTTGTGTAGGATTTTCAACAGTAGATGCTTGTGTTCCTTGCTGCTGAGTGTGGTCCACAGTAGGTGCCTGTTGACATAAGCATATCCAAGTTAGTCAGCTGCAATGTTGTTTAAAACACCTATATAAAAGAAATTGATATTCTCACCTTATCTTTATGGAGAGCCCATCCAAATAGATCTTGAAAGTCCCCATCAAACACATCATCTGCATCTCTCTCAGTTTGTTCCTAGGCAGCACATAAGGAATCAGACATGTGATCAGAATTGCAAAATCATAAATCAATTTGAAATATAAAAAATTTGAAAAATAGGGCTACCTGATCATCAGAGGGTACAACACTAGCAGATGCTTCACCTTGAGGAGGTTTGTTGGGACAAGACCTTTTGTTGTGGCCTTGTTGTTTGCAGATTGAGCAAGTATGAGTTAGACCCTTCCTGGAGACTTTCCATGCTTGTGAGCCATCATTTCCATCAGGCCTTCTTCTCTTCTTAGGTCTGCCCCTCTTTGCTCTAACTTCAGGAGGTGCAATTGGGCCAAGATTGCTTTATTCAAAGTCATGCATTACAGGGACAGGGTTGATGCTATGGCTATACACCCTCAGATATGCATCCTTTTTCAAGAAGGGGTCCACATATTCCTCAAGACTCAGCCTATGGAATCATATACAGGCTAAGGCATGACAACAAGAATACCCACACAATTGGAAAAAACCACAAGTGCATACTTTTTCTTTTAGATCTACTATGTGGTTTTTTAAGAAATGCATAACCTCATATTTTTCTTGTCCAGACCAACTAGGAAAACAGTTCCTACTCACTTTCCTCTGCTCTTCAATTTTTTTAACAATGTTTGGACAGATATTCTCCCCATAGCCCATCATCCCTGCCCTCTTGACTTGAATCCTTGTCATGCACCTCAATCTTATCCATTCAAACATGTCTATTATTGTCAAGTCCCTAGAAGGTAGGATGAAACTGTTGAAGGACTCAGAGAGATTGTTGACAATGACATCACATTTTGAATGAGTTGAAAAAAAACACCTAGCCTAATGCTTAGACTCTACCCCAGTTAACCACTCATATGCAGTTGTTTCACATCCCTTTTTCACACTCATTTTTTGAATTTCAGTCATTACCCTCTGATGACCCCTTACACTGTAAGTACTTGCAGCTTTCCAAAACAGTTTTTTAATTTCTAGACCCCTAAATTTCACCTTGAAGTTATTGTACATGTGTTTCACACAAAACTTATAGACAAGAAAGGAAAAGAAAACAAGAAAATGCAGATTCAGTATAAGGGGTACAAAAAAATGCAGATTCAGTATAAGGTTGCTAAAAATAAGAAAGATACCTGTGCTCACAATCTGGTGCCAATTGGGCCACAGCTTCCAGCAAACCCTTCTGCCTATCACTCACAAAGGTCCAGCTCTTATCCTCAGAACTCCCAATGTCATCCAGCAGCTGCTTCAGGAACCATTCCCAGCTGTCCTGCTTCTCAACTTCAACATAAGCCACAGCTAGAGGGTACATGTTGTCATTGCCATCCCTCCCCACAGCTGACAACAACTGTCCAGCGTGTAAACCCTTGAGGAAGCACCCATCCAATCCTATAATTGGCCTACATCCACTAAGGAATCCCTCTTTCAGTGGCCCTAAACAATAGTACATCCTTTGGAACTTAGGGGGCTGCAAATTTCTATCTACCTTCACAACTAGTGTGCTGTTGGGGTTCATCTTGACTACTGTTTCACAGTAGTCATAAAGTCTCATATACTGCTCACTTATATCAACACTCAGAAGCTTCAAAGCAAGTTTTTTGGCCCTATAGACCTTAAACATGCTGCAATCTACCCCACAATCCCTTTTTATCTTGTTTTTTAAACCAAGTACACTCTCATTGGGGTTATCCTTGATAGCCTCAAGGATTCTCTTGGCCAAGTACTTATAATCAGCATGGTTGTTCTGAACCCTATATGCACAGGTATGGTGACCTTTGAGGGTCTTTATCTGAAAAGTGGGGGTTTTTTGAACTACTGAGGCCCTCATACTCCATTCACACCCATTTTTACACCTAGCAGTAATGATCTTAGACTCATTCTTAATGAACTTCAACTCATACCCCTTTCTCACACTCCAGTCTTGCAAGACCTCTTTGAACACTGCCCTATTATCAAATTTCATTCCAGCCTTAAGATCAAACTGTCCCATATCCATCCCCTCTGCCCACTCGTGATCCCTATCCCCTACATTCTCACCCTCTAGTTCCTCTTCACTATACCAGTCTGCATCTGCCCTACCCAAAGATACCCCCTCTTCTTCCCTCTCCTCTGCCATTTTCCTCTTTTTTCTTTCCCTCAACAGTTTTTGACATCTCTTGAACACATCTCTAGCATGTGTAGGGGACCTAGTTTCAAAGATGTCATCATCTTCAGGCCCTTCAAAGTCCTCACACATCCATGAGGGGCATGAAGATGATGTCTCACTCTCAGAACCAACCTTGAATGACTCATCAGATGAGTCATCCAAGTCCTCAGAAACAGCCTCACCCTCTCTTTATCAACACCCTCTGCCTCAGCATATCCAAAACCCTCACCCTCTGCCTCAGCAGCCCCCACACCCTCACCCTCACTCTCTGCCTCAGCAGCCCCAACACCCTCACCCCCACTCTCTGCCTCAGTATCCCCAACACCCTCACCATTCTCACCCTGAGCCTCACCCTGCATCCCCCCCTCAACAGCCCCAACAGTCTCACCAACACCCTCATCATTCTTACCATAATAGATTGAGGGTACAGACTCTTGTGATTCTATAGGGTTTCCCTCAATATCTATAGCTAGAAGAGGATCTGGATAGTCCTCAAAATATAAGGGGATCACATCTTTGTCCTTGTACTCTTTGAACAAGGACATAAGTGCATGATCATCCCTAATTAATTTTAACCCACTGTCAATATCCTTACCCGGTGAACAAGAATAGACTTCCACATTACTACTCTTACCATTGCACTCATGTTTATAAATATCCAGAACATCAGAAAAGAAAAAGGTTTCAGAATTGACAGGGGGTATCCTCATCCTCAACCCATCTACATATCTAAGTTTTCCCAGGTGCCTAAAACTACCCCCGACCCAGGCATCAAATATAAAGTACTGATCATCACTCATTATTTGTTTAACACAAAAACACAAACACAAAACAAGTATGTAAATCTATCATTCAATATAAAGAATTCATTCATAATTCAGAATTCAGAAAAAATCCACATTCATTCAACAAGTATGTAAATTCAACATTCTTATAAGAGAGCAGCATTCAAATCCAGAAACCCTAATTATAGGAAGCCCTAAAATCAGAAACCCTAATTCCCCAAATTCAGAAACCCCAATTCCCAATTACAGAAACCCTATACGCCCAAATTCAGAAACCCTAATTACCAATTACAGAAACCCTAATTGCCCAAATTCAGAAACCCTAATTCCCAAATTCAGAAACCCTAATTGCCCAAATTCAGAAGCCCTAATTCCCAAATTCATAAACCCTAATTCCCAAATTCAAAAACCCTAATAACCCTAAACATGCAACCCTAACTCACAAATCGAGGCAAAATCCCTAATTCCAGAAAGCCCTAAATTAGAAACCGTAAAATACCTAAACACAACATGTACCAAGTCATCCAAGTCTTTCAGCGAGAAGCAAGAACGAACCCAGACACAGAAAAAACGGGTTTCGAAACACCCGACACAGAAAAAACGGGTTTCGAAACACCCGACACAGAAAAAATGGGTTTCGAAACGAAGCACCTACCTATCACCAGTTACAATCTCCCTCCACTCACAGGCTTCGAAAGTAGGAAACAAGGGTATTTGTTTTGTTTGGAGGTTTGCTCGGAGATGGGACGGCGAAATTTGGACGGAGATCGGACTGGGTATGGCTGAACCCTACGTGTCGGCTGGTTGCTGCTCTCAGACCCGACTCTCTAATTCGAAGATTCTATCTAGGGTATATCAAAGGGTATAACGAGTATTCTAAGGAAAAACTTAACGGCGTGAACACTCGTTAGCTGGAATGGGACGTGTGTCGAATTAATGAAAACACACGTGTAATTCGCGCAATTTCCATCGTAGGAGGGGGTCCGATGCTGAATTTACAAAACATACGGGGTTTCGCACATTTTCCCCAATTTCTAAATGCATAAATTAAATTAAAGATTTAAATGTAACATCTATAGAACCCTACTAAAAAAACTGAAAAAATATTTCCTTTCTTCTCAAATTCAAATGTGTAAAATAAAAAGTGAAAAATGGAGCTCCAAAATATAGTAAAGCGTAGAAATCATAAAAAAGTTTGCAGGTCTCCTACCAAGATCGGCCATGGAGATTCCATGTTTGTGATTTCAAGCTTTCTCTGCGTTTTCTTGTAATTAACTCCACACACTGGCACAGTGAGAGAATCGGAATCCAATCCTCCACCACCAAACTTTGGAAAGATAATATCAAAAATCAAGATTCCCCCAATTTTAAGCAAGGATTGTGCAATGCACCACCACCAATCCACCACTGCCACCGCCGGAGGCAGTCCCTCCTTATGGGTCGTACTGGGCACCACCCTCTTCTCCCTCCTGCTCGTCCTCTCGCTCACCACCGCCCCCACCCCACCTCCGGCCCCCTCCCAACCCCACCCTTCCCTCTTCCCCCACCACCACCGCCTCCTCTTCCACGACAACCAAACCACCGCGGAAGCGCCGCCGGCCCCTCCCACCTTGGCCTACCTCATTTCCGGATCCTTTAACGACTCGGATCGGGTCGTTCGGCTGCTCCACTCTGTCTACCATCCTAAAAATCAGTACTTGCTCCACCTCGACGGCGCTGCTAGCCAGACCGACCGTGACGCTTTGGCTGTCACCGTCCAATCAGTGCCCCTCTTCACAGCTGCCCAGAATGTTCATGTCATTGGCAAGGGTGACTATGTGTTCCCCACTGGGCCTTCTGCTCTTTCATCCACACTTCGTGGCGCCTCTGTTTTGCTTCGTGTTTCGTCGAATTGGGATTGGTTCATCAATCTTTCCGCTGCTGATTATCCCCTTGTCACTCAGGATGGTACCTATGTTGCATAATCTTGGTTCACAATTGGTCATCATCACTTCATTTATTTGCTTTATTGGCCTTATAGGTTTTGTTAATGTCATACATTCTTGAAGCTGCTTTCGAGCTTTTCGTTGATTTGTGTATATATTTTGTATGTTTTTGAGCTTTTGGGCATTGGTTCATTAATCTTTCCACTGCTGATTAGCTTGATGTAAAAGGTCACAACTTTATCACCTAGAATTTCTTCCATACATGTTTGTAAGTATGTGTGGTTTGATGGTCATTGATAGTTGGTTACTCTGTGGCTTCATTAGTGTAGTTCTTCTGGGATTATACCTTCTCGAACATGCTTTAGTTCTTGATTGTTTAGTGTATGTATTGTGCATCTTGTTGAGCTCTGTTGTGTATAAAAAGTTTAATCTTTTCTACATTCTTATGTATAAAGTGGTAGCTTTGGGGCATAAAGTGTGTATGCTTCTAATTTGGTATGAACTTTGTTGAGTCATGGTTTTTTGTAGATTATTGTTGTCTATCTTTAGATGTCTATACAGGTAGATATCTAAGAATCCAACTTCTTACTTTTTAAAATTTAGGATATGTAGATATAGTTAAAAAAGGGATCGAAATTTGGGATTGTATACATTGTCTATATAGAAAATGCAAAAAAATTGGATGCTAAAGAAAAATAAAATTACAATACTTCAGTTCACTTTACTTAAAGATCAAATATTTTCGATTACATGCTTAAAGATGTACCCACTCTTAGGGGTGATGGAACCTGCATGGCTGTAAGGATCCGATACCCATATCTTTTTTCATTCCAAGGACACAAGCCCGAATTCTGAAGTGAAGAGTCTAAGCATCTGAAATTCTAAAGCATTGTGATGAAGATAGTGCCTTTCTGCTCCATATGATAGTCTATTGTTTTGCCTTCCAATAGATTTATTGAATGTGTGTTTAAGAAAAGAGATGTGCTTGTGTTTGTGTGGAATATGAAGAGAGGGGGAAGTGATCGGTATGTACATATCTGGTGTTTGTTTTTTAAATTTATCTGTTTGGATTTTTCGTTTATCTTTTCTGCTTCGAGTTTATTGTTTGCTGTTTTAGGGGAATTCATTGTAGCTCTCTAGGGATTTTCGAATCTTTGTGGCACTTGTTACATTTTTCTTGAGATAGTATCGTTGAAAAATTAGTAGTACTTTATTCGAGTAGTTTTCTTCTTGTTGCTTATGGAAATTTAGGTACATTATGAATATGATAAGATGATTTTATCCTCTACTGCAGATCTTTTGCACATATTATCATATCTCCCTAGGGATCTTAATTTTGTGAACCATACAAGCTACATTGGCTGGAGAGAGTAAGTTTCTTCTTCGCCTTGATTCCTGAAATTTGTCGATAACAAGATGATTGAGAGCATTGATTTTCTTGAAACATTTCGATTAATGTTTAATGTGGTATATATATTTAGATCAAGAAAATTGAAGCCAATAATAGTTGATCCAGCACTCTACCTTACAGAGAACAGTGAAATGTTTTTCGCCACTCAAAAGAGACCACTCCCAGATGCCTATCGTTTGTTCTCAGGTAAGCATCTCAAACCTCGTTTTGTTAAGTTTTGGGGTGTTCTATTGGATAGCGATAAAGTACTCAAGTGAAACAGGAGAGCACAAAATAAATAATTTGTTACAGCAAAGATATATACACGGGTTCCTCCACAAGTGCATCTCATCTTATGTTAACTATGTCATTCTCACTGCAAATGTTCATTGGCACAAGTAGCTAGGGTTTTAAATGAATCAAGTGGAGTTGAACGAAAAACTGTTCAAGTTTATTTGAGGTTATCGAGCTTCATAAATTATGTTTGATCAGCTTGTCAGATAATTGTTTGAGTCAGCCTTGAACAAGCTTTAATCTAGGCATCTAGCTGAATACTAGCTGAGCTCAAATAGTTTGATATTTGTACACTTGTTTTATCTTTTCAAACTTATTGAGCTCGAGTTCTGTCGTTCTCACCAAGCTTTAGTTTTTATTAAACGTAAAAGTATGTTCAAGCTTGTTACATATATATTATATCGAATCAATGATCTTGAAACGAGTATCAAATAGTTTGATTTGATTATCAGTTCGTTTTTCTTGCAGGATCATCGATGGCTCTTTTAAGTCGCAGGTTTATCGAGTTTTGCATCTTGGGAACAAACAATCTACCAAGGATTCTTCTAATGTATCTCTCCAACACGCCAGCATCAACAATGATCTACTTTCCAACACTTCTATGCAACTCCCACCGATTTAACCGAACCACAATCAACCACAGCTTCCGCTATTCTTCTCTCGACTCCAGATCGATCCCCTCGTTGCTTAATTCGAGCAACTTTGATGAACTGATCCAGAGTGGGGCAGCCTTTGCTTCCCCATTTGCTCCAAATGACCCAGTTCTTGATCGTATTGACCAAGAACTCCTTCAACGTAGACGTGGCAAACCAGTGCCGGGTGGTTGGTGTTTAGGCGACTCTAGTGAAGATAAATGCAGCACTTGGGGAGATGCCGAGGTACTGAAGCCCGGGCTGGGAGCTAGACGGCTAGAAAGACGGCTCGTTCAACTTTTGTCGAATGAACCGAGCCAATGTTTAGATGAATAGGTCATGGTCCGAATTGGGACAGAAAATTTAGGAGATGGTAAGATGGTTAGGGATGTTAAAACCAATATCGTATACAGGTTCATGGCAGTAAAGCCCATTTTTTTGCAAAATATTGTTGACTAAGTTAATCGATTCTTTCAAGAGTTATGATTCCAATTGTTGTACATTTTGCTGAGTTTGTTGTACGCTGGAATACTGTCTTAAGTTTGATCTCAATTGGATTGGATTTTCTGTTCTGGTTTTAAACTTTATAGAATAAAGTCTTTCTAGATATTATTTTACGTTTGAAATAATTTTTTTTTAAATAATCTAATTTGCAATCAGTAATATAATTTGATAGTATATTGTATAAGAAACATTTGCATTGGTAAAGGAAAAATAACTTCTATAACTCGATTTATATTTTTTTTAAATCTTTTAATTTATATGTTAAACAGTTTACGACAAAGTTTTTCAAATAAATTTTTTATTATATTTTTCAATCAATTGACCTTCATTTTAATTTTTTTTCTTTGAGTATGTAATCTTTTTAAATTAAAATAAAAGTAACAATTTTGAGGATCACTGATTATACTTTTTACAAAGATAAAGACCTAAAAGTTCTTTTTTAGATTTTTAAAATTAAAATAACAATATAGAATGTAATTAAGAAAATTTGTGGTTGTGATATGTCTTTAAAGATCATCATGTATTTAAATATTTTATGTAGGGTTTTGTAGTAATGAGGTAGTTACTAGTTGGCCACCTAAAATCCACCAGCTCAATTTTTTATAACAGAAAATTTGATTAAAGAACACATTAACATAAATCATTATAAATATTTACTAAAACAAACATATGCCGAAATTTTGAGGTAATTATGATTGCAAAATAATTTAGCCATTAATAAATAGAATGTTAATAATTCTTCTAAAAAATTAGAATGCTAGTAATTAATTCAAAGTTTTATTTTCTTCTGTTTTCTCTTTCTTTTTTTTTTCTTTGGGTGGGGTATATACTATAAAATATCAAAATTTCTGACAATCATAATAATTTTTATTGATATTTATTGTTGTCATAAATTTATTGGTGCATATTATGAGTCTATGACACTGTTAATTATGAACCGATCGATTAATTTCCTTGTGATATTGTTAAAGAATAGAATTTCATTATTATTTATTTGGATATTAATGTTGGGCAGGTTCTTACCGTTGTATTAAAACCCAGGATATATGGCCCACAACTCAAACCATTAAACCATGAAATCACTAAACCCTAATTTGATCATAACTGTAATTCTAAACATAACTACTAAAGTTCTCTTCTCAAATCACAATATTAGGAGTGTTGAGATTATCACGCCAAGAATGAGATCAAATGAAGATATACTCCAAGAACACACAAGAAAACCCTAAACTGTGCTGCTTACTTCGATCGAATCAAACACTATCTAAAACTGAATAACAACACAAGAATTTACGTGGTTCGGCTCTACCACTTGAGCCTACGTCCACGGCAACAAGAATCAGAAGATTTCATTAAGAAACGAAGAAGAAATCGAAGTTACAAAATCGCTCAATCACTAAGAAAATCCTAACTTCCTCACGCACACACCAGCTCTCTTAATCACACTGATTCACGTACGAAATTATGATCTTTCTTCTACCCAATATACATGCTTATATAGGCTACAAAACCCCTCAACTGATTCCCCAAAACAACCTCTAACGAATAACTAATTTCTGTTACAAAACTGGAAATCGGATAAGAACCCTAGTTTAGCCCTAATTCCTAATTCCCGGTCCATGCAGCATCTGCAGCTATCTCGCGCCCGGTTCACCCAGAATTAACCCGGTTCTGACTGAACCGATTCCGGTTCCTTGATCAGCAGGCTCTGCACGTCAACATAGCATATCCATGTATTGAGATTTTTGAGTTACACTTCACAATTCTCCACCTTCACTCTGAAATCCTCTTTCATCTTGTTGCTCTTGCCCATCTTGTCTTAATCGACTTCTGCAACTTGAATCAGCTTCATGCAATAGTGAAACTTTACACCTGGTATCACCTTAGTCAGCATGTCAGCTGGATTCTCTTCAGTATGAATTTTCTTAGCTTGAATTACTCCTTTTTCAATCTCTTCTCTCACAAAATGATATTTCACATCTATGTGTTTTGACCTCTCATGGAATACTTGATGCTTTACTAGATGCAAAACACTTTGGCTATCACAATGCACTGGAACTCTAGCTTGATCCACTCCTAACTCACTTAGCATTCCTTGTAACCAAATGGCTTCTTTGACAGCTTCAGTCATAGCTAAGTACTCAGCCTCAGTTGTGGATAGAGCTACTACTTGTTGTTGCATTGACTTCCAACTGATGGTTGTTCCATATAGTGTAAACACATATCCTGTGAGTGATCTTCGATTGTCCACATTACCTGCAAAATCAGAGTCTACATACCCTTCTAATAGATCAGTGCAATCAGCTTGTTTCACAAAAGATAAGCCATGATTCTTGGTTTCATGTAAGTATCTAAGCATCCACTTAACCCCTTCCCAATGAGTTTTACCAGGGTTTGCCATGAATCGACTCACACAGCTCATAGAATAAGCTAAATCAGGCCTAGTGCAAACCATTATATACATTATACTCCCTACACAGCTAGCATAAGGAACACCATTCATATATTTTAGTTCATCTTCTGTGTTTGGTGATTGAACTTTACTCAGTTTCATATGAGCAGGTAAAGGTGTTATCACAGTCTTAGCTAAGTTCATACAAAACCGTTTGAGCACTTTAACAATATAATCCGTTTGATAAAGAAACAGCATGTTCCTTGTTCTATCTCTTTGAATATCCATGCCTAAGATTCTCCTAGCTTCACCTAGATCTTTCATATCAAACTGATCTTTAAGCTTAGTTTTAAGGGAAACTATCCTGTCCATGCTTCTACTTGCTATTAACATATCATCTACATATAGTAAGAGGTATGTTGTAACAGCACCTTTGCTCATTTCTAAGTATACACAGCTATCATGCTTGCACCTAATCATGCCAATGCTAATCATGAAATTATCAAAACGTTTATACCATTGTCTAGGACTTTGTTTTAGGCCATATAGAGATCTTTTAAGCAAACACACTTTCTTTTCATTTCCAGGTGTTATAAATCCCTCAGGCTGGTCCATGTATAATGTTTCAACTAAATCTCCATGAAGAAAAGCAGTCTTAACATCAAGTTGGTGTAAATGCATGTCAAACTGAGCTACTAATGCAAGCAAAATTCTGATAGAAACGTGCTTAACAACAGGAGAGAAAATTTCATTGAAATCAATACCTTCTCTTTGAGTGAATCCCTTTGCAACTAATCTTGCTTTGAATCTGATTAATTCTTTTCCTGTTACCTTTATTTTCCTTTTGAAAATCCACTTGTTTCCTATCACCTTTTGAGTAGATGGTTTATCTACAAGCTGCCATGTCTGATTCTTTTCAAGGGAGGGTAGTTCTTCATGCATGGCTTGCATCCATCTATCTCTATCATTGGATCGGATAACAGCTTTGTAGTTCCTTGGCTCCTCATATTCAATATCCTGTGCCACACTCAAAGCATAAGACACAAAATCAGCTTGACCATACCTGTTTGGAGGGTGGATTTCTCTCATTTCTCTGTCCCTTGCCAAGTTATAAGTTGAGAGATCAGGCTGATTTTGTTGAGCTTCTTCATTGTTCATGTCTTGAGGTTCATCTCCTTCAGTTTCTCCATGAATAGCTTGGTCGTTTTCACCTTGCTGTGTCATTATCTCCACCTGAATTGGAGTATCAATGCCACCTGTGTCTAGTGTAACTTCATCCTGTGGATTTTCCCTTTTGTACCCCATTATATCTTCTCTAAAGGTCACATCTTTACTTACAAAGCACCTCTGATGATTTGGTTCTAAGCACCACATTTTGAATCCCTTTATTCCTTAGGATAACCTATAAAGATACACTTCACTGCCCTAGGTTCTAACTTATCCTTTCTTACATGCGCATATGCCAAGCAGCCAAATACTTTAAGAGAGGAGTAGTTAGAATGCTTACCATACCATACCTGATCAGGAGTCTTAAAGTTTATGGCAGAAGAGGGAGTTTTATTGATAATCACAGCAGCTGTGGACACTGCTTCACCCCAGAAGCTCCTTGGAAGGCCAGCATTATTAAGCATGCATCTCACTTTCTCCAGTAGAGTTCGATTCAGCCTTTCTGCAATTCCATTTTGTTGTGGAGTTACTGCTACTGTTCTATGTCTCATTATCCCTCTTTCCCTGCAAAAAACTTGAAATTCCTCTGATAAATACTCAAGGCCATTGTCAGTTCTCAAATGCTTAAGCTTCTTCCCTGTGTTAGTTTCTAACATGATCACCTATTCTCTGAATTTTTCATAAGCTTCATCTTTGTGTTTCAGTATATAGATCCATACCTTTCTTGAGAAATCATCTATGAAGGTTAAGAAATACTTACCTCCACCATGAGTTTCAATTCTAGAGGGACCCCATATATCTGAGTGAGCATACTCAAATATCCCTTGAGTAGTGTGTTGAGCCACAGCAAGAAGAGAGTTTTTCTTTGATTTTCCAAGTATGCAGTGTTCACAGTGGTCTATGGCAGTGATCTTGGTATCTCCTAAGAGGTTTAGATTTGCTAGTACCTGTAGAGGCTTAGCACCAGGATGTCCCAATCTCTTGTGCCAAAGTTCTGATTGAGTGACATCCTTAATAGCTGCAGCTTCTCCTGTTACTGCAGATCCTTCCAGGATATATAATCCATTAGTCTTCCTTCCTCTTAGTACTAAGTCTACTCCCTTAGTTATTAGGATCTGATCTTCTTGAGACTTGAATTGATAACCTGTAGAAGTTAGTAATCCAAGAGAAATTAGATTTCTTTTAAGGGAAGGGATGTACCTCACTTCAGATAGAATTCTTATCCTTCCATCATGTAGCCTCAGCTTGACTTTCCCTGTTCCAGCCACCCTGCAAGATTGATCGTTTCCTAGAAGAACCAGGCCTCCATCTTCAGTTTTAAGTTCACAAAACCATGATCTAATTGGACACATATGGAATGAGCATCCGGAGTCCAACACCCAGTCATTTTCTAATTGTGAGTTGGCAATGCATAGCATATCTGCAGGTTCATAGGCTTGCTCAGCTACAGATGCCTGTTGGGGTTGATTTGCAGGTTGTTTTTTTCTTCTCTCTGGACAATTATTCTTCAAATGTCCAGGCTTATGGCAGGAATAGCACTTCCTTGTCTCAGTTGAGTCAGCATTAGCCTTTTGATCTGCTTGAGTCTTTTGATGCTTCTTTCCCTTTCCTTTCTTGTTTCCTTTGAATCTGATATTGAGTCCTTCTGCCTGTGTTTGAGGTTTAGCATCCAAGTTCCCAGATATCATCTTAGTCTTGATCGACATTTGCACTTGTTCTAAGGTTAGAGGAGTTGTCCTCCGATAGATGAGAGTATCTCTGAAATGCTCCATAGGTTTAGGAAGAGAGTTGAGCAGTAAGAGCGCTTTATCTTCATCATTTTGTCTCTCATCTATGTTCTCCAGATCATCCACGATCTTATTGAACTCATTAAGTTTCTCCAGGATCTTCTTTTCATCTGCGATTTTGAACGAGATCAGCTTTTGTTTAAGATACAGTCGATTGGCCAATGTTCTTGTCATGTAGAGTGAGTCAAGCTTCTTCCACATCGTTTGTGCTGTTGTTTCCTTGCACACTTCTCGCAATGGTGTGCCACTCAAGCATAGAATGATCGCACTTCTAGCTTTCTTGCACACATCAAGCCTTTTCTGAATCAATTCTGGAGTTGAACCACCCGATCCTTCCACAAGTGCTTCCTCCCAGCCATTCTGCACTAGGAGCGCTTCCATCTTCACCTTCCAGAGGTTGTAGTCCTCAACGCCTGAGAACTTCTCAATATCCAGCTTCATTCCGGTCATCCTCGACGTCGTCGTTTCCCACAGACGGCGCCAATTGTTGAGATTATCACGCCAAGAATGAGATCAAATGAAGATATACTCCAAGAACACACAAGAAAACCCTAAACTGCGCTGCTTACTTCGATCGAATCAAACACTATCTAAAACTGAATAACAACACAAGAATTTACGTGGTTCGGCTCTACCACTTGAGCCTACGTCCACGGCAACAAGAATCAGAAGATTTCATTAAGAAACGAAGAAGAAATCGAAGTTACAAAATCGCTCAATCACTAAGAAAATCCTAACTTCCTCACGCACACACCAGCTCTCTTAATCACACTGATTCACGTACGAAATTATGATCTTTCTTCTACCCAATATACATGCTTATATAGGCTACAAAACCCCTCAACTGATTCCCCAAAACAACCTCTAACGAATAACTAATTTCTGTTACAAAACTGGAAATCGGATAACCCTAGTTTAGCCCTAATTCCTAATTCCCGGTCCATGCAGCATCTGCAGCTATCTCGCGCCCGGTTCACCCAGAATTAACCCGGTTCTGACTGAACCGATTCCGGTTCCTTGATCAGCAGGCTCTGCACGTCAACATAGCATATCCATGTATTGAGATTTCTGAGTTACACTTCACAAGGAGTCTTTGCTACCAACAATAATTCATCTCACGAAATTTATCACTAGGGTTATTATCTGTCACACAAATTAACAATATTAGAAAATATAACATATTTGTAACAAGGGTAGGTCTTATATGAAATTATCTCATAAATTTTGTTATGCGAGACGAGCTAATTACTAACCAACACCTAAAAATTTATAATAAAATTAGTAAAAAGAAAATTCACTTCATATAAAAAATTATCTATCGTCGTTTTACATGAGTTTTTGATTTTAACAATTAATAATATGTCCCTAGTCCATAACATCTTTGCCGTCACACAAACCAATAATATTTATATACATATATATAAGCAAACACAGACCAATAATTATATTCCCGACTATTACGACACATGGCAAGAAATTGAAACTCATATAAAGTCAAATAATATGAAAATAATAGTCCCCAAAACAAATAGTAGCAATAAAATACCAAAAAATAAAAGGTGACAGGCAAATTTGATGACAAAAAATAATACATACTTTGAGCCAAGTACAATCTGGATGGGGACACAAAATAATCTACACATGAGAAGATATGTTCAATCAATCTTAATATTGTTCGAACAATATCAATTGAGTGGGCCACCATGTTCTTATCACTATATTATGCTGATTTGGCCCTAATTATTTCTTATTTCTCTCCAAAAAAACACAAACAAGTATATATGATAGGGTTCATCTTCATGTACTCATATTTGCAACTCTATGAAAATTGATTGAAATGCCCTCATTTGCCATTTTAAAAGAAACTGCGTAGAGGATCTACTATGTGAGACCGTTTCACAGATCATTTTATGTGAAACAGATCAATCCATAACAAACATGACTTCAAAATTCATATATAAATTTATGGATATGAATTTGGTTAATAGTAAAAATGATCTATCTCACAATATAAGTAACGTAATATAAGTAAGCTGATAATAGTGTTATGTTATTAAAAGTATTATTAGATAGTCACATAAATAAGCAATCATGTCATCCTGATCATAATTCTCTATAATAAAATGAATGGTACTAAATCTCCATTTAATTTTCAAGATTAAAGCAATATAATCTATATATATAAAAAGAAAACCTCCAATAAAAATAGCATAACTAATTTTCCCTCTAAATTTACATTCTATAATTGGAAAGAAGTTAGTTACAATAATTAAAAAAATAAAAAATAAAAAGTTTTATACTTTTAAGGATTGTAGGTTGGGCTATAGCCTATTGGTAGTCTATGTAGGTTATTTTTGTTGTTTTTTATATTTATATAAATCACATTCTTTAAATTAAATCATTTTTTATTTAAATTTTTGTTATGATCTAGTAGTATGATATATCAAATTTATCATTTTTGTATCTAGAATTTAATTGTTCCTTTTATTTTGTATTCACAATTTTGATAACAAGTGGGGTATAAGTGAATGAATGTATACTTAATGCATATTAAATAAGAAATCATGATTTCAAATTAAATGATTTATTCATTTAGAATTTATGTTTAATAAATGATTGATCAGTTTTATCGTTTTTATTATAATTTGTTTATTGTAATTTTTAATTTTAATTTTAATGAGACCATGAGACAATTTTAGGGACGTAGGTTTTTTAACAAATCATAATTTCAAATTAAATAGTTTCTTCATCTAAAATTTGTTGTTAATGCATGATATATCAGATTTATCATTTTTTTAAGAATTCTAATTTGTTAATTTACATTGCTTCGTAAAAAATAACAATGTATAAATTTGATATTTAAATTTTTGTGCATAATTATATTTAACACAATTAGACATACAAAAACAAATGACTAAATTAAACAAAAATTAGGAAATAGAAAAATAAATTTTAAAATACAAAGTTTTAGACTTTTGAAGAAATTAATTATAATGAAAAACATTTTTATATAATTGTTTGGTTTATTTGTCAATGTAAGTGGGTTCAATATTCAGTTATCTACGTTATTTGAATATATATAACAATATATTTAAGTATTTATATCTTTTCTTTAATTAACTATAAATAATTAAGTTATTGGTTAGACCAAAAATTTCAAATAAATTTATAATAGTGAACGTCAGGGAATATGCAGCTTTGTCAATAAAATTAATCACTTATTAAGCATGCATAAAAAAATACAATAATATATTTATCATAACACAATTATGTCTATATTATAAACTACAACATGCATAACACATCTTTAGGAGTTAAAATGTTTTTTTAATATCAATTATCGTTTAACAATATCCATAACACAATAAATGTTTCTCATTACTAAATTTAATTTTTTTTTTTACAAAATTGATTAGTGTATTGGTGTCATTTTTAACAACTTCATATTTTAAATATAGATTTTATAGTTCATTGTTCAACAAAAATAAAAATTTATATATTATTATTTGCATTTTATAAATATAATAATATTTAAAATGAGAAACAGTAAAGATAAAATGTCTAAATTTTTATTGATATATAATTTAGGTTACGATAATACTATCACATTATATTATTAAAAAAATTAAAATTAATAAATTAAATTACAAATCATGCATCGCACAGTAATAATTCTAGTACATCCAAAAAACCTACCAACATCAATTCTGTAGTTTTGATTGAGTAATATTGTTATTATAATTATAAAGTAGTCAAACGTACGTAACATGCCAGAAATGAAAATTCATGCTATGATATTCTCGAATTTCGATTTCAACTTGAGATAACGATGATCTTAAATTGATGAATATTGTTGACTTTTCTTTAAATAAAAAGAGAACATCTGTTTATATGAAAATCAATTTCCATTTCTGAAAAAAACAAATTATAATTCGTCACATATATACCATGAATGCAATATTCTTTCTGAATTGTGCTAAATCAATTGAAACATATTAAAGTTATTCACTTTGACAAGTTTGATGTAATGCACAAGCGTAAGCCCATATAATAATAATAATATAATTATATACCGTGTCATTTCATAATAAGTGTTTTTTTAAAACATAATAAGAGTTGTTTTAAGTTTAAATTTTAAATGTTTCATTTTAAGTGTCAAGTTTAGACTTTTATACAGTTTTATTCCTTTAATTGACTAAAAATTAGGGATTTGATATATAAATTTTATGGAATTAATCGACTTTTTTTTATCATAATAAATTTCATTAGTAGTTAGGGTATATTTATCCAACTTTTATGTTCTTTAACCTATAACACAAATATTAGAACGATATTTGTTATGAAACGAATGAAATAATATTTGATTGCTAATGAGATTACAATTACAGCATAGCTGCATGTAAATATAAATTATTCCGACAACTACTTATATTCATCATTATTTATTCTAGTAAATCAATTATTAATGAACAAAACTTATTTTCAAGGCAAAAACTTTTATGAGTCAGGTGCATGGATCTTGGACCCGACCCGTTCACCCGTCCAAAACGCGCCTCCCACGCGCCTGCACGCGTTTCTACGCGTTGAACACTTGTGCTGAAGCTCATCCAAAATTCGTTCAAATAGACCAATCTTTGTGTATAGTTAAACCAACATTTGTGTATAGTTAGACCAACCATGTGTAGGTAGGTCTAACTATATACAAAGGTATATCTAACATATACAAAGGTATGTTTAAGTATACATAAAGGTATGTCTAACACAACGTAAAGGTATGTCTAACATAACGTAGTGGTATGTGTCAAAATTCAAAAATCAAGCCAAAAAAAGACAAGACATGAAATCTGGGTAGAACTGATATGTTTAACATAGCTTAAAGGTATGTCTAACATAACGTAAAGATATATCTAACATAACCTATTGGTATGTGATTTTTTAAAAAAATCATGTGCGAAAAAAGAAAAAAAAAAGGTGCGATCCCCCGACCCGGATGCATGGATCTTAGATCCATACACCTGATTCACAAGAGACCTACTCTATTTTCAATACACCATGAAATCTCTAGTATGATACGGAGTATAAATTATAGAAGGGGATGTCATCTCTCTTTGTACCACAATTGGGATAGTGATTACTATTTCACTGCATCAAATTCCTTTTTTTTTTAACCACAAATACAAAGAAATCAAACAATTTTATTATCGTTAATAAGACATATATAAGTAGTATTTTTCATTACATTAGTCAACTACATTATCGTTGTACACATGTACGTAATTAGAGAGCTGTTTTAAACTTTTCATCAAATTGTTGTAGAAAAGATTAAACAAAACTATATGTTGTGGTACAAAGATTGATTTTATTTGATTTATAGTAAAAAAAAAGATAATTATAGATTGAATAACGCCATATTTGAGCCAAACGTATCAAAATTTGAAGCCTAACAGTTAATCACCACTTGGACCTAATTAAAAAATGAATAAATTATGTAGCACTAAATTAAGTAGAAAAAGATTTTGTTAGAATAAATTATTGATCAGGTAGAATTTAATTGGTGACAACTAGGGTTACTTACGTGTCTCACATGAGTGAATAATAGAGATCACAAGAAAATGTGCATAATTCAGATATTTTGTTTTCGTTTTCGCTTTCGCAATTAATTTTAATTTTAATTAAAGCACGACTTTTTTGCTTTCTTGCACGTGAGGTGCACATGTTTCTTTTGAGGAGTGGTTGAAGCCATTCAAACGTGGTTGGGACCCACATAACGTGCATTTGTGGGACCCATATTAAAATTTTCAAATCTTACAAGCTGGTGAATGCCTTTTATTTAATTAATTTATTTAAATTTAATAGAGGGTGTGTTTGGGGTCATTTTAGTAATTGCCATGCTTTGATTTTGGCCTCATCAACAATATGAGGCTCCACCATTAATGAATATATTCTTTAATTAATATCTTTTTCTATAGTATTTTTTTTAACATTTTACTCCTGTGTCAATCATAATAGTGATATCATGTCATAGTTTTCATTTATACCAAACAATTATAGAGAAAATATTTGAATTTTTTAAAATAAAAATAAGATTCAAAAGCTTTGTTCAATTTTTTGAATTTGATTGACATTTATTAAAAGAAAATTGAATGCAAGAGATTATTATAATTCATTTAGAACTACCCATATTCGTTCTGAATTAACATTACCTGACAAGTATTATCACGCATTCAATACCTGTATAATTATTTTTTTTGAATCTTGATGAATATTTTAAATGAGTATTTTATTTTACTTTATTTTTCAATTTGTATATTTATATATATTCTTAGTCCATAATTTTGGACAGCATCATTGTGGTAAAGGTCGTAATGCCAGAGGAATCATTACCGCAAGGCATAGAGGGGGAGGTCATAAGCGTCTATACCGTAAAATCGATTAGGGAGCAGATGCAAGCTTTTTCTTTCAATAGCCGGCCAAATGACTACAGGATCATTGGTCTACTCTACCTCGTGGTTTTTTTTTTCTAATGAAAGGTGTAGGGATTGATATCTTAGTGAGATTTTCTTCTATGCAGGTAACTATAGCCCTAGCCGGCTCAATGAAATCATAGAACTTAGGATTAACTTCAATGATCAGAGAATGACATGCCTTCGCCAATTTGACTTACAATGAAACATGGTTCATCAAACATTATGTAGACAATTAAATAAATTGTGGTTGTGACAGACGTAATTAATTGTTAATCAAACTTGTATTGAACCGTATATGAATTATATTAACAACGAAATAAAGTTGTGCTTGCATGAAGCTCTTCCAGATACTTATAGTATTTATCTAAACGACATTTAAAAGTGTGTTCAATATTTCAATGTTTTTTTTAATATAACTTTCATAGTACCAACGACACTGAAATCTCCATGTTAATCCAATTGTCTTAAGTAAAATACTATTATATTCATTAATAATCTACATGTTAGTTTGTAATTAGTGTAGTTATTGAAAATATCCTCCACGTAATATTTGTAAAGTCTTATATATGACGCTTCTGATGAATTATGTTATGTTAGATAGTTAATCCACAACTCACACTTCAAAATACACATATAAATTTATGGAGATGAATTTGATTAATGGATAAAAATGACCGCTAATCTATCTCACACAAGTTTTTGATATATTTTTGCATATTTAATTTCTGAAATTGGACACCAAACACGCCTTTAAGTGGCTACGAAGGTAGACAAAATTAGATCTTACTACAAGGACTTTGGCACCTTCCACTCCCACCTGTACTCTCTTGGAGTCAACTTCTTATTACAAAATTGAACTGACACGTGGCACCTTCTTATTGGGCAAATGACGTGGTTCTTTTTAGCCGCCCCTGTAAACGAACGCCTTGTGGACTCACAGGATCGGACCATATTGCCCTTTGTTTCTCTGACTGCCAAACATGACTGTTATATAGTACGGCCACGCCTACATATTCTCTGGTGTACCCCCTTTCAACATAAATCATTATTTTAGGAAATAAATCTGGTTCCTATTATATCTCTTTAAATAAAGGAATTACTCCCTCCGTCTCTGCTAATTTTACCTACTTTCCTTTTTTATTTGTTCCAACTAATTTTGTCAACCCAAAAATGGTAAAGAAAAATTTACTCTCTTACCCTTCCATTTCATTCATTTTACAACTTTTGCACTCAAAAAGCACACATTAATTATAAAATTACCACTCAAAAACATTAAAATAACACATCACATCAAAGTCAACAGTTTTTTCTTAAACTCCGTGCCGTCAAACCGTGGCAAAGATAAGGGGACGGAGGGAGTAATTTTTTTCTAACTTCACCTTTTTCTCATCTTTTTATATTAAAATTTCATTTATTACAACTATACATTTGTTTATTCTGATAAAAAATAATAATTGAGATTTATGATGGTGAATTTAGTAAATAAGTTAATATAAAAAAATCGTATGATATTAAAAGAATGAATAATCGTGTTCATGGATCAAGAACCAAATAGATGCATGTATCTCACCACATGTTTCTCCCATTTCTAACATGGATTGGGGACCTGCATGATATTCAAGTGGAGTATATTATAGAATTAATCAATATCAATAATGTCCCTATTATATAGCATTGTAAAATTTCAAATTTCAATGTAATTTATCTGAATGAATATGTTTTTGGATAATTAAGAGAATAAGTAACTCGATATTTTTCTTAACGTAGTGTTAAAAGAAATTGTTGAGTTAATTATTGTAAAAATGTTTTACCATTGGAACCTAGATTTTTTCAACTGAAATATTATGAGTTTAATAAATGATCAGGAAGATAAATGGTACGATGAGCAAGAAAATAACAACATTATTTGACTCACTTTCTTTTGAGAGAAAAAAAAAAAAAAAAACAAACAACATTATTGATTTCATATATTTACAAAATTTAAACTTGTCAAAGGAATTAGTCTTTCCTCAATTCAAATTTTAAATTTCTACACAATTTCAAAACATGTCAACTGATCTCCATCATATAGAGTCATCATATAAATCTTTTATGATCAATTTATAATAATAGCATCGAATATGTGACATATTTTAGGCGTGTCAATTTCAATTTAGGGCTACACTATTGAAACCCTTCACTCTTCTTAATATACACATCTAATTATTTAAAGGAAAACAAATTGTGAATAGACTAAATTGTTCTAAATTTGAATTTCCTTCATTTAACAACTTTCAAGAGTTTTATGGGTGTATATACGATTTAATACATACTCAACACAATGATTTTCTCCTCCAAATTTATCATACTTATTCCGAAAAAATATTAATTTCGAATGATATGTTAGATGAAAATATGACACATGATAAATAAGATTTTATTAAGAAGAAAATGTGTTAGTGGAAATCCGTTTTATCTTTTTCCAATGGAATTATTAGATTAATATCGAATTTGAAAAATAGAAAATATTGAATCGTATCATTGACAAAAAAGAAAAATAATATGAGTGTCCAACTGTATTCCCAATTTTGAATAAAAATTCAAAAAAGGGAAACCTACCAAAAATGGTCCTACCGATATTAAATCAGCGAAATAAATAGAGAGATAAAGACACATAGGATGCAGATAAGAAAACCTGCACCGAGGAAACAGGATATAATTCCCCCATTTAAAGAAAAATAAAAGCTAAAAAATAATTTGTAACAATAATAAAAAGCAAAAAAAAAAAAAACACAAGAAAAAAAAAAAAGAATGGCTCGTTGAATTCAAGACCTTTCGATAATTATATCACTCTCCCAATAAGAAAAGAAGGGGAAAAAGAGAGTCCTCGCTCTCTCTGGACCTAACCTTCCCTCTCTCCTTCCCTCTCTCTCTCTCTCTCTCTCTCTCTCTCTCTCTATATTCGGAAACCAAACTCAAGAAAAAAGATATGGAGATTTTGGACACAGCGGAGGCGTGTTTCATGGTAGGCGATGACCTTCTGGACTTCACTCTGGAGGGTGAAGTTGAAGAAGAAGAGGACCTCACTAATTTCAAAGGCGCCTCCGCTTTCTCCTCCTCCATGGGAAAGGCGACCACGGCGGCGGCGGCGGCGGCCTTTAGCCGTGGGACTCTTGGCGGTTCGTTTCCTGTAAGTTTCACCCTGTTATTTGTGCGACTCTTGTGTGCAAAAACAAAAACAAAAAACAGTTTTCACCGAGTCTCATTTTGACTCGGGCGCGTCCGGTTTCGTTCACGAACTGGGTCCTCGGGACCGGCCGTGACCCGGTCGGATTTCCGAGTCGACTCGGTACGGGTTGGGTCCGAGTCACCGAGTCAACTCGTATTGGGATGGTTCGAGTCAGGTTTTGCCGGCACACATACAACATAATATTCTTCAAAAAATGGGACTCTGTAAAAGGAGTGGATATCATGCATGGCTTCTGTTTATGGACGAATTTGCCCCTAGAAACCCTAGGACTTTTCTGTAACTTGAAGGGTATTTCTGGAATTCGAAAATTTTCCGGCGACTGGTGGTTTTGGAATTTGAAAAAATATAACCATGTTCACACGATATTATTAATTCGGACATTTGCTAAAAATATGGATATCGAGACATGGACAAATTTGCCCCTGCAAAACCTTGAACTGTTTTCAAATTGGAAGGGTATTTTTGGAATTTGAGGAATAACTGTGCGTGTCTTTGTCAATGCAACATTGTTCCTCACGACGTGAATGAGCTGTAAAATAAATGAAATGCCTAAAAAGGTCATTTTCAAGATTTGTTGATAATGTGGGCATATGCTCTCATTCCCCACTTACCTTATAATGCCCCAACCAAATCATTTATATTTCGATCCTCCAATTTTCCATATTTGCAAAGACATCCCTGCCCCTCTGAATTATTCTCTAAAGCTGCCCACTTGCATTTGCCCACTTGTCAAAACTATTCACCTAATAAGGTTTTATGAAAAGGAAACTCTTAATATTACTTAATTTTGAAAAAACATTGAGGCAACACTGTTTTGGACTACCATCATCATTTCTTGAAATGGGTAATGATTGATTGTGTATTTGTGTGTTAAAGTTGCAATCTTTATTCTTGAATCGAGTTCAGAGCGAGACTCGGTGGATTGATCATGGTGGAATATGTGTTTTTCAGGAATTTGTTGAGGAGGAATTGGAATGGCTGTCGAACAAGGATGCTTTTCCGGCCGTGGAGACGTGCTTCGGCATTTTGTCGGATAATCCAGAGCTTGTGCTGAGTCACCAGAGCCCCGTTTCGGTGCTCGAGAACAGCACCAGCAGCAGCAACACCAGTGGCACTACGAATAGCAATGGAGGTTCTGTGGCAAGCTATTGTGACAGCCTCAAAGTGCCTATAAACTTCCCGGTTCGAGCCCGGAGCAAGAGGAGACGAAGAAGGGCCGGGTTCGGTCATTTTCCAAGCCAGCATGCCTTGTTGTTTAATGTTAAGAGCAAGACCGAATTATCCTTCTCGTTGTCGCCATTGCCAACAATAACAAATAGTGGTGGTGGTGCTAGTATGGGGAGAAGATGCTTGCATTGCCAAGCAGACAAGACCCCTCAGTGGCGAGCCGGGCCCATGGGTCCGAAGACTCTTTGCAATGCGTGTGGGGTGCGGTACAAGTCGGGCCGGCTTTTGCCAGAGTATCGCCCTGCAAATAGTCCGACTTTCTCGACTGTTTTGCACTCGAATTCGCATAGAAAGGTGGTCGAGATGAGAAAGCAGAAGCAGGTAGGTGATGGAGGACGAGAAATCGAGGTGAATGTGGCTTGTGGATATAGTGTAGGATAATAGTGGTGAGTAGTTTAGTTTCCCCTACAGTACTGCAGCAATTTTTTCTTTTATTTTTGTTGATTTTTTTAGACTATAGTTAGAATAGGGGGTTAGCATTTCTTTGTTTGTTTTTATGAAATTTAATTTAGGTCTTGCATGTAATGAACTAGTTGGTTAGTATAAGCCATATTGGTTATTTCTTTATGAGAATTCATTGAGGAATTTCAGTTTTGTGTTTTGACTTCTGAACAGGACAGATTAGGTACTACTGTTATATAAACAAGATGTACTGTGTTGACATTGATCTAGAAGTTCTTGTTGGTCCGAAATTTCATAGCTGTTGCATTGTTTTGATCTTTGGGAAGATCAAAAGGGATAATCTTTGGAGAAAACAAGGGTGGTTTTATTCTTTCAAGTATATTCTCACAAGTTTGTTCTTCTTCTTGTTGATATAGTTTCTTTAGCATTTACTTCATCTGCAGGTGTACAAGGGTGTTTGTACTAAGAAAGGATGAACACAAGTGACCAAAATGTTCATTGACTTGGATCCACCCATTGCACTAATGAGTTAGTCTCCTGTGCAACTGGTGTATGTACAATTCGGGTCGGGTCCGGGTCGACCTGAATCCGCGCACTTTTATTTATTATTATTTTTTTTAATTTTATTTTTTCACTTCAGTTGTTACCTTTATATTATATGCATGTGACTTTTATGTTATATAAGTGTGACCTTTATGTATAAATGTAATGACCTTTATATACTCTAACTTAGAAAAAAATGAAGAATTTTAACAAAATTTGTACATATTTACGTTTATGAAATATTAGCTACACATATATCCATCCTTAAAATGCACTGAATTTTGAAAATTTCAATTTTTTTCAAAGTAATAGATTATAAAGGTCATAATATTTGTACATAAAGGTCACAAGAACTGTACATAAAGGTTACAACAATACAACATAAAGGTCTTAATATGAAGCGAAAAAACCTGAAAATCTTATACAACATAAAGGTCTTAATATGAAGCGAAAAAACCTGAAAATCTTCATTTTTTTCCTAAGTTACTGAACATAAAGGTCATAACATTTATACATAAAGGTCACACTTATATAATATAAATGTCATATCTTTACAACATAAAGGTAACAACCTGAAGCGAAAAAAAAAAAGAAAAAAAAAAGAAAATCCAGGTGCACGGATCCGGGTCGGGTCGCCCCAGTTGCACCAATCCAGATCCGTGCACCTAGTGCACATCAGCATTTGTCTTGCACTAATATATCAGATTTATTTTTGATTATTTTGTCACACCCCTTTACCTAATTTGATCTTTTTTATTGCGCGATGATAGTCTCTAGATTATAAAATGAATGCCCCTTTTGTCGGGTTATTATATTTCGATTTTAAGTTACTTTTTTAGTAAAGGTTTTGTCGTATTGTTAATCATGTGAGTCAAGTATTATGAATGGAAGGTCTTTTATAAATGGTTTAATTCGAAAGAGAAAAACAGCTTCGACTCGAAGCATGTAAAATATTTGGAACTAATAATTGAGAAATAAATTGATTTTGATTGTATGTATATGTTACAAAACACAATGAAGAATCACTTAAAAATAGTTTAGAATCAAAGCTAAATTTCACATTCACTATAAAATGAATTGGCTGATGCCGTTCCTCATCTTGGAAATATTGAATTTGGATAGGGAAAGGAAATTGATCCATCAATTGCAATAGATAACAAATCCAAGTCCCATCTAAAAACAACTGCAGAACTTCTAATTACATTTAGAAACAAGAATGTAAACATTTAGAAATTCACAACACTGCAAGACTTTTGTGTGTTGTATATAAACAAGAAGCACCATTGGCCTATTTTCCTGAAGAAAATCGACTCGACTACATTCGAGCACCATGGATCAAAATATACAACCGAACTCGAGTTAGGGCCAACTATTTCCCAAAGAATGATGATAATGCTATAATTAAGCTTAGCTAAATGGTAACAAATTAAGTTCATAATTTGCCTTGGAAAGGTTTTAGCTACATTCACCTGAGAGGATAACACTCATCTGCCTGAGTAAGGAAAACCTTTTCCTTGCCCCTTGAAAACTGTTGTCAAAGATGGAGCAAAGCGTGCAGGATCACGAACACCATGAAGCAGTGTGGCCAACAGCTTATGAGGCGAAATACTTCATGAGTTCAGCAAGGTTATTGTCGTCAACTGTATCATCATCAACAACAAAGTCAAAGTCGCCTGTATCTAATGAACTTGTGCCATCAAATTGAAGACTAAATGGACTGTATCCTGGTAAATCGGGTGATAAACTTCCGAGAGGAGATGGAAACTGGGCATCAACAACGGGCCTATCTGGCTCATGTGGGAAAGCATCTTTCACAATTTGTGGGAAGCCATTTCCACCAATATCATTTTCATTCCTCGGTAACACTGGTAAATGGAATCTGGAATCCTCTGGTTTATACTGCATCTCGTTGGATACTGCCTCAGACTGGTGCCCTTGACGAGTTGAACCAAATGCAGTAGTTGTTGGATTATAATAGTGATAATTTAATCCGTGATTGAACTCAGGATTTTGAGATTCCTGTGTCACAGCTAAGTCTTGACTTCCATGTCGCCATGCAGAATTTTGGGGTCCCTGATCTAACCCACGGTTTTGAAGTTCATGATGCAACACAGAACCTTGAGATTTTTCATGGAACTCAGAAAGATGCAGCCTACTATGCAGTTGAGCATCTTGAGGAGCGTGAATCACATGGGGGCCAGGTGGCATTAGACCAGAACTTAGACCCATTGCATAAGGCAACTGTTCGTTATCTGAGGACACACTCCTAAGTGGGACAGCATTCGAAGTAGGACATGAGTGGAGATGGTTAATATCAGGCTCTACGAAGCAGGGCTGTCTTTGATCATTGCTCTCCTGAGGCCTCATGGTGGTTATTCCATTTGTTTCGGGCTGGCTCTCTGTCGTCAGGTATCCATCAAACTGTATATTATCATGATTTACATCCATCACCATGCCTTCAGTATCTTCCTGCGGATGTTCATTTAGAGAAGGAACTGCAATTTGGTTAACAGCTCGTGATTTCTGCTGTTTTGTTTTCCTTGGACGTTCACCATTATGCTTTTTATCTTTGATTAGTTTTGGTGTAACATGAACCTGAGGCTCAGAAGGTACTATATCAGCAGATTGATTTCTCCTATCAACTTTAGATGAGACAGATCCCAGGCCGTTATCAACACCATCGACATCATAATCACTATCACTCTCAACAGATGGTTTCCTCTTACTTCCACGACCTTTAGAAGGTGCTTCACTAATGCTAGATGAACCATTCTCACCACTAGGTTGCCAAATAAGGGCTTCCTCTCTGCTCAAAACACCTAACCATATTGAGCTCTCTTTAGCAGTCATCTTATCCTGTAAACACTTTGACTGCCTAATCAGTCTCCTAATCTTTGCAATGTCAGGTGATATATGCTTTATAACAGCAGTTAGCACCCCAACCTTCCACATCTTCTTCAGATCATGAGGCTTCTTATATGGAGGAGTCAGTCCCACGGGTAAACCCAACCTCGTCCACCAATCCTCATTTCCTGTAGGCCACCAAGGTGGTGGTACACCCTTCTCCAATGGATACTTCCGCTGAGGTGGATCACAGTGTTGCATCAGGGAGGACAGAAGTGATCCTAACGTAGCATCTTGCAAGTCTGAAAGGACACTCTGAGAGTTGCCGTAGTGATTACCATTTCCATCTCCCCTTGAAAGGCAATCTGCCTCATACTTAGCGATAGCTGCAGGGCCATTTTTGTCAAACTTAACCTTTTCTTTCCACCAGGCTCTAATATTATCAGACGCACCGCTTACCGGCTTTCCCTTCTCAGGAATAATACCATACACAAACCCACGAGCCTTGCAGACTTCCATGAGCTTCAACATGTACTTCAAGATACCATCTTGTGCTCTTGCCATCTTCTTCCGACGTGCCTGATCTGAGGTTGATTTACCCTTCTGCTTCTCTGCAGCCTGCTGGATAGCAAGCTTCTGTCTTTCCTTGATCCTCTTGAGCTTTACTCGATCCTTCCACATTCTTTTCTCCAATTCTTCTGCCTCAATTTCCTCATCACTCACATCTTTCTCCTCTACATCCTCTACATTGTCATCACCTCTTATCTCATCCACTTCAATATCCGAACTGTTGTGCAATGTATCAGCATTAGGGGAAAAGCAACGAAGCCCAAAATTACCAAGTGATCAATCAACATCACAAAACAAGAATATTTATCCAAAATTGAACTTAAGCTCTTCCCTCCCATAGTTAATTCAATCCCCCACCATCTTCAGTAAAAACACAAGAACGCATGCTAACATGCATCTTGTTTGGTCATAATCTATCAAGCAAGACCCAAAACTTAATAATCCAAGAAATGGCAAAGAAATTAAAAATCCAAGCTAATAGCCATAACCGTAATTAAAAAAAAAAAGTTTTTTCGACAACAAACTAATCAATGATCAGAACCCTTGAAGATTAAACGGCACTTCCATCAAAAAAAGAAAACAGATAGAAAATTCAATAAACAGAACAAAAAAAAAAAAAAATCAAAATAATACAGTTACAGATGATAATCAGACCTGATGTCGACTCCTATATCCTCCATCACAGCCATGTCGAATTGATATCTAGCTTCGCCCGAAACCCTAAGAATTTGAAGGATCTTATGATAAGAAAAAACAAGAGGGCGAGGAAAATCGAAAACGAAAATTTGAGGAGAATTGATTAAAATCTAGGGAAAAGCTCCCGTCTTTGCATAGGCCCAATATCTGTGGTCTGCTTGAGGGGGGAGTCTGTACGGTGGAGAGAGGGGGTGGGGTGGGGTGGGGTGGGGTGGGGGAGAGAGAGAGAGAGGAGAGAGAGTGGAAATGTGTGTCAGCGTATGTGCGTGCGTAGGTGGAGAAACACTCCATTCATATCCATCCAGTTCCTCCAATTACAAAAGCAAAATAGAGCAGATTTTCTTTTTAAAGGTGGAAATTATTAAACGATTTTATTTGGAAAAGGCAGAAACTGCAGGATAAGCAAAAAAGGGAAGTCAAACACCGAATTCAATGAGACAGATGAAATGGGCGGCTAAAAAGATCCCGGCCAATTTTATAGTTGCCAATCCAGCCTGGCCGAGTTGGCCCGGCCCAGTTTCGACTTGGCCCGCTAACGAGCCGAATTGGCCCATGTCTGTCAGTGGTGGGCTGGGCTGGGCCGGTGGGTTGATTCATGGCTTGGTTTTTCCTTTTCATTTTCAACATATATTGTCCTATAAAATGTCAATATACCTATGATGTATTATGATATGTTCACTATAATGTCACCGATCTAAGAAAAGAAGCACACTTGTGTGGAGATAAACCTCACCAAGCTTGAATCATATAGTTCACCAACCGACTATCAATATATCCTAAAATTGTGGTCGATACCTACATCTTAATGAGCATCATCAATCAAATTTGTAATCTTGAGGCATGCTCTAAATAAAATCTATGCATAAAAAGAGTTTGGATGTTGTTGATTCATAACAATTGACTTATTTTCTTCTTTAAAAAACAACCGGTCCTATTTAATTAGATGACAAATTCTCTTGTGCACTAAATTGGTGCAATTGGGACGATTTGACACGGATCCGCGCATTTTGATTTTATTTTTTTCGCTTTAAACTGTTACTTTTATGTTGTAAGAATTTGATCTTTATGTTATGTAAGTGTAACCTTTATATATAAATGTTATGACATTTTATGTTGTATTCTTGTGACCTTTATGTATAAATATCATGACATTTATGATCAATAACTTGGAAAAAATTGAAAAATTTCAAAAAAAAAAAAAAATTAGCACATTTTTAAGATGAACATACATTTATGTGATATTACGCATACATTTATGTGATATTAGTTGCACTTTAATAAATGACATAAAAATGTAGTTAATATCACATAAAGGCTAAATATATATAAATTTTGCTAAAATTCTTCCTTTTTTTGTAAAAGAGTATATAAAGGTCACAATATTTATACATAAAGATTACACTCAAATAATATAAAGGTAACAATACATTTCTCGTCATTTATTAAAAAAATTTAAAGCGAAAAAATAAAATTAAAAAAAAAGTGTGTGGATCGAAATCATCTCGGACCTGATCCGTATTGTATGTGCATCTGGTGCACAAGAGAGCAACTCTAATTAGATTTCGGAGTGCATTTCTCGTGTCATTTATAATCTTTCAAACTTTCAACTTTATTTGGTTGTTTGATCAGAGTTACGATCATCAGATTCATATGTTATATACTTTTGACGCAAAGATATGTATATATCAAATCTTAAATTTTATGATATGAAACAACCATACACCTTTAAAAAACATTGATCATATTAAAAATGTGGAAACAATTTAAATAATTTCATAACACTTAAAAGAGTTGGACTTTAGATTCGGGAAGTTAAGTTATCAGTTGTCAAACATATAAAATAAACAATAACAATGATTAAAAGTTATAAAAAGATAAGAAAAACAATCGAGTCACTCCCATTATGTGTTGAAATATGTGAAATTGATGGTTTACGAAGGAAAGACTTGTCCAATATTAGTGGGTGATACTAATTGTTATAGAGTGATACGTGTGTGCCCTATGGGCACGGTGCTTCAAATTAATCATCATATGATATTAAATATATACTTTACAGATATTATATATATATTCTTCAGGTATCATATATATACTCTTCAGGTATCACATGAATATTCTTATATATATATGATATATGTAGGGTATATTTATAACACCAAAAAATATAACACCTATAAAGTATATATATAACACCTGAAAATCATGTATATAATATCTATATCCGTGCTCCTATGTGCCCCAGAGAAATATAAGTTTTTGCCATTGTTATATGAATGAAAATTCTCAATTAGTTAATTAATCTTTAATGACACTTTTTTTCTCAAAAAATAACAACCAAAGATTAATGAGACTTGAGTCACGTCTCACCATTCTACTCCCACCTTATTTCATCATATTTGGTGATATAAAATAATCAAGAACCCTATTAATATATATCAAGAAATCTCTACTAAAAAAAATCTAATATTTTTTTAAAGAAATCTCTACTAAATATTTGAATATCAGATTTATATAGAACATTTGTTCTACATATATATAACATCCAAGTCAAAGACAACAACACACATTTATACTTATATTAAATCACAAATAGTCATATTATTAATTATTTAATTTATTTTACTTTTTGGGGAGTCTTTTATACAAATACAAAATCCAGAATACACATGGAGATCGAGATGCAGAAATTAATAATCATAGACAAAATTAAACTGTACATAACTGTCGAATCATGTACAAGTTTTGGTCAACAATAAAATTTTATTACTCATAAAAACTAACATTATTTTATTTAATTAATCATTTTTTTACAGAAATCTGTACAATGTGTAGTCAATATTTTCTTCTTATATTAAAGACATTTTATGTATTTTATACGAAAACCGTGTATTGAAATTTGAAATATCGTACACTTGTTTCGTTTCTCACCCAATTATTTATTTATAATTCAATTCTTTAGGAAGAATATATTTTCTTTAATTGGCACTTGAATTTATAAAGAGTTTATTCATTTTGAAGCTAACGATTTTTAATTGTAGGATATCAAATGCCAAAGTATATATGATAATTATTGCAACTCGAACTCATTTGTTACCATTCAGATTCAATAAAATAAGCATGTTGGGCGATGTTAATTTAATAATTTGAACATATTAAATATATTAAATTTTAAATGACCCCACTATTTCATTTCCAAATTATGTTTTTTTTTAAATGCAAACTTTAAATGCGTGCATATTCAAAAACTTAAAATATAACAATCGATCAAAATTTGGATTCGAGTAAGATAACAAAAACTTATTATTCATTGAAATCTCATTTAAATCCTAAAAAAATAATTAGATTTTAGTTCAATATCCCGTCTTTTCACTCCATAATTCACAATTGATTAATTTATAAAACAGTATAACTGATCTGATCACACCATCTTACAAATCTAATCACATGAAACAAATATATCAACAAATAACATATCATTACTCATGACAATGAGTATGCATTGTGGATAATAGTGTTCCGACTCATAAAATCATGATAATGTGACAATCTCATATTAATTTTCGTGTTTATTATAACTTATAAAAATAAGATCTATGGAAAGAACTAGAAATTGGATGCATGTGACCCAATATTGGCTTGGCCTAGTTCTTTGAAAGCAAACTTTTTTCCTTTCCAAACAAGCAAGCAAAAGTTGTTTACAAATTGCAAAAGTGAATGGTTATAACCAATGACTTAGGAGTTAGGGTAAAGCTATAGGCCTTTACAGAGAAAAGTTGGACCTCTCTTAATTGTTTTATTTCTCTTCTATATCGTTCCTTTTGTTTGCTTTTCAATTCTTTCTAACTTTTTTATGATTTTTCACGAAGATAATATATTATAATTTATATTCATCGATGATTCATTAAATGATCGATAGATTTCATATATTTATTGTCATTCAATATAACTGTGGTGTAAATATAATTAATCATACATGATTTTATCCACTATCATCGATTAAACGTTCACAACATTCCTTTACATCCTTGCATGATTTGATATATAATTATGCGTAAAGATTACTATATTTATCTTCAAAGAGTGCTAAAAATATAGTTATCTTTGTTACTCATGCAATTAAGTTTAAGTTTCTAACTATTGACTCAAAAATAAATTGGAATATATCTTTATCATAAAATTCTGATACAAACATTGACTTTATCAACTCATGACTAAATGGTGAATAGTCATCTTTTTTTTTTTTTTTATGACTTTGCCATGTATTCAATGATAAATACTAAATGTGACTAAAGAATTGATTTTCTACTGTGACAAATTAAGCTACATGATAATATATATATAACATAGAGTCTTGATGACAAAATACAAACATTACTAAATTCGGATTTAATTTTATGGCAACCAAAAAACGTGTAGTGAGTACTAATACCAATAGCAAATAGTCATGATTTAGTCCTAACATATAGTATATAAAATTAAACCATTAACAATGTAAAAAATTACTTGATAAGGTTTCACAGATCGTTTTCACAAGTGAATCATTTTAACCTACTAGCCAAACTCATTTCCTCAAACTTATATATGACATGTAAATTGGGTTTGACCTATCTTGAATAAAATGGTCCTCTCACGTTAGATTTTCTTATAAAAAAATATTTAAACCAAACCTAAACTTATATACTCCAATTGAACATCAGTAGGTGTAAAAGCCATAGTACTAAAAAAACAATTCACATGGTACAATATTTCCTAATAAAAATATTAAACTTTTTTTTTTATATATTTCAATTAGAGGAGTCTAATAATCAGATAGATAGATGTAACATGGGTTAAAAGATAAATAATAATAAAAAAGGTTGGGACTTTCTTTTAGTGGTGATGAACTCTTAGTGGTGATGAACCAAACTAACCCAAACAAAGAATCATCATTGGGAGAAGCAGCAGCTAATGGGGTGGGCTCCATCTCCCTTCAACATCACTATGTTTGTATCATGAAAATCTAGTCATGATGTGACTATTGACATTAATATCCTCCTACTATTGTAATTCAAAGATAATAAGGTTGGTGTAAAAGATACGACTAGATTTGGCTCAATTCATAATTCATATAATTCAAGTAATGAGATTGAGTTTTCATTTTAAATAGTGAGATTTCATCTAATGAAACTATATTGATAAAACTGTCCTATATAAATTTCTGTGGCTATTTTTCTTAAAGATAAATCATAATTCATGTGTATATTACAATACTTATTCCCTTTGTTTTAAAATATGGTAACTTTATGATTTTTATATGAATAAAGGAAGCGGTTGAAAAAACCGATATATCCTCATCTAAACAATCATTTCTTGATTTTTATAATAAAACTTATTTGGTAACATAATATTTAAAATGGTATTTATTTTGAAATCTATAATTTTTTTTATAAATTTAATTATAGAAAGAATGAGGAAAATAAGAAAAGTAAAATGATGTGTAAATGGTGTACACAAGTTTCAAGAATGGAATAATATTTGATGGGATCATTGATTTGGACATAAAGTAATTAGGAAGAGTAGCAACCCAAATCATCTTCTATTTCTGCACCACTACTCCCTTCTGTTTCTGGGTCCCACCACCTTGTGGGCCCTACTTCTTTGCCTATATTTCCCAAGTTTCACCCAATTTTGAAGTTAATTGAAATTGTGCTCCACAATTATTTATTTATTTTTTCTTACTAGTTTTTTGTAACATAAAGTATTTTATTTTATATATGTGTGACACTTGTGTGTTCAGGGGTATGATGTTCCCAAATTAATCATCATATGATGTTAAATATATATTTTATAGATATCATGCATATACTTTTAAAGTATTACATGTATACTCTTATATACATATGATACATGTAGCATATATTTATAATATCAAGACACATAACATCTATAAAGTATATATATAACATTTAGATCCGTGCCCCTATGTGACACATGGTATATAAGTTTTTGCCTTTATATTGTGTTAGTTACTTGATAATTTAATGAGAATTTGAATGCTTTCATTTATTATATATCTATAAATCATTAGTTATTTGAAATCAAAAAAAGTCTTTTATTATTTTTTATTTACGAGCACTTCCATCTACCAAATTAAACCCAAGTTAGAGTAGGGTATTAAATTCAAGTTACACGATTTAATATCATTTAAAGCAATATATACATATATACTACGATATATATGAAATAAGAACATGCATGTTTATAAATATAAATCTAAATAAGAATTAAGGTAAATGAAAACAATTGTAAAAATAATTTGTGAAGTATTCAAATCAGTGTATAAATTGATGCAAACTAAATATTAAGATTAGTTAACTTAATTCAACTATAGAGATGTGTTATTTATCATTTTTATGAGTAATTTTTTAATTTTTCCAAATTTAATTTGTATGATTAATTAGTTATGCAAATTGAAGGGAGCCGAATCTATATGGCACCAAACCCTCTCCTACAACCCTCAATCATTTATATATACACATTTAATTAATTTATGGTTTATTTTACTAATTTGTAATTTACAGTCCCTGAGATTTATTTGTTACACAACCTAAATTCCACGTTTTCTTTTACAAATAATTTTTTTAATTTTTTGGTGAAATCTGTTTTTTGTAATCCTTGATTAAACACTAGACAAAATTACGTCATCTGAATTCTAAATTCAATATGGAACAAAAAATAAAAAATATTTACTAATTTCATGGAATTATAAGCTGCATGGAAAATCTTGATCAACACATATAGTAAATACCTTAATTTTATAAAGTTTCCATCTTATATAAAAATTTTACGTGAAATTAACTGATTCCGTCTTTATCTTCATCCTTGAACATATCCTTATTTTCCATCATCTCATGTTTCACATTTTCAAAATTGGATGAGGAAACATTATCATGATCATATTTAAGAACTTAATTTCAGATTATTGGTGAGACATTTCAGATTATTGATAAGACATCTCCACCAATGCAGATACTTGTGTTTTTTACATTACTTTTATGATAAAAGTTGTTAATCATCTCCGACAATGTGTATTATTATTCACACTAGATTTGAACACGTGCGATGCACGAACTTTATTTAATACTTATCTTATTTTTATGTTAAAGTAATATTTTTTTTATATGTTAACTAACAGATTTTTTTATAAGTGTGACATTTTCTATTTATCTTTAAAATAATCTTTCTTATTGTTCTTTTTTTCATTTGTTCTTTAGCACAAACTTGTTAATATGGTTTTTTTTTATATGTGTTTTAATTGTAATATTAAGTATTTGAGCTGAACTCCTGTGAGACCGTCTCATGTGCGACGGCACTCGCGCAATGTCGTGTCCTGGAACACGGTCGTGTCTTGGGACACGGTCGACCGTGCGCGACAACACATACTTATAGCTCTAAAAGACATACTTATGGATAAAAATCACATACTTATTCCGACCGTGTCCTGAGACACGATCGTGCGCCATAGATTGCTCTTAGTTTTAACGTGAGGCACGGTTGTGTTCCAGGGCACGGTCGTGGGTAAGGAAAAAAAATCACATACTTATTGTTGAAAAAGACATACTTATACACCACAGTTGCGCACGGTCATGTTCTGGGATGGTTGTCGTATGAGTATTTGTGAAATTTTCATATCTTTCTGTAAAAAGTGTATAATACATCTCATTTTTATGGCTCAAAGACATCTATTTTGTTCAAATTTTATCTTTAACTGCACTCATTAATTGTTTTACATATTGGTTTCCTTTATAATTTTTGTTGTTGTTTTGTTTTTATTAATTTTAACCAATTGTTATATTTGTTGTTATAAAGTTTTAATATAATTTCCCAATTGTTTAAGGGGTGTTTCGACTGGATGTGCACATCCGGATTTTGGATGACCAATATCTTAATTATGTTGTTTATTTTATTAAATTCTGGAATTCTAATTTTTTTCTACTTTATCCATTTTCTTGAAATTTTAAAAACATTTGTTTTTTTTTTCAAAATAAAATAATAGGACATCATCTATTTTTCTTATAATTCCCAATATAATGATATGATAAATTAATTATAATCATACTTTATAAAATCTCTTAACAAACTCAAACTTATCAAATTTCATCATTTTCATAATCCATTTTCAAACTTGCAAAATCTACTTATGTCTAACTCAAACATATCCTAATTTTTTTAGCACCTATTTTTGTTAATGTCAGAGTTTGAACTATCTTAAATGCTTTTTTTGTAAAATATTAGTAATTTCAATATTTCCATATTATCTTTTTTTTTCTTGAATCCTACAAATAAATTTATTTCTAAAGTTATTTTTTTAATTTGAACTATCCTAAATGTTCTTTTGTAAGGTATTACTATCTTCAAACATCTTTTTATTTATTTGTTTTAATTCAATGAAAAATAGTAGTATATTTACTCTTCAAATTTCTTTTTGTTTTTTTGTTTTTTGTTTTTTTGCATAAGAATTTCATTTTATAAAGGTTTATGTAACATTGTTGTGTACTTTTTGTTTTCTTTTTATAAGAATTTCATATTATATAAACTTATGTAACCTTGTTGTTTACTTTTTTTTTTTTCCCTTTCAAATTGAAATGTTGGACAAATAATTATTCAAATTTGGAAGCAAAGATTTTATGTAGTGAAAAACAATACAACATTAGCAAACATTAGTAATTTACATATTTATTTTTTGTTGAGTAGTGAGGTGAGTATTTAATTGATATTAATGTTTTTATATTTGACAAATAAAATATGTTTTAAGAAGGGACACTTGGCATGTATATAGAGCTCCAAGTGTCATCACTTGAGAGTGTCAAACCACACTTTTATATATATAACTAGAAAAATGCCCGTGCAACGCACGGGAGTTAATTATACTGAATCTTTTCTAATATATTTGGTGACTTATATAATATCATATGAATATTAAAACATGTGCGTAATATTGAAAATACATTAATAGGACATTATTTTTATTGTTTCATTTAATCTAAATTTACTACGTATGAATTAGAAAATCTGTCTACTTTAAAAACAATATAAATACATGCTATAACTGTTTAGTATTCTAGCACCCAAAAAAATATCTAATCTAATCTATATATATATATATATGATATATGTATATAATAAAACGAAGAAATATAGACATTCATCTTCATGTAACTTTTCATCTCCATGACTTTTCATATTTTCTTAATTAAAAAAATAAAGATGCAAAATACACATGTATAATACATGTACGTCATGTCGTATCAACAAAGCTTGATAATGCTGATTTGTCAATACTTTATATAGGTTCATTTAATATATGATGAATATTAAACTTTAAAAGAATATCATGAATCATTTTTTACTTCTCATAATTTTTTCATTGTTTATATTAAAAATTTAGTGTTGTTATGTTCATCATAGAATAATTTTCTCATTTTTTGTGAAGTTATATAATATCTTTGGTTGTGGTCCTGTAAGTATGAAAAAGAGTGACACTTGTGTGCCCCGGGACACAGTGCCCCCAAATTAATCATCATATGGTGTTAAATATATATTATATAAGTATAATGTGTATGCTCTTCAGGTATCACATGTATACTCTTATATACATATGATACATGTAAAGTATATGTATAACACCAAGAAAAGTAACACCTATAGAGTATATATATAACATTTAAATCTGTGCCTCTGTGTGCCCCAGGGGCATATAAGTTTTTGCCTATGAAAAAATATAATGATAATAAATCACAACCAAACAATATTCTCAATAACAAAGTTGTTGAAGAAATTAGGTCCAATAACTTAACAAATCATTCATCACAGGAATATGTATTGAATATATATCTTGAACGCTCTCGCACTCCTCTAATATTATTGCTTGAACAAATATTTCTCAATAATCTTACATGATCAAACATTCACTTTTATTGCAGTAATTGAAAGAAAATGTTTCAAACTATCTACACCATTAAGATAGAATCATAGTAAAAATAAACACAATCAGAGTCCATTAAAATAATAAGCATCTCTCAAATGAGTATTTTAAGCTAACGAAAAAGTAACAAATGCACTGTAACATAAAAGATGAAAAAAAGCTAGGCCATTTTCTTTCAGATGAATATTACAGTTCTATACTATTTGAAGTGTCATGGTTAATACACTTGATTAGATCTACAACAACAATATAAAAGGAAAAATGATAAAATACTACGGTGCCAACCCTAATACTTCAACAAAAATAATTTGCCAATTATTTATATACGATACGGAAAAAAAATATCTTTAAAAGACAATTGTAGCTATCTTAGGTTTAAACTGTGCAGTTGTACAACAATATCATAATATCACTACAAGAAAATCGCTGAGGCGTTGTCTTTCCTAGGAAAAAAGTCTTGTCGTATCCACCGTTGTAAAAGACAGGCGCTAAAAGACAACGCACAAAGTGCGTTGTCTTTCCAGGATACGACAATGCTTTTTAAGCGTTGCACTGAGTGTTGTCTTAAAGGTTTCTACAACATATAATGCAACGCTTTTTTAGCGTTGTCTTTTGTAGCGTTTTTGTGCAACGCTTTTTTCTTTGTTGTCTTCTTCGAATTACACAACCTTTTTGCAACGCTTTTAAGCGTTGTCTTTCTCTATAATTCTGTTTTCTTTTTATTTTATATATTCTATATCCTATAATAATTTATATAATAATAAATAATCAATAATTGTATAAACAAAATATGAATTAAAATAACGTATTCCAACATAAATCAATGTCAAACATATATTTACAAATCCTCCCAACAATACATTTATCTAAACTTAAAAAATTGTACTTTTCGAAAAACATCATTAAAAACATATTAACAAATGTTAGCTAGATCTAATCTTTTCAATAACAATAAAACCTTTACAAAAACATCACAACCTTCATAGGAAAACAGCATCATGACCTTCACAAATATTCCTTGTTTTCCTAGAATCTGTCAAATGTATGAAAAAAAGTTAGCATGAAAACTCACATATCGTTTTAAATTTGTACATAGATTAACAACCAAAATTTTAAAAAAAATCTAGCAATGTAGAAGCTAACCCTCATCTTCTTCTACCCTTTCATGTGATCTTGAATGCATTCAGCCATTAAACACGCACTTCATCAATATCAGCTCTAGTACACTTAAGATGCGCAAAGTTTGCAAAATAAAATATTCAAGAAACATCAACCATTTTTCATTTTGGTGAAGTATAAAATAGACATAGTTCAAATTATAAAATATTCTCAATTAACATCAATGACATTAGTCTATTATCAATAGTAGACCAAATACACATAAAAGGCAATCTACAAATTATTATTATGGAATGAAATAGTCAAGAAACATTGTAATATTTAAAATAATGGTTTCCATTGAAATCTCTTTTACTTTTCCAATTCATTGGCAATTTCCAAGGGGTAATGTGAATTAAAGAGAAAAAAATGAGAAAAAACGTGAGTGTAATTTGCAAATTCAGGTCCTAAGACATTTGAATATATTAATTCACTTAGCAGGCTATGAATCTGCAAATCAAGGAAGAAGTCATCCTCTTTCTTTGCCTAATTCTTCTAATATGAAGTAGTATGAAATGCAATTATCACTAATGAAAATAACATGCCAATTTCCATAATTAATGCACCATCAACTAAAAAGAGTTGTAAATTTCTCTCGTGACATGTAGGAAAATTATTTATTAACTTCAAAACAGACATATCATGTGTTTTCACACAAAAGGCTTATTTTCACACAATTAACCCAATAATCCACATTCTCAAACATATAATAACATTTATTGAATTTTGAAAAACCAAACACCAAGATCAAAATGATAATTGAAGTACCTGATACTCTAATTGGTCACCAGAAACGAAATTTAGAACTTACCATCACCCTTGAAGGTTGGTGGAGCACTGCAACTCTTTTCACAAAGAAGCATGCCGAAATATCATATTTCAATTGTAGAATATTTTACCCTACGTACACCTGAAAAAATGAAACAATATTAATCTTAAATAAAAAAACTTGCATTCAAGAGATTGAAAATCAAACACTATCAATTTCTTTTTCTAATAAATAAACTAACTAATAAAGAAATTCCATCTTCACATGTAACTTTGGAAGGAACATCTCCCTAACTTAATCTACTGGGATTCAAAATATAAAGCAATGTAAAATTATCAATCTAGCTAATTAAGACTGAAAACATAACTTGAGAACTTTTCATTTGTCTAAGTCAATATGAAACAAATGATTTTCTGCCTCTTCTTGAGTAGATCATATAGATTATAGATGCCTTTTTTTCTAATTTTAAAAGAGTGATCTCCCCCTGCAATGACATGCAATGCATTATTGGAATTCTTCTCTTCTTGTTTATATCATAGAAATACTCTATTGACATATATCGGCAAGTTCGATACCAATTCATCTTAAAAGTATGGGAAATAACTTAATATGAATTAACTCAATATTCCTACCGTGTGACAATAATCAACTGAAAATGATTCCCAAAATCATATTAATAACTATTAGTACAAATTCATGTTACAGAGTTGTGGTAAATCTCCGAAATAATGGTAAGAAAAAAATGGAAAATCCCCAAAATAATGGTAAGATAAAAGAGAGAGAATAAAGAAAGCGTTAAGTCACTTGGTTTTAAATCTTCAAGACTTTGATTCTTCAAGATTTTTAGATAAATCTTTATTTTACCTCTATTTTTCATTGCTTCTCAATTTTTTTCTTTTGCAAGATCTCTTCAATGACCTCCACCAGCGCTTTGAACATCTGAGAAATAGAAATTGGAGAAATTCCACATCAATGACCCACATTTTTTGAGTGTAAATTACCTTTTGCTGGTATGTAGAATGTTTTTCTTCTTCTTGTTCTAGATTGACCACCTTTCTGAAATGAACATGTGACAACACCAACCTCTCCTTCAACTCTAATAACTGATGTCAACTCATCACCTCCGCAAGGATCAGATAAGGAATGAAAGATTGCAATGAGTTTTTTGAGAGGAAGAGTTTTTTTCCCCTCTATATGAAGGTGTAGATCAATGTCCTCACTCTAAATTAAGGAGGGCTCTTCAATTCCTTCAGCCGTTTTCTTATGTTTCTTGCCGTTACTTTCTTTTAGACTTTAGAGGGTAGAAGAGAAATAACTTGGTACCACTTGTCATATCCAAAGATTGCCACTTGTCAGCATCTGGAGAGAGCCAACCTTTCTATTATATATATAGATTAGAAAAAAATATTTTTATAAAAATAAAAGAAAAGGATTTAACACAGCTCGTAACGATTGGAATAATTACCGTAAATTTTAAAGCACTGTTAAAACAGAAAAATATCATAAATTCTTAAAAATTCAAGACACCGTCAGAATAAACCATCAAGAATATGAATACCTATTTCTATAATTATGATTTGATCTAATTCCCTGTGGAAATTTAAAAAATGTTCTAAACAATATTGTCTTTTCATCATAGTTTCAACACGATTTGAATTATTATATACACCATGTTAAAAAATACAATAAACCGCATAGAACTATAAGTAAGAACTATTTAATTTTAACGCCAAACGTGTGAAACTTAACATTAAGAAATATAATAAGAACTTATAATTCTTGTCGATAGTTATTTAATTAATTTTCTAAACTCGATCACTCCACCAAATTGTGATATCATCTCATTCCTGGTTTAACTATTATTTCCTTGTATGATTTATGTATATGACTTTATATTTTAATTATCAACGGATATAATAAGAAAATAGGTATGTTGACCATAAAGTAATAATAATAAAAAAACTCAATTATGAATGGAAGTAGTTTTTCATGCCCATTTAATGTGTAATGACATCATGGCTGTGGTCATGAATAACATGTGACAGATAGCAAGTTGATAAAAGAGAGTAATGGGTTGCCAATAAGAAGATATGCCCAAAAAAAATATTTTTTTTTCACTCTTCTCCCAAAAAATGGTTAAATAAATATTAAAAAATGGATACATAATAAAGGGTTTATCTTTAGGGTCATTCTATAGTGTGTATTAATACACCAGACTCGTCACTTATTTTCTGTCATCAGATTTGAGATTATTAAGATCAAAGTCAACAATGTTCTCAGATCTAATGGCTGGAAATGATGGAGAGTCTTGTGTATTAATACAACTGATGTACTACAGAATCACCCTTATCTTTATCTATACTTATATAAAAGCAAGACAATTGGGAAGAATTACCATAGTGCCACTTTCCTTCTCAAAACTATCACATCATAGTTTTAGTTTTTTCTTTTATTTTTGCTGGTATATCTGTATTACTAAAAAAAAACTGATTTTCCATATTTCTGTTTTTCTTTTTAATCCTACATGATAATTAGAGTTAAGCATTATTTACACAACTCCAGTAGAAATATAATAAGATTTGCACTATATTTTTCATGCAAAAAATGGGGGAAAATCTGACTTCTTAAGACGATGCGTGAATTAGTAAAGATGAGAGTTTGGAATTTCAATTAGCCTATATCTCTAATTTAATATGAAATTCATTTATATGGGCTCAATAATAAATATTTTAAAATGAATTAGTCTTCTTATTATGCTTCTTGAGGGGAAAAAAAACGTTAATAACAATTGAATATTCTTTAGTAATCTTATATAATTAAATTCTAGGATACAAATATAAAAAATAATTGAGTTTTCTAAATTATAAGTGGCATCAAAATTTTATAGTTTACTATATATCGTTTATATAATTTTCTTAAGAAATTAAATTATAACAAATATATTTATAGTAAATCAAAATTTTATTTAACAGATCATAAAATTTATTTTTAAAATATCCTAATAAAATCTACAAAATTTTTAGCAATCAACAAAAGTACTTCTAAAATTGTTCTAAATATATGTATATAAAATAGTATTTGTGAAACAATTATAAAAATTAAATCTTAATAAAACTTTTAACAACAACTATACTAATGGGTTGTTTTAACAAATCAACAAATAAAACTTTAACAATAGTAATAACAATATGAAGAAATATGTTTAAAAAGACTTAGTTTAAAATAAAAATGAAGATAATTAATCTACTATTGCTTGAGGATTTTAAATTTCTTTTTTTTTTTTAATGATAGTTGTTCAATTTTTTAACCATTATTCAAAACTCTAACATTAATATTAAAGTTGTAAGATTTTAGGACTATGCATGTAATAAATATAGCGGGTCCTTCTGTAGTACACTGAGTGTATTAATACACCAGACTCTCCATCATTTTTCAGTCATTAGATCTGAGATCATAGTTGACTTTGACTTTAATGATCTCAAATCTGATGACTGGAAATGAGTGGAGAGTCTGATGTATTAATACATCTAGTGTACTATAGAACTACCCTAAATATAGCTAGACACATTCCAAGAAAAATCTACAGACAAAATGAATTGCAAACCTTTTTCTTTTTCCTTTTTTTGGTAGGTCCACAAAGTTTTTTTTCTTAATTTATCTTATATTAAGTTTAATCCTTTAATATAATAACTAATTATACGAATTATAGTTCGTGCAACGCACGAGAGAAATATCTAGTACAAGAAATGACTTGAGAAATAAAGATTGAATTATGTATTTTTCTTTAAAAGGAGTCCGGTATTGAGGAAAACGTGACACAAATTGACATACTACATGACCAGAAAAACTCTTCAATATTAATATTATTAGAAACAATGCCATTTATGGCCGCGATTATAATCAAGTATGACCTTACATGGTGGTTATTCGTACGATTGTGCACCACTACACACATGTAAACGTACACTTTTGAATAAAAATAACATTAGATGACTTTGTTGTTCATGTAATATGATATGTGACACTTCATTTATTTTCAAATCACTCTTTAACAAAATCGGTTATATTCCTTTTATCCATCGCTGACACATTATTAATATATATGTTCACTTCCAAAGTGTCAAATATCAATTAATTTCACTTTCTATATAATCAAACAATGAAATCATTACACGTTAGCAGTGAACATATCGAAGACTACCCCTAGATATTTTAGCATTTTTCTTAAAAAAAACAAGATACAGTTAAAAAAAAGTACAAGAATCAATTCCATTTCTCCAACTTAATGAGAAATTACAATACATTATCTATAAGTTGGTACCACCTCTTAAGTCAGGCAAGAAATTGAAAAAGATTGATCTATATAATATATATTTATGTCAAAATAAAAGTAGTTATTATGGAATCTAAAAAACTAAAAAAAACATAAAATATACATAAAAAAGAAATAAAATAATAGCCAAGACGACGTCGTTGCATTCATCACATCTGACTTCACTCCGGCTATATATATAAATTTCAAATCACCGGCTTACCTACCAATTCATGTCCCCATCCACAAAATACCCACAAATTTCTTGAAATTGAAAATGGAAAATAATTAAGGATTAAATAATGAAAATGCACTTTTCATTTTCGTTTTCCCTTCTGGCCTAAAAAGTTCCCTTTCCCCAAGCACTTCAAAAAGATCCCACTTTTTAGAGAGAGAGAGAGTGGAATTTGATGGAAGATTTCAAGATTGAGGTAGAAAAGATAATCTTGATGATAGGGATTAGAGAGAAACCAAAACCAAATCTTGAAGTGTTGTAGAGCATTCTAACATATATATACATTCAGAAACAGCAAGAAACAAAGAGAAAGACACATGGATATATAGATATACTAACAAATACATATATATACAGAGAGAGAGAGAGAGAGAGAGAGAGAGAGAGAGTTGTGAGGAGAGCATGCTTTGTCGGCCATTAGAGCTTCAGTGAAGGGACTGGCACAAATTATCTTCCATCCATCGAGTAGATTGTTGGCTGTTATTTTCCATTTGAAGAAGGCCCTTTTGCACTAACACCACAAAAGTTCAACTCTTTGTTTGTTTTGTGTTGTTTTTTTGCTACCTAAGCAACACAGCCTTCAATAAAATACAAAACAAGAGATTTCCATTTATTGCATTTGGATTGTTTCTGGGCCTTGTTTGACACTTCTGATTTTTAAATTGTTTCTTTCTCTCTTTTTCATCTCTAAACTTGCTCGTGGATTTGATTTGCCCACCATTCTTGGAAACTGAGTTGAACCCTTGTGGTTTTCAGTTTCTTTTAATTCAAGTTTCCCTGAATACTGAATTTATGATTTCCATGACTTTTGCTCTGTGTTCTTCACAAGGTATCACTTGAGCACTGGTGGGATTTTCTGAAGGTATGTATGCAAATTTAGTTCTAGGTCCCCCTGTTGATCATTGATTTGGTTTGTTTCTTATATATTCCATTTATTGATCATATGCAGCAATAGCACTTTTGTGGTTTGTATCTGAATTGTTGGCTGCCAATCAAATCATCAATCCATCACTTTATGCGTCTTTATTTCAAGTTCTTCAGGCCCTTGTCATGGCTTTTGAAAAAAAGCACTTTTATGAGTATCTATCAGAAGTTGAGGTTTGAAGATCCCTTATCATGACTGACAGCTTTTAGGGATTGTTCTGTTGAATCTTGAAACCCTTTTAGCATAATCAAGGAATAACTTTTCTTGGGGGTTTCCTTGGTAATTTGACTAACTGAAGATGTTGGAGTTGAGGCGAGATCTATTTTGGGGATATATAAGAATTTTTGTGGCCTTGTTGATGGTGAGTTGCCCTTCGGAGGCGTTGAGTGACGACGGAATTTACCTACTAGAGTTCAAGAAAAGCATTGTGGATCCTTTCAATTTTCTCCAAAATTGGAATCCAAATGATCAAACTCCCTGTAATTGGAGAGGTGTGAACTGCACATTGGATTATAGTCCAGTTGTATGGTGCCTTGATCTGAACTCATGGAATCTTTCGGGGACTGTGAGTTCCAAGATTGGTAATTTGGCTCACCTAACTGTTCTTGATCTTTCCTTTAATGGGTTCACAGGGAGTATTCCAAAGGAGATTGGACACTGTTCAAGGTTGGAGACTCTTAACTTGAATGATAATCAGTTTGATGGGGAAATTCCAGTTGAATTGGGTAGTCTTTCTCGTTTGGTAATCCTGAATTTGTGCAATAACAAGATATCTGGTCAGATTCCTGAAGAGTTTGGCAAACTAACTTCTCTTGTTCAGTTTGTAGCATACACCAATAACCTCACAGGCCCGGTTCCTCAGTCGTTTGGTAACTTGACAAACCTGACAATCTTTCGAGCAGGCCAGAATGCACTTTCTGGAAGCTTACCAGCTGAGATAGGCCATTGCCAAAGCCTGAAAGTTCTTGGTCTTGCACAAAACCAAATTGGGGGTAACTTACCTAAAGAGCTTGGCATGCTCGGAAGATTAACTGATCTCATTCTTTGGGGCAATCAGTTTTCGGGGTCCATACCAAAAGAGCTTGGAAATTGTACAAGCCTCGAGATTCTTGCTTTGTACCAGAACAATCTTGTTGGAGGGATTCCTCCTGAGCTTGGGAACATCAGGTATTTGAAGAGGTTATATCTGTATCGAAATAGTTTGAATGGAACTATTCCTAGGGAGCTTGGGAATCTCAGTTTATGTTTAGAGATTGATTTCTCTGAGAATTATTTGTCTGGAGAAATACCAACTGAATTGACTCAACTAAAGTACATGTATTTACTCTACTTGTTCCAGAATGAGCTCACTGGTGTTATCCCACCTGACCTCACTAACTTGAGGAACCTGACGAAGCTAGACCTGTCGATTAACTCCTTAACTGGCCCTATCCCATTTGGTTTCCAATATCTTCCTCATATGAGCCAATTGCAGCTTTTTGATAACCATTTGAGTGGCACAATACCTCAAAGTCTTGGGCTGTATAGTCGGCTTTGGGTGGTTGATTTTTCTGACAATCACCTCACTGGTAGAATTCCTCCTTATATTTGCTATCATTCAAACATGATATTGCTGAATCTTGAGTCTAATAACTTGTATGGAAGCATTCCGTCTGGTGTCATCAATTGTCGTTCTTTGGTACAACTTCGTCTCAGTGGCAACCGGCTAGCTGGGAGCTTTCCTTCTGATGTGTGCAAACTGACCAATCTCTCTGCCATTGATTTGGGTCATAACAAGTTTAGCGGGCCGATACCTCAAGAGATAAAGAATTGCCAGAAGTTGCAGAGGCTTGATCTCTCTGGAAATTATTTCACAGCTGAGTTGCCTAAGGAGATAGGAAAACTATCACAGCTAGTGGCATTCAATGTTTCTTCCAACTTTTTCACCAGCCAGATACCACTAGAGATTTTCAACTGCAAGGCTCTACAAAGGCTTGATCTTAGTGGGAATAGCTTTGTTGGTGCCATGCCTAATGAGTTAGGCACTCTTTCTCTGCTTGAACGTCTTATTCTATCAGAAAACATGTTTTCTGGAAACATCCCAGCAGAGTTAGGCAATCTCTCTCATTTGACTGAACTACAGATGGGTGGGAATTCATTATCTGGTGAGATACCGAAGGAGTTGGGCAATCTTGCTGGCCTCCAAATTGCCATGAATCTGAGTTATAATAACTTATCTGGGCCGATACCATCTCAGCTGGGGAATCTGATCCTGTTGGAGTATCTCTATCTCAACAACAACGAGTTGAGTGGTGAGATACCAAGCACGTTTGTCAACCTGTCGAGTCTTCTTGGTTGCAACTTTTCATACAATGAACTCACGGGGCCACTGCCACCTGTACAGCTATTTCAGAATATGAGTATCAGTAGCTTCCTCGGAAACAGAGGACTCTGTGGAGGGCCTGTTGGTAACTGCACCGGAACTACACCATCCGACTCAGTTCCGCCAGCTGTTGGAACGACAAATGCCCCTCGAGGAAAAATCATCACCATAGTTGCTTCTGTGATAGGTGGTGTTTCCCTTGTTCTAATTGCAGTACTTTTATATCTGATGAATTGTCTCCCAGTTGATAAGGTTCCTCCCCCTGAAGATAAGGATACATCATCAGATGATTCTGATATTTACTTTCCTCCAAAAGAAGGGTTCACTTTTCAAGACCTGGTCGAGGCCACACACAATTTTCACGAAGCTTTTGTGATCGGGAGGGGGGCTGTTGGAACGGTATACAAGGCCGTCTTGCAACCTACTCAAACGATTGCAGTTAAGAAACTAGCATCCAATAGAGAGGGGAATAGCATTGAGAACAGCTTTCGAGCTGAGATTTTAACTCTTGGAAAGATTAGACATCGTAACATTGTGAAGCTATATGGTTTTTGCTATCACCAAGGCTCCAATCTTCTTCTCTATGAGTACATGTCAAGAGGTAGCTTGGGGGAATTGCTTCATGGATCATCTTGCGGACTTGATTGGCCAACGAGGTTTACAATTGCTCTTGGAGCTGCTGAAGGCCTTGCTTATTTACATCATGACTGCAGACCTAGAATTATCCACCGTGATATAAAATCAAATAATATACTGCTCGATGACAAGTTTGAGGCCCACGTTGGTGATTTTGGTTTGGCCAAAGTGATCGACATGCCTCAGTCTAAGTCCGTGTCTGCAGTTGCGGGATCATATGGTTACATAGCCCCCGGTGAGCACCTTTCTTCCTTCTCTATGCATTCTTACTCGATTTTAAGCAATTCCAGTATGAAAGTTCAATGTCTATGGATATTAGGCCTCGAACTGGTTGAACATTTAACTTTGTTGTCCATGAATAAGGTTGATACTGCATGATTAATGGTGGTAGAGTGCTCTTTCATGAATAGTTTCATCGAATTGTTTGATTATGTTTGTTCATTTAGATTAATGATCTATCTTGTCATTGCAGAATATGCATACACAATGAAAGTTACAGAAAAATGCGACATTTATAGCTATGGTGTAGTCCTTTTGGAGTTGCTGACTGGTAAAACACCAGTGCAGCCCTTAGAAGAAGGAGGTGATCTTGTCACATGGGTGCGAAATTACATTCAAGGACATTCTTTGTCGTCTGAGATACTAGATAGTCGTGTGAATCTAAAAGATGAAGTCACAGTTAATCACATGATTACTGTACTAAAAATTGCTCTTATATGCACAAGAATGTCCCCGTTTGATCGACCATCAATGAGGGAGGTTGTGATAATGCTAATTGAATCTAATGAGCGAGAAGGAAACATCGTTTCACCTCCAGATTACGATCTTTCTCTCAAAGACGATGCTTTATGAGTGTACGTATTATGACTCTATTTTTCTTTTAATCTAATTAAGTTTTTACCAGCTGTCTCTTTCTAGATTTCTCACCTTGGTAATTCATAGAAATTGATGTAAATTTTCTTTGAAATAATTAGTTTTAGTCATACCCTTTCCACGCATCTCTTGATTGGTTGTACATTTGAATCTCTCAGCTTCTTTGATTTGCTTAATGATTAGATTCTCTACCTATAGTTATATAGTACTAATCCAAGATGTTATTTCAGATTGTCTAATCAATTTAGTTCTCTGTTTTAGATCTCTATATTGTTACCACTCTTTTGTTTCTTCGATTCTGCACCGACTTGATGACTTGTGCCAGTTGGAATGGCATTCTTGATAAGTTGAACCTCCTCTCTTCCTTGGTAATTTTCAAGAAGTACACAGTGAGTGGTTTTGCATTGTTTCAATCATCATGACATCCTTGTTTTCTTGATGTGCTCACTTGCTCGATGATCCGTGTTTTCTTGATCGAAAACAGTCCAAATAGCAAATAGATTGTTTGTTGATATTCTTGCATTGGATTGTTGAAGATATTTCATCTGTAGTTAGGCATACATTTGCTTTTAAGAAGAGACTTGTTTGACTCACATTGTTGAAATTTAATACTTATGTAGCATTTAAGAGACACTTTTGTACTTGATGCAATATTTATTTATTACAACTCCAACCTGTCCAACCTGTCCAACCTGTCCAACCTGTCCTTATGGCCACAGAAACTGCAGAACATAGTCACGGTTAATGTACAATGATAGGCCATCTTCACCTACATGCCAAATACACTCCTTGTTGTCACATCTCTTATAATCTCTATCCCAATCGAACACATCGAAAGATCCATGCAAGTTTCCTAGTGTCATCGAACATGTAGCAACTGTTCTTTTTTTGACGAGTACATGGGATAAGAAAGTGATGTAATCATAAGGGACGATCTCATACGATCCAACGTCTTTCCCGTTGGACTTGCAGCTTACAAAAAGATGTGGCTGTCCAACGTTGACGATTATGATCTTGGCATCGAATAAGGTAAGTGAGAAAAGCACTTGGGGTACTGATTGAGATCAACAAGAACATGAGAAGTAGCAAGGGTTTTGAAGGATATTGGGATGTCATTTTTGTTTTGGCTTATGTTGATTTTGGTTTGTAATGATTCTTGATGGGGTTTTGCACCCTTTTATATTGCCAAGTTGAGGTTCAGATTGCAGTAATCCTTACAGGATTTAGATGATCAGATCTGATATATTATTAGATGAAATTTTCACAGTTCTAAAATTTCCTCAATATTTAAGCTTTTTTTAAGGTATTTATGGTTCACTTTCATGATAATTACTCTAGTTTAAACTAGTATATATCCCGTGTGATACACGGGATGTTTTAAAATTAATATTATTAAATAACTAATATAAAAATGTAATACGTTTTGAATAATAAATAATAATGTATCAAAGATACATGCTATATGAAAAATGTTACTTATAAAAAACTATTTTCATATTCACATGACTTAAAAAAATGTTTATATAGTCAATTTGTAGATAATACATATATTTTAGCCATATTTTAAATTAAAATTAAAGTTAATTTGTACTAACAAAAATTAACATGATCTCATTTTCTGTTAATATTTAATTTTATGTATATTAGTATTAACATATATATATTCATCAAAATTTTATTCTTAACATATATTAATTAGCAATCAATTTTTTTTCATGAATTTACTAATTTTTGTTTTCTTATATTATATTTATATATATACTCATGATCTAAAAAAATATACGTACATAATATTATTATTCATGCTATGCGTGATTTAATTTTTTTTCCAATTTATAATAATAATAATCATATTTATTTACACATAATTTTACTATATACATCCAACCTAACTTCTTGGAATAAAATTAAATATTAACATTTACCAAAAAATAAAATAAAGACCTCATCATGTCATTAAGGGAATTAGGTCAATTCAAACATTTAACAAACATTAAAATGGATTAAAAAGCATATGTTATAAGCATATCATATCTAGTAGACTAGTATGTAATTAAATATAATAATGCAAACATTTCAATCACCATATTATTAGCAATAATTATTCCACACATTTTAAAATGTATTGCCTCATTAAAATAACAACCAACTTATATATTAAAATATTTTAACTAAAATTTCAAAGGTTACAAATTGTTAGTAATTATCATTAAAATTCTCACAAAAACTCAGGTGAGACAGTCTCACGGATAGTTTCCGTGAGGCGTATTCTTATTACCCATGAATTAAATTAATATCCACAATTTTTCATATGAATTACTAAGTGTGGGTTATGGGTTGACCCGTCTCATAAAAAAAGATCCGTGAGACGGTCTCACACAAGACCTAAAATTTTATAGGTTACAAATTGTTAGCCATTATTATGCATTAAAAGAATTAATTGAATTAAATTATAAATTAAAGATATATATATATACACACACATAAATTAGAAAAATTGAGTGAAAATTTGAAATAATCATTGAGTGACATGTGTCTTTTAGTGGTTATTCATATAGTGTGTGTATATATATATATATATATATATATATATTAAAATTGTATAGTTTTGGAGTGTATATTTTAATTTTTTTTAACCATGTTTTTAGATGGTGCATGATTTGATATCTGGATTTATAAAATATCAAAATGTCACCCAATTTTAATATAGGGAAAAAAAAGATTTTTGGTCCTCAATTTTTTTTAATCAAAATTTCACTTTCTACTTTTAACCATAACAAACTTATAATTAGTTATGACAAACTTGGTTAAATGTTTTAATTTAGAAATTGAAAGGTAAAAGTAACATTTATGATTTTCAAAGAAACGCAGATATGATTATATAATTCAATCTAGAAAATCAAGACAACTCGTGATGTCAATATCGTGACACATAATTTGTCGGGAACGACTCATTCATTTTCTAGACCTCATTATTGTTATTGGGTTGAGTCTCCCATCTTGGTGAACTACCTTCTTCAATCTTATTCTTCTTCGTAATAAAATCTACTATGTTAGTTTAAAAAAAAAAAACCAAGACAAATTCTTTTGGGAAAGTGGTATTCTGGCGAGAAATGGATCAAATAGTGACGATGTTTTGTTTAATTGGACTAAAATTGGAAAACGCTTTCATAGTGGACGAAAATTGAACAATGACTTTTTAAATGTACTAAAATTAATTTTTCCGATAATTAGATGTTGGAATATAGGGATAAGGAAAATGAGATAGAGCAAATATGTACGGCATCGAGCATTTGGATAACATTCGATAATTTATATTTGGAATTTCTTACATAGTACTTGATAATTTATATTAGGGTTTTCTATGTACCTTTTTGGCTTGTGTGTTTTGGAAGTTTGGAAAAGGCCAAGATATATATGATATATAATAACAATCATTTTGCATTGAATAATTTGTAGAAAGGTAGTGGCCACTATTTTCATGGGATTAGAAAGCATTACATTGATCAATAGTAAGTTCTATCTTGCCTTGTTTAATTAAGTGGCTAGCTAATTTACATTTTAGAAATATCTTCTTTCTTTCTTTAATGTAATCGTTTGGTCTAATCTTCAAAGGGAAATTAGAATATATGAAGTTCAAACACACTACTTTTTATATCAGTTACTCTAAATATTGTATATATGATAGATGATTCTATATATTCTACCTAATTGTTGGATTGTTCTAATTTGACATGATATATCTTATATCCATCAATGTTAATATATACATATATGGCGTAGCATGAAATCACATTTTATTTGTGTTGTATTGTTTTGTAACGAAAAGTATCACTTTGATAATGATTCATCCATCTCTTAAAATAGGCAAACACAAATTTGAATACAAAACAAGAAAGTACATTAAACGTACAGTTGGTAATATATATATTTTTATTTTCCTATTTTATCCTTACATATATGAAAAATAAATATTTTTGAAACTATTAATCCATATAAAAATTGAGCCTTTTTTTAAATATTAATCTGAATCAAATATTAGGGGTGTGTACGGTCCAATTCAAATTGGTTTGGTGAAAGTCAAAAGGCCAAAGAAGACTTTCGATTCAGAAATTTTCAGTCACTTCTGTTTCGGTAATCTTTGAAACCTGTGCTCAATCCTATCAGATATGAGAATGTATTTAAGCGATCTCTCAAAAAAGGAAACGAAGAAATAAGAAAGGAATGAAAGGAATTATATTTCAATTTGAATACAAAACAATAAAGTACATTAAATGTACAGTTGGTAATATATATATTTATTTTCCTATTTCATCCTTACATATGTAGCATTTAAGAGACACTTTTGTACTTGATGCAATATTTATTTATTACATGAACTCCAACCAGTCCTTATTATTACATGGTCAAGAATGGATCTCTATGGCCACGGAAACTGCAGAACATAGACATGGTTAATGTACAATGATAGGCCAGCTTCACCTACATGCCAAATACACAACTTGTTGTCACATCTGTTATAATCTCTATCCCAGTCGAACACATCGAAAGATCCATGCAAGTTTCCTAGTGTCATCGAACATGTAGCAACTGTTCTTTGTTTGACGAGTACATGAGATAAGAAACTGATGTGATTATAAGGGGTGATCTCATACGATCCAACGTCTTCCCCGTTGGACTTGCAGCTTACAAAAAGATGTAGCTGTCCAACGTTAACGATTATGATCTTGGCATCGAATAAGGTAAGTGAGAAAACAGTACTTGGGGTACTGATTGAGATCAACAAGAACATGAGAAGTAGCAAGGGTTTTGAAGGATATTGGGATGTCATTTTTTTTTTGGGCTTATGTTGATTTTGGTTTGTAATGATTCTTGATGGGGTTTTGCACCCTTTTTATTGGCAAGTTGGGGTTCAGATTGCAGTAATCCTTACAGGATTTAGATGATCAGATCTGATATATAGTATTAACATATATATTCATTAAAATTTTATTATTAACATATATTAATTAGCAATCAATTTTTTTTCATGAATTTACTAATTTTTGTTTAATTAAATTATATTTTTTTGTTTAATCAATCACCATATTATTAGCAATCAGTCCACACATATTAAAATGTATTGCCTCATTAAAATAACAATCAACTTATATACTAAAATATTTTAACTAAAATTTCATAGGCTACAAATTGTTAGTAATTATCATTAAAAGTTTATAGGTTACAAATTGTTAGCCATTATTATGTATTAAAAGAATTAATTGAATTAAATTATAAATTAAAGATATATATATATACACACATAAATTAAAAAAAATTGAGTAAAAATTTGGAAAAACCATAGAGTGACATGTGTCTTCTAGTGGTTATTCCGGTAGTATATATACTAGCATAAGTCCCGTGTATCACACTGGTATTTAAATATTAATTAAAAAGTTAACAAATTGTTGTTTTAAAATAAATTTAATTATTATTATTTTCATTAATTTTTAATTTAATTAGTATGTAATTTAAATTTAATTGTATGATAATTTTTATTATTATTTAATGTAATTACAAATATCAACTTTACTTAATATGTTTGCCTAAAATTTCATAATTTACAATCAATCATAATTATTAGCATTTTTGCTATTTAATTGTTATTATCTCATTAAATGCATTATTACAATAAATTATAAATATTAAATGAATTGATTTAAATTAAATTATAATTAAATAAGATTAACCAGAGAGTGACATGTGTACTCTTGGTTATTTCTTTAGTATAGATATATATATATATATATTTTTTTTCAAAAATTGTATCGCTTTGGAGTGTAGATTTTAATTATTATTTTTACCATGTTTTTAGATGGTGCATGATTTGATATCTGGATTTATAAAATATCAAAATGTCATCCAATTTTATTTTAGGAAAAAAAAAAAAGATTTTTGGTCCTCAAAATTTTTTAATCAAAATTTCAATAATATTACTTTCTACTTTTAATTATATCAAACGTATAATTAGTTATGACAAACTTGTTTAAATGTTTTATTAATCTAGAAACTGAAAGCCGAAAGGTAAAAGTAACACTTATGATTTTCAAAGAAAGACAGATATGATTATATAATCTATATATATATATATATATACAAACAGAATATTCTGTCAAAAATAACTGCAATAAATGTCTCATTTATTAAATATTTCTATTTTAAGAAATCATTAATAACTTTCATTTTACATTTATTAATAAAAATATTAATATTTATGACTTTTAATTTTATATTTATTGTATAGGAGCTATATATATATATATATGTATAAATCTATCTATATATTTCTATACTATAATAATAGAGGAAAAATTGGAGATATTTACAGAAATACCTTTTTCACCACAAAAAGTGTCACATCAACAATTGTTTCTTCTTCTTTTTATTTGTATCTTTTATTATATAATACTTTTAATTTATAATATAAATACATTATCAGTTTATTCCTTTTATTAATATTGATTAAGTTTTTTTTTTTTTTGAATAATTTCTTAAATACCAATAATAGCTAGCTATTGTCCAAACAATAATATCAATAATAAGTATTAATTTGTTTAGGGATGATTGATATCATATTTAATATAAATTAATAAATAAGTGTAACACTATTAAAGTTGTCTGTATATACATAAATGTATATAAATCATATGTATTTAGTGTTAAATTATATATCATCCTAAGTATTTTTTAAATTAATATTTGTAAGTGTCACGTCAACAAATTTTTTCTGTATATACATAAATGTATATAAATCATATGTATTTAGTGTGAAATTATATGTCATCCTAAATATTTTTTAAATTAATATTTGTAAGTGTCACTTCAACAAATTTTTTTATTTGCATTTTTTACTATTTAATCCATTTGATTTAATAATATAAATATTGTATAAGTTTATCTCATTTTATTGATCTTAATTAAATTAATTTTTATTGAACAATTTCTTAAATACCAACAATATATATCCAAACAATAATTTTAATAAATATAATTTGCATGGGGTTAATTTATATCATCTTTAATGTAAATTAATAAATAAATATAACACTATTAAAAATGTGCGTATATACATATATGTGTGTATATATAATATGTATTTAGTCTGAATTATATGTCTTCCTAAATATTTTTTAAATTAATATTTGTATTTCAAATATTTAATATCATTCAATATTTTATTCTTAATCGATATATTTTAATGATGAATTGAAGATATTGTTAAATATACAATTATAAATATCTCATAATCAAATAAAATTTTCGCCTTTTACTTTACACTTAGGACTTTGATCGTAGATTTTTATATGAGAGTGCATGTTATATGGCTCAGCTGATTATTTAAATTATATGCTTAGTTTCTAATTATATTCTCATCATCATGATCACTACTACTAGATTTCGATCTTGTGTTGGGTTTGAATTGTAATGATCAATGTTGTGTTATATCAATTAATTTATGTGATACTTATAATGGAATAATTACCCGTCATTTTCGATATTAATTAAAAATATTTTTCTAATTCAATTTATTTTAAAATACGAGGTTGAAAATATATAATTGACAGTGCATGCATCAAGTTCCTACGTAAAATTTCTAATTTTATTGTGTATTGTTTTTATATATACACACTCACACACACATGTATTTAATTTAAGTAACTGAATCTGATTTTTAATTCATAATTTTTTTAGTTTTTTAGTATATTTAATTTAAATGACTGACAATATTAGTTTGTAATATAGGTGATAAAGAAATGTTTCAAATAGAAATGTTGTTAATAAAGAAGTTTATAAAAAACTTACAAACTATGCAGATAAAATTTCCAATTTTGATTTGAAGATCATGATTGATACTTTTGTTTTTAATATTAATAAAGATTAGTGAATTGAATGTTATAATATCGATATATTGTTGTGAATTCAATTATCTTTAGCAAATTTAAATTTTCTTAATTATTAAATATTATATTGTCTTCTATATACTAAAATTACTCACACTATATTATCAAATAATTAATATTTACCAACATTATATCATAGACCACGCATCGCGCAGGTGCGAGTACTAGTTCAATCTAGAAAATCAAGACAACTCGTGATGTCAATATCGTGACACATAATTTGTCGGGAACGACTCATTCATTTTCTAGACCTCATTATTGTTAGAGGAAATGTGTCAAACTATACAAAAAAATATAAGCAATTGACTTTTCTACCATTCAATTTAACAAAAATATTTTTCTACCACAAAAGATAATAAAGTGACATTTTCTACACTATTTTGACTCGGTCATGGACAAATGATTGAATAATGATCGAGTGATGATATATTCTATTTATTTATACTATTATTTAATAATTGATTTATCCAACAAATCATATAAATTGATAAAAGTAATTAAATTGATAAATGAGACTCAATTAATATAAAAAAACAAGGATTGTTTAATTGAATGATTTTAGGTATATTAAATTGAAACTGTTTGAAATTAAACTAGCCATTGTAAATAATTAAACAAATTTACGATTAAACAAATTTCCAATTTTCTAGGATTTACTCGAACCACTATGTGAAATACATATATAGTGGTTCGAGTAATAGTGTAAAAAACCATTTTTTGTTCAATTAATCGAACCACTATGTCAAATGCATAGTGGTTCAATTAATTTTGTAAAAAACCAAATTTTTCACTATTAATCGAACCAATATGTCAAATTCGTAGTGGTTCGATTAATAGTGTAAAAAACCAATTTTTGTTCAATTAATCGAACCACTATGTCAAATACTAAACAATGAATTTGTAATAGTGTAATCGAACCACTAAAAGCATATATAAACCATTGTTATATAAATGTATGTAATATAAATGTTATAAACAATGGTTTAATATTAGTAATCGAACCACTAAAAGTATATATAAACAATGGTTCGATTACTAATTAACAATGGTTTATATATAAACAATGGTTCGATTACAATTACTAGTTAACCACTATAATACTTTATGTTACATACATTTATATAACAATGGTTCGATTACACTATTGTTTAGTAATTTAATACTATTGTTATATTTACAATGGTTCGATTACTATTGTTCGATTACACTATTGTTTAGTAATTTAACCACTATATATATTTACACTATTGTTATATTACATACTTTTAATAGTGTAATCGAACCACTATTGATTACTAAACAATTGAATTCAAATTGTTTTAATTAGTAATCGAACCACTATTGATTAATTTGTAATACTGTAATTTGTATTTGTAATAGTTTAATTTAGTAATCGAACCACTATTGAACAACTAAATTGAGTAATGGTATTAACTTGAATTAAATTAACTTGAAATTTAAATGGTTCGATTAATCAACTATTAACTTGAACAAAATTTGGTTTCATACACTATTAATCGAACCACTAGAGTAATCGAGTAATTGAACCAAATTCAAATTGAATTAAATCAAATCAAATTAAATTAAATCAATTTAATCAAATTGTACCAAAGAAGTGGTTCGGTTAAAGTGAATCAAATTCAATTTCAAGTAATTAATCGAACCATTTAAGTAATTAAATAGTTGAATAGTTGATTAATCGAACCATTTAAGTAATTAATCGAACCATTTAATCAAAATGAAAGTGGTTCAATTTGAATTAAACCAAATTGAATTAAATGAAAAGTGGAGTGGTTCGATTAAATAATCGCAAAAACTTATGTGAGACGGTCTCACGGATAGTTTTCATGAGACGGATCCTTATTACCCATGAATTGAATCAAAATCCACAAACTTTCATAGGAATTGCTAAGTGTGGGTTATGAGTTGACCCGTCTCACGAAAAAAGATCCGTGAGACGGTCTCACACAAGACTTACTCTTAAATAATTAAAAGTGGTTCGATTAAATAATTAAAAGTGGTTCGATTAATCAAAATGAAAGTGGTTCAATTTGAATTAAATCAAATTGAATTGAATTAAACCACATTGAATTAAGTGAATTTGATTAATCGAACCACTTTTCTCAATTAATCGAACCATTGTTCATTAATTTGGTTATTGTCCATTAATTTGGTTCGATTATTTGTGCAACCACTATTGGGTTCAATTAATGAAATTCACTTAATTCATTGTTCTATTACAAATCCACTTAATTCACGTAATCAAAGTTGTTCGATTAATGAACAATGGTTCGATTAATTGAGAAAAGTGGTTCGATTAATCAAATTCACTTGAATCAATTTGGTTTAATTCAATTAAATTTGGTTTAATTTAAATTGAACCACTTTCATTTTGATTAATCGAACCACTTTTAATTGTTTAATCGAACCACTCCACTTTTCATTTAATTCAATTTCGTTTAATTCAAATTGAACCACTTTCATTTTAATTAATCGAACCACTTTTAATTGTTTAATCGAACCACTCCACTTTTAATTCAATTTGAATTTGGTTCAATTTAATTGGAGTGGTTCGTTCAATTTAATTTAATTTAATCGAACCACTTAATTTAATTAAACCACTTTGGTAATCGAACCACTTAATTGATTAAATTTAATCAAACGAACCACTTCAATTAAATTGAACCAAATTCAAATTGAATTAAAAGTGGAGTGGTTCGATTAAACAATTAAAAGTGGTTCGATTAATCAAAATGAAAGTGGTTCAAATTATTAAACAATTGAACCACTTAATAACCGAACCACTCAAATTATTAAACAATTGAACCACTCATAATCGAGCCACTTTGATTTCATTACTATAATCAAATTAAACCCATAATCGAGCCACTATAAACACCCATAATCGAGCCACTTTGATTTCATTACTCATAATCAAATTAAAAAAACATTATTAGTCGAACCATTTCAAATAATTAATAAACAATATTTCAAAACCATTTCAATTAATCGAACCATTTCATTACTCATAATCAAATTAAAAAAACATTTCAAAGCCATTATGGAGTGGTTCGATTATGGGTTTCAAAGCAATTAATAAACATTTCAAAGCCATTTCATTACTCATAATCAAATTAAAAAAAACATTTCAAACATTTCATACTAAACAATTGAATTCACTTGAAAATGGAGTGGTTCGATTGAATTCATAATTGATTCATAGTAGTTGTTCGATTACCCATTTTTTCACTATTAATCGAACCACTATGTCAAATTCATAGTGGTTCGATTAATTGTGTAAAAAACCAATTTTTGTTCAATTAATCGAACCACTATGTCAAATATATAGTGGTTCAATTAATTGTGTAAAAAACCAATTTTTTCAAGTGTAATCGAACCACTATTTGAATCAATTAATAGTGAAAATTTTGGTTTTTTACACAATTAATTGAACCACTATAATTCAAGTGTAATCGAACCACTATTTGAATCAATTAATAGTGAAAATTTTGGTTTTTTTCACAATTAATTGAACCACTATAATTCAAGTGTAATCGAACCACTATTATGAATCAATTAATAATTGATTCATACTAAACAATTGAATTCACTTGAAAATGGAGTGGTTCGATTGAATTTATAATTGATTCATAATAGTGGCTCGATTATTGGAATTTATAATAAACTAATGTATATGATTATTTCTATATAGATAATGGCTCGATAATAGACAATGGCTCGATTAGCCACTATAGTAATAAGTGGATTTGAACAAAATTAATAAACTAATGTATATATAATTCACTACAACAAAATAGACATTTAGCTACACTAATTTAGTGACGTTTGGAAATTGTGTTACTAAAAATTATGTAATAACGACGCTTTCAAAGAAAAGTAATTAAATTTTGAATTTTACTAACATTTTAAAATATATGTTGGCATTTTCATGATGTTTTACTGACGTTATTATAAAAGCGTCATTGTTGTATTACATTGGCGACACTTTTTTATTAAGTGTCACAATGAAGAAACAATTATCAACATTTTTACGCTTGTGTGAGTAAATTAATAACTATTAGATTAACATGTCACTAAAGCGATGACACTTTTTTTTTGAGATTATAATTTTATGTTTTTTTTCGTCTTGACACAAAGTTTACAACGCTATTCAAAAACGTTATCGTTGACAATTACAATTAATAAATTATTTTATGAGTGTTGCAATACTTGCAAACACTATAGAATATAGGTGTCGTTAGCAATTTGAGAAAGAACAAAAAGTGTCACAACACTATTCAAATATTTTGCTTTTTGAAAATATAATTATCACGCGATTTATAAGTGTTATTTGCTTGTAAACACTTTTATTGTAGTGTAGTTAAGAAATCGATGCTTGAAAAATATTATCACAACGCTTTTCAAATGTGTCGTTGAATAAAAATTTAACAATCACTCTAGTTAAAAATGTGACAATGCTTCTAAACACTTTTGATGTTTGTGTCGTTAAAAAAATCAAAGCTCATATGAGTTTTAATGACACTAGTTAAAAAAATCGTTAAAAACAAAAAAACAAAAAGCAAAGGAAAAAAAACCACCCCAAATGGGTTTAATGTCAGCGTCCCCCCTTCCCTTCATCGTCAAGTATTGAAGCATGCATAGTGAATCATGAGCTCGAGAGTTTCGTAAGCTCGAGAGTTGTAGAGATTTGAGTTTGATTTCTAGCAGCTATCACTTTGCCAATCAGGTTTGAGATTGATGTATTGTTGTCTACTTGTTTTTCTTAATTTTTGTAGGGAGAAATTGTGAAGTTCATGGTATTTTTTCAATGTTCGATCTACTTGAACTTTGTGATAGATTAATTGGAGCATAGTTAACTATTTAAAAACAAATCTCATATGTGCGGATTTGTAGGCAAATTCAACAATATAGCACTTTACATTTGATTGTGCAATTTTTGTTGCCCTCTTTCTGTTCGATGAAATGCCCCAGTGAAAAAACTGTCTTAATCTATGTTTTATGATGTTCATTCTATGCCAGAACATTGATCTCTTCTTAATATTGTTTGTTTCTTATTGATAAATGAACACCGACGATCATTTCGGTCATGATGCATTGCTCTTATATTCTTGTATGTGCTCATGAATATTCGTCTCTTCCACTCTCTTTGCATGTTGGGTAATGATGGAAATTGTATATTCTATTTAGTTTGCGTATATGCTTTGTTTCTGTTTTAAGAAAATTAATCTAACCAAAAAAAGGAATTTTGTAGTAATGGACAAAAGTTGGATGCAAGAGCCTAGATCAAGTAAAGCATTTACTGATGGATTGTCCGATTTTATCAAATTTGTTGTTGATAAATCATCAATTAACGGACAAATTTATTGCCCATGTCGAAGATGTTTTAACAGATTTACCTTGGATGCAAAGACTGTTGAGGAGCACTTGGTTTGGGATGGTTTTCAAGCAGGTTATAGATCTTGGGTATTCCATGGTGAAAGTATTAGTTCTTCATCAGACAATTATTGCAGTTCTATTGAGTCAAGTTCAATAAATATTGAAGAGAATCTTGACGGTGATTATCAATTGAGTGGACTTCTCCGAGATATACTTGGGGAAACAATTGAACATAATATGCAAGATGCAACGAGAGATGCATCTGAAAATTTAGATACACCAAACGACAGGCAAAATCCGACAAATGAGGCATAACCTGCCGGTGTAGATTTTACTACAAATAATGAAAGAAGCAGATATCCGACTTTGGAGAAAGAAAGAGACCAAGAATTGTACCTGGGATGCGTAAAATTCTCAAAAGTTTCTTTTCTATTGCGATTATTCCATCTGAAATGTCTTTTTGGTTGGTCAGCAAAGTCATTCAGCTTGCTTCTTGAGTTATTGATTGATGCATTTCCATCAGGCATTTCATTACAATCGTCTTATTATGAAGCCAGAAAGATAATTAGGGAGTTGGGTCTTGGATATGAGAAAATTGACTCTTGCCCTAATGATTGTATGTTGTATTGGGGGGATAACAGTAGAAAGAAAAATCAACTCTTTCATATTCTCATATATTCAGGGAGCTGCGATTTTGGGCATATCTCTGATTTAGGTCTCAGATTAGGACTTCCTTCCAAAATAGATTCTACGCAAATAAGGTTGCAAGTTTTAGATATGGGAATACAAATCACTCTCTCAATATATGTTGATGCTTGGAACACAAAAGTTGTAGATTCTTGGTATACGGGATTTGAAGCTTTGAGATTTGGGAATTTTCAACCTTGTTTGTTGTCATCTCTCTTACGAGAAACGATTTACTGGTAAACTTCAACCCTCAATGAATTTGTTATTAAACTGGTGTTATCAGAGTTTGTGGAGATTGTGTTTGCAAACTCTGACAATGTATCCTGGTAAATTATATATGATTTTCTTCTTATTTTCTTATTATATCTGATTGTATGATAATGTTGATATATGACAGTCAAATCAATTGCTGAGGATAGACATTATAACTTATGTTATTGTTGTTATTTTAGGACTATATTACATGGAAAACGAACGTTGTCCACGAGATGCTCTGATCACCGAAGAAACAAACAATGGCAACAACGTAGAAGATAACCAACAGAGATCTGATGAAAATGATGATATTCAATCACTTGATGACGATGAGACTCAACCACCTGATAGTCTAGAGCATGAAAATGATGAGCCAGAAGATGATTCTATCGAGGAAGTATTTTATGATATTGAAATAAGAGGTACTATCAATTCTTGATATTAGTATTGAATCTTGTATATACAACAATAAATTATTGCATTGAATATACATATAGATTTTTTGATAACAGTAACTATAAAGTATATATTTGTTTATGTTTAGATAATCAAGGTAATGTGCGGAAAAAACATGGGGCAACTCGTGCCAAAGACGTTTGGACTCTGCCTAAAGGTGAATGTGTTGTTGTGGAATTTAATAATTTGGGGCAACCTATTAGGAAAAGTGGCGGAATTTTGGGTGGTTGGCTTGGAACTGTTGCTAGGAAAAAAAAACTTTGTTCCGTTGAATGGATAGATTGGAGGTTAATGCCTCGTGAGCAAAAAGAACATTTGTGGAAGTTGACTAAGGTTATTTTATATATAGTTGATTCTTTTTATTATCTTATAATATAATGTCCGTGTTCGCTATACGTATTATAATTTTTTTCTTTATTTGTTGATGTATACATATTTTGATCTACCTGATAATGAATATGTTAAAAGATGGACATTAAAATCACTTGGCAATAAGTGGAAGTGTCACAAACAAGAGTTGAAATGTAAGTATTATAGTGGTGAGAAGAATATGGTAGATACAATCAGTTCAATTCCAGCTGGAGTGCCACCAAATCAGTGGAAAAAATTGGTTGAATATTGGTATTCAGCAAAGGGGCAGGTATAAATATTTATTCCTTTAAATTCATAATCAGTAATTTAATTAAACATTATACTACTTTGTTTTCTTAATTGCAGAAATTATCTGATAGAGGAAAGGCCGCAAGGGCACACCACAAAACACCTCATACTTGTGGTTCAAAGAGTTTTGCAAGACGTAAAGAAGAACATGTGAGTTACAATTTTTAATGTTTTCCCTTATTCGATCATGTTCTACACTTGAACCACGATCTTATATTTTCCTTATTTTCACATGTGGGAATATAAAATAGAAAGAGAAGTTTGGAAAAGAGCCTGGACGATTAGAGTTCTATGGGATTACACGTAAAAGAAAGAATGGAAGGTTTGTCAATGAAGAAGCAAAAAAAAATCATGGTAAATATTGTGTTTTAAGTTTTATTTTGAAATTAAGTGAGTATACATTTAACTTTTCCATTAGTTTTAATGGTGCAATTTAATTTAATTTTTGTTTATGTACATAGAGGACAGCTACGAATCTAGTTGCTGAATGTAGTGCGACATTTGAGAATGGTGATGTCAATACACTAGAAGATGAAGTATTCATTGAAATTGTAGGAGAAGATCAATATGGGAGGGCGAAAGGATATGAGACTCTAGGAGTGACACCATCAGTGTTACATGGACCCAAAAATCGTTCAAGAGAAATGAAGCAGAGTGAAATCGTAAATATGCAAAAGGAACTTACTGATATGGAGGCACATTATGAAACTAAGATTGCAAATTTGAAAGTTGAGTATGAAGAAAAAATAACTCAATTAAAAGAGGAGAATGAGAGAAAGATGGGAGAAGTGAAATTTGATAATGAAAGAATGCAAGGAGACATGAATAATCTTCGATCAGAATTCCTTCAGTTTAAGACCATGATGTCACAGGTTTGTTTGTATATACATATTTTCATCTTATAATAGTATTTTCTGTTTTGTAATTCATTATTGGTAACATGTCTTCTGCAGAATATGCCAAGATTTTTTAGAATTTTCAAGCTTTGAAGATGAGTGAAGTTTCTACATGGTTGCATTGAATGAAAGTTATTTATTAATATATAAATATGTATTTGATTTATTGATTTTAATATTTTAGTTTAGTTACTTTCTCTTTCTATGATTTAGATTTTAACTCTAATTTATTATATTTTATGATTTTGTTTAATATTTGACACAGGACCGTCGAGAGGATCGAAGGCACCAACTCAAGGATTTTCTTGATGATTGATATTTTTAGTCATCTATTAAAAACAATCTATCCATTTGTAATAAGGTCTTTGATCAACTAGCTGAATTTTTTTTGGATTGGAATTAGTGTTGAACTCATTTGGTTATTATTGAAATAATTTTTTTATTTATTGCTTCTTTTCATATTTTCGATTAAATATTGCTTGTATTGTTGGTTGCAAACGGTAGACTATTTTATGGTGACGATATTGTTATGACACTAATAAAAATATGTTTTTAGGACTCTAATAATGCAAATTCTTAAAAAAGTGTAGTCAGTTTAGAAACAATAATTTTATATATTGTCAATATTGTTATGACACTATCGATAGTGTCCTACTATTTACTGACGCAAAGATGTATTTAGGTAGCGTAGGCAATTTTGGTACGCAATAGTTTTAATAGTGACACAAATTTTTAAGGATGCCTATGTAATATAGTTGCAGATTTAAGGACACTTTTTTATTTGAAAATTGTTATTACTTTTATGACTTAAACTCTAAATTGTGTTACCAAATTAATGATGTTACTTGATCTAAACATTGCTAAGTGAACTACACTAATTTTCAACAATGTTGTAAATTTAACTACGAATATTATAAAAAGTGTTGTTATATTTGGTGACACAAATGATTAAAGTTGTCAAGATATAAATGAGAAACACTACAAATCCTTAAAATAGTAACACAAAATTAGTGTCGTCACTTTTAAAGTTTGTGACGTAATTATCAAAAGTGTCCCTAAGTAAGGTTTACCCACGCATGACTATTACGTCTCGAAAAAATCCGTGACGACAAATTTAACAACGCAATTTACGACACTTTTACAAGTGTGGGTAGATTATTTCGTGACACAAATTAGCATGGCTAAACATGTAAAAAAGCGTGGCTAGCGCCCTGTTTTGTTGTAGTGATAATGGAGCCACTAAGTGTATTTGATAATCGAGCCACTAAGTTTGTAATACATTTAATAATTTGAACATACCAGGTGTTATTATGAACCTTATTTCACTGGCCAGTGAATCATATATTGAGATATGCTTCTGAGACTTGGTCATCATCGATGAAGGAAAAGGTCACTGTGGCAGAGGCCAAAAGGACCTTCCTTCCAGTTAAATTTTATCTGATTAATGCTGTGAGAATTATTTCACAGTACCAAACCCAAGCCCTTCTTGTGTACAAAGAGATAGCACTATTGGTTGTTATGATATTAACCTTCAGAATCTCACTCAGTATTATCGAACATTTGAAATCTGCAAGTGAAGTTTTGGCGGAAATCCTGGAGCCCACATCCTTGCACTTACTCAATTCTTTCTTAAATTCAGCTCAGGTGAAACAAGAAGACAAGTTCCAGATTTTGGACTGGTTGTTTAGTAATGGAAATGATACGAGTTCTGAGGTAGAGAGTGATAAATTCTCCCACAATTCATTAGATGTGATATTTTCCATAAGTCCCGATGCTATGAAAAAGGAAAAGGTTCTCGACCAAGGAAAATCGTCACTATTCCGACGAAAAATGGACCAAATAGTGACGATGTTTGGCTTAATTGGACTAAAATTGGAAAACGCTTCCATAGTGGACGAAAATTGGACAATGACTTTTTAAATGTACTAAAATTAATTTTTCCCGATAATTAGATGTTGGAATATAGGGATAAGGAAAATGACATAGAGCAAATATGTACGGCATCGAGCATTTGGATAACATTCGATAATTTATATTTGGATTTTCTTACATAGTACTTGATAATTTATATTAGGGTTTTCTATGTACCTTTTTGGCTTGTGTGTTTTGGAAGTTTGGAAAAGGCCAAGATATATATGATATATAATAACAATCATTTTGCATTGAATAATTTGTAGAAAGGTAGTGGCCACTATTTTCATGGGATTAGAAAGCATTACATTGATGAATAGTAAGTTCTATCTTGTCTTGTTTAATTAAGTGGCTAGCTAATTTACATTTTAGAAATATCTTCTTTCTTTCTTTAATGTAATTGTTTGGTCTAATCTTCAAAGGGAAATTAGAATATGAAGTTCAAACACACTACTTTTTATATCAGTTACTCTAAATATTGTATATATGATAGATGATTCTATATATTCTACCTAATTGTTGGATTGTTCTAATTTGACATGATATATCTTATATCCATCAATGTTAATATATACATATATGGCGTAGCATGAAATCACATTTTATTTGTGTTGTATTGTTTTGTAACGAAAAGTATCACTTTGATAATGATTCATCCATCTCTTAAAATAGGCAAACACAAATTTGAATACAAAACAAGAAAGTACATTAAACGTACAGTTGGTAATATATATATATATTTTTTTATTTTCCTATTTTATCCTTACATATATGAAAAATAAATATTTTTGAAACTATTAATCCATATAAAAATTGAGTCTTTTTTTAAATATTAATCTGCATCAAATATTAGGGGTGTGTATGGTCCAATTCAATTTAGTTTGGTGAAAGTCAAAAAGCCAAAGAAGACTTTCGATTCAGAAATTTTCAATCATTTCTGTTTCGGTAATCTTTGAAACCTGTGCGCAATCCTATCAAATATGAGAATATTGTATTTCAGTGAACATGAAATAAGTAATACTCTCTCAAAAAAGGAACGAAGAAATAAGAAAGGAATGAAAGGAATTATATTTTCGTTTAAGGAATCAAAGGAGTAATATTTATCATTTTAACTACTACTCTAGCAAAACTATCATAATATTTTATTACTTTTCAAATTTCTTATAATTCGTAATCACTTGAAAAATGCAAATTCAAATATTATAATTGGCTGATCTGATCATGACCATTCAAATTTATTGCTATTATCCTTTCATTAATGAAGAAGCTAGAAAAGCTTTCTTCTTCTTCTTCATCATCATCTCCCAATGACCCTTTAGAAAAAGCTAATAAATACATTTATAGTAGTAGTAGTAGAAATATGAGATGATGTATAAATAATGTAAGAAAATCAAATCCAGGGAAAATCTTTGATCCAATTGAACCCATCATTGCTAAAATAAAAGCCATCTTCTTTGACCAGCCAAAAACAGTTCCCCCAAGCACCACACTTATACCTGTCACGACTTGCTCGAAATGCTTCAAACTTCTTCCTCTTTCCATCCCACTTGATGGTGCAAAGGAAGCGAGACGAGGCCTGGAACAGGCCCGTCTTAACGATCCAACCATAATCGTCGCGCTCTTGGAGGGCTCGCCCTCCGATGTCCCCCAAGTCCTGTGACACGCACCACACCACCAGAGGCAACGAAGAGTTGTTGGAGAAGCCATTGATGATTCGGACATGGTAGATTTTGTTGACATGAGAGTACAAATGTTGTCTGAGTGAAGCCAATGTAATGTAAAATGCACAGCCTAAAAGGAGCAGTACAAGGTTTTTTGTTTTCATCGCTGTTTGTGGAAGCTAACTTTTGAGTTTAATGTTGTTTGGGCCAGTCATTATCATCATCATATATAATACTCCACCATGCTCCCATGAATATCATTCATCTGCCTTTTTTGGTATATTATTTTTAGATTTCTGTAATAATCTATTTATTCATAAAGTAGATCATACCAAATTCAATATCTTATTACATGAATTTAACCAATTATGGTAATCAGTCCCCTCAAATAAACCATGTTGACCTCCCATATATGATTGCTTTAATTGCGCAAATTAAACAACTATTCTACTAATCACTAGAATAATTGTTGTTCCGACTAAATTATGAACAAATGATTTTTATATCTCTATATATATATAAAAGTAGGATATTTTGGCAAAAATAACTGCAATAAATTATCTACCTATTAAATAATTATTATTTTAAGAAACCTATTAATTGTTTTCATATTGTATTTATTCTAAGAAATTCAATATAAATAAATACAAATAAACATATTTATTGTATTTTAAGAAACTCAATACAAATAAAAATAAATAAACCTATTTATTGTATTTTAAAAAATTCAATACAAATAAATAAATATTTAATTTATGAAATCAATTATGATACTCAATTTAGTATTTATTGTACAGAAATTTCAAATAAAAAAATAAATAGATAAATAAGATGAAATAAGAGATTATATATTTATTATCTCTCATCTTATTTTTAAGTACTTATTTTAAATGGTAAATTACAAAAAAACAACTCCACCTATCGACTTTTTCAAATTGCAACCTAATTTTTTTTTTTTTCAGATTGTCACCCAATCTTTATGTGGTTTTGTCGATTGCAAATTTTTCGGCGAAATGGAGATTAATTTGTTCACTTTGCAACCTAAACTTTGTTTTTTAATCTAATTGCAACCTGAACTTTGTGTTTTTATCAGATTGCAACCAAGAATGAAAATTTTGATTTCGGTGAAAATATAGGTAACTTAAATTCACGGAAATATTGTGAAAATATCGATATTGATGGAAATTAATATTGGTACATATATTTATTGTTATTTTTCCTATATTTACCAATATATTCCGATATTTTCTCGATATTTATTGACATTCCATGGATTTTTTTACCGATGTTACATATATTTCACAAATTTTGACCAATATTTCCTTGATATTTTTTTTATGAATATCGATTACACTTATATAACATAAATGTCACACTCATATATATAACATAAAGGTGTGAAGCGAAAAAAATTCATGATTTACGATTGGACAAAAAATTAAAGTTTGGGTTGCAAAGTGAAAAAATTAATTCATTTGCCGGAAAAATGACCGGAAATTTTGCAATCGATAAAATTACAGAAAGACTGGGTGGCAATCTTAAAAAAAAAAGATTAGGTTACAATTTTAAAAAAGTCGATAGTTGGGATTGTTTTTTTTTAATTTACCCTATTTTAAATCAATTTTAATATATAATATATAAAATCAATCATTATTTAATAATCTTAAATTTAATATTCATATAAAATATATCAAACTGAAATATGGAATGTATGTGTGTGGGCTTCAATGATTTTTCATTTTTAAACGTTTTTATGATATATAGTATTAATTTATTGTAAATTGATATTAAAATGTCGAAATAAAAAAATATTATAGGTGTACCTAATAGATTACACATATAAAACATATTGCAAATAGAAAAAATTAGATTAAAATTATTATTGCAATTGTTAACCAAATTATTCATTTGAAATATACAAATATTTTATTTTATCTTTCTTATTTCATATTTATTTGTTGTCAAATTTTATTTATATTTATATTCTGATTAATTGAAGTGACATAAGGGATTGGATAGAGGTAATTTTTCTGGTTTTTCACAAATTAAAATTTCATCATTCTTAGTCCCTGATATATTGACTTATCAATCTTATAATTATTATTCATAATTTTTTTTTATTCAAAATGTGTAGATTAAGTTCAATTTTGAATTGTTTCATTTAAATAGATAGCAAGAGAGATTTTCATGTATTTGATAAGTTGATATAATTTTTTAGTTGATTTAAAATAAATGAGTTATATGTGGCGTTGAACCAAAAAAATTTATTAAAATACGTCTGTATTTATAGTTATAAATGCCAATAAAATATAAATTTATTTATCTCAATACTTAAACCATAACGTTTCTAATACATATAACTTTTTTTTTATTAAATTTATTTTTTAAAATTTCACTACTCATGTAATGTTCTGACACAATTTTTTTTAATTTGTTTGTTTAATCCATAGATTAATATATTACTTTATATATTTCAAATTTCTAATAGTTTCGAATATAATTATTTATAATGGCATAAATTTAAAATTAAAATACCTAGCTTTATACTAATACAAATTAAAAAAGTATCAATTAATATATTTTTGTTAAAATAATAATCATTACATTTTATATGTTATTATATTTTTTTATAATTATATATATAACATACTGTGCAACGCATAGGTACACTACTAGTATATATAAAAGCAGAATATTCTGCCAAAAATAACTGCAATAAATTTCTCATTTATTAAATATTTCCATTTAAAAAATTATTAATAACTTTCATTTTAAATTTATTAATAAACAAATACATAAATATTAATATTTAAGACATTTAATTTTATATTTATTATATAGAAACTCAAAGGAAAAATAAATAGACAAACTTATTTATATATTTCTATACTATAATAATCGAGGAAAAGTTGGAGATATTTACAGAAGTAACATTTTCCCAACAAAAAGTGTCACATCAACAATATTTTTATTATTTAATTCATTCAATTTATAATATAAATATTGTCTTAGTTTATTCTTATTTTATTAATATTAATTAAGTTAATTTTTATTGAATAATTTCTTAAATACCATATTGTCAAAATAATAATTTCAATACTAAGTGTTAATTTGTTTAGGGATAATTGATATCATATTTAATATAAATATAACTAAATAAGTTTAACACTATTAAAGATGTGTGTATATGCATAAATGTATATATATATAATTAATTTTAAAATATATAATATATTTTTCATGATTCTAATGTAATATTCATATTAAATATATCAAATTAAAAAATAGAAATGTATGTTTGAGAGCTTTCAATGTTTTTTTCAATGTTTTTATAATAAAATACAAGGGTTAATTTGTTATAAATTGATATTAAATGTAAAAATTTAAAAATGACATAAATGGAAATATATTATAGGGATATTTAATAGTATACACATGCAAAACAAAATCAAGTAATATTTATGAAAATATTAGATAAAATTTGACAAAATAAACAACTTCTTCATTTGAAATATACACGTGTTTTATTTATCCTTCTTATTGTTTTATTTTATACACACATAATTGTTCTTTTTTTTTTTTTGGCATATTTGTAATTTTTATAAAGGTCGCTTAATGATTAGGATGAGGGTGTTTTTTTGGGTTTTTACAAATCATACATGATTTAATGATTTATCAATCTTATCATTATTATTTATATTAATTTTATTGAAAATATTAGTTCAAGTCCAATTTTGGATTATTTTATTTAAATAAATAGCAAGAGAGATTTTAGATGTCTCTCGTGTGTTATAATTCTTGAATATATATGTACATAGCATACCTATTTTTTCTTTTGTGCCATTAAATCTAATTTATTGAAAAATTTAAGTACTTAATGTGTCCACAAGTTTGGCCAAATTGATCACTTTTATTTATCTTATATTTTGAATATGAACTTTCCAATTTGTTTGTTTAATCCATACATTAGTCTATTACTTTATATATTTCAAATTTCTAATATTTCCAAATATAATTATTTATAACGACATAAATTTAAATTTAAAACTATTATAAATATTAAAAGCATTCATATATTTAAAATATTAATACTCGCATTATATATGGTATTATAATTTTGAATAATAATTACATAAAAATGTGTATATATATATATCACATACCGCGCAACGCACATATACACTATTAGTTTGGTTCTTAAAATAAAATAATTGGGGCCACCAAAACATTTTGACCTTAATAACAAGATTAAGACCAACCCATAATCCACAACTCACAATATACAATTCATGTATTATTTTTTTTGGAAATGAGTTTAGATAATAGATAAAAGATTCGTCTCAAAAAATTATCCATCACATTTATAATAACAGGTGATAAGAGCAAGTGACCAAATCTTAATAAATGTAAAGTACCGTAAATAGAGTGACACTTGTGTGCCCCAAGGGCATGGTGCCCCCAACTTAACCATCATATGGTGTTACATATATACTCTATAAGGATCATTTATATATTCTTCAAGTATCATATGTATATTCTTATATACATGTGATACATGTAGGGGATATGTATAACACCTGTAAAATATGTTTATACACTTAAAGAGTATGTGTATAACACTTAGATCTGTACTCCTATGTGCCCCAAGAATATATAAGTTTTTGTCCCGTAAATAAGTAGCTTTATAAAAATGGAAGCACTGTTGCTGGTGATATATATGGGAATAACTACAGTAATGAGCAGGCTTCAACTTTATACTCTCTACCAATCACCATAGACAACTGAGAGTGAGGATACAAGAATTGTCACTATCATTAATTATTATGGTAAAAAGATTAACTTTTTTTCTATGCGAAAAATTATGGTTTTATTAAAACTAGTTTTGTTACTGTGCAATGCATGGGATTAAGCTTTTTTAAAATATAAGTATAAATATATGTAATTTAAAATAATAATATATACTTTAATAGAATAAATTTAAGTGATATATAATTTTTACAATATTCCACTATTAAAAAAACTTGTGAATTTGATAAAATAATTTTATTATGGAAAATGATTTTCATAAATTATAGAGCAACCATCACAATATAAAATAATGATGGAAAAAAAAATACAAAATATTGTGAAACATCAAAGTCAATTTTACTATGGAAAACAATTTTCTTGAATCGTGTTCTTCACAATTCAAAGTATTCAATTAACAATAAATATATATAAATGTTGTATTTTGATACTAAGCATTTTTAGTGGAATTAAACAATGGATTTGATGCAATCTATGTATAACCTTTTTAGCACCTTATTTCAAAAACCTATTTCCAAGAATAATGAAATTTATTCTTGACAATGTTTGAAATATAAAATCAGTATTTTTGACAATGGTCTTAAAAAATAAAAAAAAATGAAATTTATCTTGTAGTGTATCAATCTTAAATCTATAAAATCTCTAATCCAAAATTAGAGACTCTCGACCCAAATTTCTACACAAAATAATTTGAATTGGCGAAATAATATAATATTACACAGCAATAAGAATAACCAATATACAATACTAATGAAATAATACATATTCTGAATTGTTCTTCTTCAAATTACAAATAACAATAACTTAAATCATTAAAAAATGAACACTATGGTCATTAATTATTGATCCAAACTACAAATATCTTGGAAATCAATTCGTAACCAAATAAATATACTAAAGAAGAAGAAACAATCCACTAATCCAAGAAAACATAATGTTTGGAATGCAAAATTTGAGAAATTGTGAATGTAAAAGGTGTAAGTGAATTCTAAGTTTAATTTATTCTCTCATATTTATAGTGGATGATATGCTTATTAATTAAATATGGAATTAGTGTATTATTTATGATATGATCATAATTGATTGATATTGTCATTACATAATTTTAGGTTGCCTTTTGAAAAATATCAAATTTTAGATCTTTTATATAAGTTAAAAAATATACTTTATTCGACTGAATACAATATTATATCATCTTAAAAATTAATAAACATTGCACATCCAAAATATGACATAATAAATTGATTCTTATAAATTAATAGTCATCCATATATAATAACATTTGTGATGTTTAAATAAGATAATTCTAGAAATGTACGAAAAAATTTCATATGATGATTTTTTTTCTTAATAATTATATTAATTAATCTTTTTAGTATTTTATTGGTCTTGTAATTTTTACTATTTTTCAGTCATGATACTTGTTAAATTCTTTGAGATGAATAAAGGATAATGAAAAAAAAAAATCAATGAATCAAATTGAATATTTATGTCAAAAATCAAGGAATGAAATTGAATTTTTTTGTTTTCTTTTTTTGTTTTTCAAAAATATGTATGTCTAATTTTTCCAAATGAGAGACGTGTAATGCTACTATACTTTTTTTGTTTTCAAGAAATATGTAATGTCACCCAATTTCGAATTAAAAAACACACAGATGTAAGTATTGTTGGAAAGTCTATTAATTATTCATGCAAAATTCACATAATTGATGACCAAATTAATGGACTTGACTATTTCAACTTATTTGCATTCCATATTTATGAATATGTTTAACGCAAAAACTTATATGCAACCGTCTCACATGCGACGGCACTCGCGCACGGTCGACCGTGCCCCAGGACACGACCGTGCGCGAGTGCTGTGTATAAGTATGTCTTTTTCAACAATAAGTATGTGATTTTTCACTATAAGTATGTGATTTTTTTCCTCGCCCACGACCGTGCCCTGGAACACGACCGTGCCTCGCTGAAAACTTAGAGCCAATCTGTGGCGCACGGTCGTGTCCTGGGGCACGGTCGAGATAAGTATGTGATTTTTGTCTATAAGTATGTCTTTTTGTGCTATAAGTATGTGTTCCCACGCACGGTCAACCGTGTCTTGGGACACGACCGTGTCCCAGCGCACGACCGTGCGCGAGTGCCGTCGCACATGAGACGGTCTCACAGGAGTCCAACTCTATGTTTAATTATATGATATTTAATACAAATACAATTGTTTTTACTATAATATATGTAATATTTTAGTATAAGATTTAAATTAACATAAAATCTCATACTATATTTATATTATAAATTAACTAATACTTTAATTTTCTATATTCAGAGTGGGATAAATGTGAAATAAATGTCAATCAATTTATAAAACATATAATATATGTGTTACCATAATATATTATCTTTCCATATATCTTTATATATATAAAAATACAAATATTGCTAAAAATAGAAATGCAATATTTTCTCGCCAAAACTCTATCCTAAATATAGAAATAAGTAAAATTACATTTTATATTTATTAATTACTTAAAATATTTAATTATATACACATATGTAATGCATACGTATATAAGTCAACTATTAACTTAAATAGGATTAAAAAATTATATTATATTAGGAAATCTTATATTCAATATATATATATATATATATATCAAATTTGAAATTTATGGTATGTTCATAATGGAATTAATTAGATGGCACAATCAATCCAAAAAATTAAAAAAATTTGACTTCAAAAATCATTATCTTCCTTTATAGTCGTGAGTTATGTCTTTATGGGACTTTAATTTTGTTAAAATTAAAATTACATTAAATTTATGTTGTAGTTGTGAGTTATGGTCTCATAGGTCTTTAATTCTATTAAAATTAAATGGCATAGATGAAAGGTAATGAAATTTTAACCTGCCCTATGGAATCATTAACTAACTTTCATATATAAAATTTCAATTTATAATCAAAATCACGTTAAAAGGTGAGATAACAGTATGATATATATATATATATATATATATATATAGTTCTCATATGGCTATAATGATGTGATTGTAATTTTGATTTGATCTTTCTTCCAAAATTAAACAATTAAATTTTTATTTAATTCTCTATACCAAAATTATATTAACAAATCTTTATATATATAAAAATACAAACATTTCTTAATATATTATGGTAATGATTTTTCCACTCAAAAAACCCTACTATAACAGAAATAAATACATATACTTATTTTTATGTTTATTTATTCCTTAAATATATAATACATATTTAGAAATATATATTAATATGTATACGAACAATATATATATATATATATATATGTGTGTGTGTGTGTGTCTAGAAGTCAACCACTATCTTTAAATATCTTTTAGTTATTTTAGGGAAAAAGATTACATTTTTTTTATTTGGAAAAAATAGAGATATTACATATTTTTTGACAGAAAAAAAATCCAATTTGATACACTGATTTTTTGCATCAATGTCCTATTTGACTCATTGATTTTATTTTTAAATATCATTTATTCATCTCATACAATTTAAGAAGTGTCATGACGAAATATATAAAAAGCATGATAAAACTATTTAAAATATTAAGAAGATAAATCAATATAATTATTAAAAAAGTATTATGATATGAAATTATTTCCTATATTTTCAGAATTATCTTATTTAAAGATTACAAATGTCATTATATATGGAAACAATCAATTTACTATGCTACATTTTGGATGTGAATGTTTATTAATTTATAAGATGATATATATATATATATTGTATTTAGCCAATGAATACAAATTTTATAACTTATATAGAAAATCATAAATGTTGAGATTTTCGAAAAAAGAAACCTAAAATTATGCAATCACAATAGCAATCACTTACCTTCATACCATATATAATGCACTAATTTCATATCTATTAAGCATATCTTTCACAATAAATATGAGAGAATTAACTTGGAATTCACTCATGTCTTTTCTATTCACTTAGATCTGTACTCCTATGTGCCCCAAGAATATATAAGTTTTTGTCCCATAAATAAGTAGCTTTATAAAAATGGAAGCACTGTTGCTGGTGATATATATGGGAATAACTACAGTAATGAGCAGGCTTCAACTTTATACTCTCTACCAATCACCATAGACAACTGAGAGTGAGGATACAAGAATTGTCACTATCATTAATTATTATGGTAAAAAGATTAACTTTTTTTCTATGCGAAAAATTATGGTTTTATTAAAATATTAACCGTTGATTTTAGTGGGGTTATATATACCCCACAACTTACTAAACACATCTCAAAAATGTATTCTTGCATCTATTATTTATAAAGAAGATGGGATGAGTTAAGTAAGTTATGGAATGTGTATAGTCTCATTCTTGATTTTATATAGTAGAAAAATGGGTGCAGCTATCCACACCCCCACACACTTCTAAACACACCTCAAACTAAAATAAATAAAAATTAATTATAATGCAAAATACTATAATGCCCTTTCTCTCCTTCCCAACCCACCCTCGTGAACCCAGAAAACATGCTGCAAAATCTCTCCTCGTCTCTTTTCTTTTCTTCGTTTTTCTTCCTCTCGCAATCTTCTCTCTTTTTCGCTCCAATCTGTAAAGATCAAACTATGGTGTAATGTTCGATTTGAACAGCTCGAACGTAACTGTTATTGTTCGATTTCGATACATTAGAATCGAACCTTCTTCTCCATGTTCGATCTTTATTGGTCGAACATATATCTTGAAGTTCGATGAACCAGAATCAAACGACATATTCAGGAAGTTTTATTTTTCGGTTTCTTTGCAAGCATTACGTTCTCTGTGACTTGTTTCACAAGATTATTCTTTTTTAAAGCCATATAAAGAAAGGAAGTTGGAGTGCCGAAGGTAGGAGGGGGAGAGCTAAAGAGTGGCCATCTAAGGGAGGAGAGAGAAGTTTGCATTGCATGGAGGGGAGACGAAGGGTGAAATTGAAATCTAGTGGGGTATCTTTAGAATTTTACAAGTTGTATTATTTTAATTGAGGTATATTTAGTATATGGGGTGTGTTAAGAAGATGATGAGTGTGGATAGCCCCTCCTGCTGGAAAAATATATGACAAAAAATGGTCAAAGAAGACCTGAAAACAGGTCGTCATTATTCACAAAGATATGACAAACCACTATAGCCTTTACATAAAAAACAAGGTCAAGAATTTTGTCCATTTCCTCCTTTTGTAATAGTAATGACTTAGGTTTGATGTTTAATCCTTAATACCACGTCACCACTCAAGAAAAATCAGAACATCCTCATTTCGTGGTGCCAAAATGACAATAAATTAACATGAAATTCAATAATACAATGATTAACATCTAAAAGAATGGACAAGCTTCTGAAAGTCAACGGCTTCTTGTCTGTATATTAATGTTCTTGGTTGTTAAACAAATCCCAGAATCATTTGTCTCTAAAATGATATATTAATATCCAAATATATAATTCGTGTTGTATATGAACTCATAATTAAGTATATCATATAGATTCAAGTATTACACTCTCCAGGCCTCCACAAAAATTCTTGTATATTTTCTCTATTAGAATACTAAATTATGGCTTAGATCCCTTCAAAATTTTGCGTGCTTTCTTATTTTTCTGGTGCAAAATTGATAATAACAGCATAAAATTTCAGTAAGCAAAGTATAACTAGTAACATATGAACTCGTGATCATACCTGCTTAAACTCAGAAACTATCAGCAAGGCTGGCCAAGTATGCTATCTCATCTTCAAGCCTGGAAAAATGGGTCAAGAACTTCTCACGAACCTCCGCTGACTCGTGTTGATTCAGTTGCCACTCTGAAATACCATCAACCATGATCTTCAAACCACTCTGCAGCACTTCAACTCCTTTGCAGATTCCATCAGGATATTTTCTTTTCTTATTCGATTGTTTCTTGTTGTCTATATCCATCATGTCACAGCACACATCCTCGGATTCACATTTCCCATTGTTTCCTGCAATTTCTTTCAGCACACGCCCTTCTCTAATGAGCATAGCTATCTGATCCGGACTAGCTTGTATCGCTGTACAAGCCATTTCCTTCTCCAAAACTGTTTTCAATTCTGACATAAATCTTTCTTCATCTGCTTCATTTCCAGACTCCAAATCGAATGAGAGTGTAGCGTCTGGTGGGACAAATCTCCATAGTTGATTGCATGAAGTATGAGCAGCAAAATATCCAAATGCAGTGATTGCTAAGTGAGTGAAAGCCCAATGCCTCTCCCTTAATAGCATGTGATATAGCTCCCATGCAGCTGAACTCTTCGCACTATCATCACTGTCTCCCCATTCCACGTGACCAAGACCAGCCATGAAATCAGCGAGATTTGATTTGCATAGGAACATCTGGCTATCTGATAATGCTGGCTTTGAGATGAAGAGGCTCTTGAGTGCCAAAATAACTTGTTCCATTTCATCAAATGAGTATAAATGCTTCATGTTAGAAATTATCCCAAGTAGTTCTCCGAGAAGCCTTCGGTTATCATCCTTGATTCTATCGTCTGATGAGGTTTTGTATTTATGAATAACAGTAATCAGGAACTTCAAAGTCTTCATGTCTGTATCAGTTAGGCTCACCTGCCTAAATATAAAAAATAAAGCTTTCAAAATATGTATAAATGAGGAAAGATAGGTGATAATATTTAGCTAATAGCTTTTCAATATAAACTTACAGAGATTGCAAAGCAGCGCAGAGAGCAAAGACAGGAGTACCATAAACACCAGTTTCTCCAGGTGAGACTTCTTCAAAGCTCTCAAAGAAGTCATAATATTGAGTCACTATTCTTTGTTTAGCGATACTTCTGTTCTTTTCTGAAAGAGAATTCAGGGGAAACCCTTCCATAAGAAGTGCTACATGCACATTCAATGCAGACTGCGATCTGCTGCCATCAAATATGGAACTGTAAACTTGATCAACCATGAATTCTGGTCCATAAGTTACAAGAGTGCAGATTAATCTTGCGGCCCTTCGCAGAGCACTATTAGGTAAAAGCACCGATTCTCCAGATGTTAGCATCAATAGCGTGCAAAGTCGATCAATGGTGTCATTGACCATGTCGCGCTCACCATGCCTTAGAATAAAACACCAAAGCTCAGTGATGATATCCCAACAAAGAAAGTGAGGGTGGAATAGGTTTTCTATGAGGAAGGATTCTACTTCATTCCATGCCCCACTTGAAGAGACTACAATAATGAAAGTTTTTAGTGCATGAAGAACATCAGAAAACATAGGTTGGTAAGTCAATTCATGGTTTTGGCCAGAAACATGTATGGTAGGAGTCTGCAAAACAAGAGTAGAGCAATATACTTCTTCATCCACGAGTATATCTAAAAGCCAACCAAGCTTTCTGGCAATACCAAGTAGGACATCATCTTCTAGATCAGGAGCACATGTCAAAAGACTAAGAAATAAGGTGAGTCTCCCTTGGTCGAGAACCTTTTCCTTTTTCATAGCATCGGGACTTATGGAAAATATCACATCTAATGAATTGTGGGAGAATTTATCACTCTCTACCTCAGAACTCGTATCATTTCCATTACTAAACAACCAGTCCAAAATCTGGAACTTGTCTTCTTGTTTCACCTGAGCTGAATTTAAGAAAGAATTGAGTAAGTGCAAGGATGTGGGCTCCAGGATTTCCGCCAAAACTTCACTTGCAGATTTCAAATGTTCGATAATACTGAGTGAGATTCTGAAGGTTAATATCATAACAACCAATAGTGCTATCTCTTTGTACACAAGAAGGGCTTGGGTTTGGTACTGTGAAATAATTCTCACAGCATTAATCAGATAAAATTTAACTGGAAGGAAGGTCCTTTTGGCCTCTGCCACAGTGACCTTTTCCTTCATCGATGATGACCAAGTCTCAGAAGCATATCTCAATGATTCACTGGCCAGTGAAATAAGGTTCATAATAACACCTGGTATGTTCACCTTTGCTGCTAAACAACCCTTGCCAAACTGAAGCAATGAAACTACACCTTTCCATGACAAATTTAGTAGACTTACAAGACTGCCACCATCATTAGCTGCAGCAGTGCCCAATTCACATAATTTTTTAATTGCACAATTGGTTATATGGATGACATGGTCTCCATTTTCAGTCTCCTTGCAGTCTCTTGTACTTTCATCTTCAGTTTTCACACGGTACATATCCCAATTCACACCATTACAATATACCTTGCATAATCGAGTCACAGCATCCACAGTCATCTGCGCTGCCTTTAGTAACTCTGAACCTATTATGTTAATCCTCTGTAGAGAAACATAGAAGTGCAGTAAGAATGAGAAATAGCATTTCAATGTGAATATACATCTAGGCTTATTTTGTTTAGTGAAATATGTGAAAGCTCTTTGTATTATTAATACTTATCTGCAACAACATAACTTGAAGGAATCAACGAAGGGAAGAAGCAAACTGAAGTTCTATGGCCATAGACGTTGATTAAGTCCAACTACCTATGATGGATGCCTACATGGACCTAGTTTCTTCACTTTAAAATGGAAAGTTGTCTGCTAATCTAGAAGCTAAATACAACTGTCCTAAGACTAAGAATCAACAAGCAAAACAACACTCATAATTCTGGAGGATGATGTACTGCCAAAGATAAATATAAACAGCATGATTCCAAATTTTGATAAGAAGCAAATGACAAAAAGTATCCATAAATGTCCTTAAGAAACAAGGGAAACTGGGTGTCGTATTCTGAAATGAAGGTTCTGCTTACTTAAAGCATACAAACCGATGAATGCAAAAGATTAACATATTTGTCCAGGTTATAAATTTATAATACAATACACAAACAAGGTTAATTGATGGTGGAAAAGATTTAAAATCCAATAATTATGGCAATTACCTTTATTTCGGATACCAAATCTTTCATCAGGGAAAACTGTTCCGAAATGAAACTCTCAAGGTTGACCACCAGATCATTATCAATGGAAGTAGAGTATCTTGCTAATGCTGAATAATTTGCGGCAGAGTAGCTGATCAATTCCAAGATCAACTGAAGAGAAATTGAAAAATGTAAAGGAACACATGATAGTTTTGAGATATTGTTCCAAAAACAGCGGTAAACAACTGAAAACCTCTCTAATCATGATAATGCAGATATCCCTTCATATATTCTTTTATAGCTTCTCTGCCTTACAGAAATGACTTCAGCATGAGATAACTTTCCTCAGGGTGTTAGTTCAGAATTGTAGAAGCAGAGAACATCATACTAATCAATAACAACTACCTGATAAAAGAAAGCAGAATGCTCTTCTTCCGGAGAATCCTCAATTGACATTAGAGTCATCTTTAGGTGCTTTCTGCACCATGCATTTGCCTAAGAATGATGATAACATAATTATTTTGCATTGTTGTTAGTTCAATCAACAGATTAACTGACTGCAAAGAAAAGATTTTGCTGTCCAAAATATTATTTATGTAAGGGATTAAAGGAGCTTACTTGTGTTCCTATCATAAGAAACTGTACAAGGCATCCTGAGATGTCTTTCTCCAAGTATTTTGCAGCCACTTGTAATATTGTTTTATTCAACATGCACTGAGATATATCCAAACAAGTAAAGTCTTCCCAATATATCTAAAGTTATTAAGGAAAAAACTGAGATAAGCTGTATAAACAGTAACATAGATCATGGGACAATGTGACTGTGATATAAAAGCCTTCGGTAGAGACACACCACACATTCACAGACCTCAGACAATCATTGGAAAAAGTTATTTAGCTGATGATTTAGCTTGACACAAATCAATCAGTTCAGTCATTAATACCGAGAATATTCCTTCACAAATATGTAAATGTCAACCCAGAAAAAGATCCACATCATCTAAACAATAAGTGACAATGTCCAGTTTCTTCAACCATTTTCATACAAAGGCAAATGTACATAAAAAAAAAGGAGCTAGGCCCCAGAATCCCAATATTAAAGACTGAGAAATCGATAATTCACTGGAATATCCATAAAAATGAACACATTTGTGATACATATTATTCTGATAAAACAGAACTGAAACTTTTTACTCTATTCCACACAGCAAACTCATATGTACATCTACACATTCCAGTGGTCTCAGCTTAATTAGGATACTGTTAAGGATTCAACTACAGAATTTACTGCAGACTTTTCATTTATATCCAATTCCTCCAATTCCTTGAGCAGTTGCACTCGATTCTCGACAACCTGCAAAATTATACAATTTACTGATACTATAAAAATTATTCATCTGCAAATTCAAATGTAAAAATCAATTTCAGTAGACAACTATATTAATCGGTTAATCAAGTTAAAAAGAGAAAAAGAAGAACAATCAAGCTTAATTATGCCTACTTAAAAATTACAACACTTTCTTATCATGAATTATCAGGAAAACTACGTATTAAGGTACAGGCACAACTATTTCGATATTGAAATCAAATATCTTAAATTTTGCTCTCGAGAGAAAATGGAATCAAATATTAGCAAATTCAACATTCAAACATCATAAACCTAAAAGCAACAAAGATAATCCATACACAACATTGTGAAACAAATTGCACATAAAAGCCAAAAAGCGGAATGAAATATGCTTTAGTTGAGAGCTAAGAAGAAGCTCGCCTCTGAAGATTTAATTGCTGCAAGTATGCTCTGCCATTCCCTGCCTGGGCTCGAGCTCTTCATCACCACTTTCTCTCTCTAAAATCACTCCCTCCCTTTGTTTTTGCTTTTTCGTTGTCCCGCCATTCCAAATTATGTATTTATATTCTTATTTACTTTTTAGCATATATATAACTAGTAGTGTACCCGTGCGTTGCACAGTGTGTTATATATATAATTATTAAAAAAATATAATAACATATAAAATATAATTATTATTATTTTAACAAAAATATATAGATACTTTTTAAATTTGTATTGGTATAAAGCTAGATATTTTAACTTTAAATTTATGTCATTATAAATAATTATATTCGAAAATATTAGAAATTTGAAATATATAAAGTAATATATTAATCTATGGATTAAACAAACAAATAAAAAAAATTGTGTTTGAACATTACATGTGTAGTGAAATTTTAAAAAATAAATTTAATATCTAAAAATAAGTTATATGTATTAGAAACATTATGATTTAAGTATTGAGATAAATAAATTTATATTTTATTGACATTTATAACTATAAATACACACGTATTTTAATAATTTTTTTTTGTTCAACGTCACATATAACTCATTTATTTTAAATCAAATAAAAATTTATATTAGCTTATCAAATACATGAAAATCTCTCTTACTATCTATTTAAATGAAACAATTCAAAATTAGACTTAATCTAAACATTTTGAATAAAAAAATTATAAAATTATAAGATTGATAAGTCAATATATCAGGGACTAAGAATGATGAAATTTTAATTTATGAAAAACCAGAAAAATTACATTTGTCCAATACATTATGCCACCTCACTTAATCAGAATATGAATATAAATAAAATTTGACAACAAATAAATATAAAATAAGAAAAATAAAATAAAATATTTGTATATTTCAAATGAATAAGTTGGTTAACTTGCAATAATAATTTTAATCTAATTTTTTCTATTTGATATGTTTTATATGTGTAATCTATTAGGTACACCTATAATATTTTTTTATTTCTACATTTTAATATCAATTTATAATAAATTAATATTATATATATCATAAAAACGTTTAAAAATGAAAAATCATTGAAGCCCACACACATACATTTCCATATTTCAGTTTGATAAATATTTTTATATGAATATTAAATTTAAGATAATTAAATAATGATTGATTTTATATATTATATATTTAAAATTGATTTAAAATAGGGTAAATTACAAAAAAACAACCCTATCTATCGACTTTTTTAAATTGCAACCTAATCTGGTTTTTTTTTTAAAGATTGCCACCCAGTCTTTCTGTGGTTTTGCCGATTGCAAAATTTCCGGTCATTTTTCCGGCAAATGAATTAATTTTTTTCACTATGCAACCCAAACATTAATTTTTTGTCCAATTGCAAATCATGATTTTTTTTTTTCGCTTCACACCAATACCTTTATGTTATATATATGAGTGTGACATTTATGTTATATAAGATCGATATTCATAAAATAAATATCAAGGAAATATTGGTCAAAATTGGTGAAATATATGTAACATCTGTAAAAAATTGATGAAATATCAATAAATATCGAGAAAATATCGGAATATATTGGCAGATATAGGAAAAATAACAATAAATATATGTACCCATATTTCCATCGATATCGATATTTTCACGATATTCATTCTTGGTTGCAATCTGACAAAAACACAAAGTTCAGTTTAAAATTAGATAAAAAAAATTAGGTTGCAAAGTGAACAAATTAATCTCTATTTTGCCAGAAAATTTGCAATCGACAAAACCACAAAAAGACTGTGTAGCAATCTGAAAAAAAAAAAAAAGATTAGGTTACAATTTGAAAAAATTCGATAGGTAGAGTTGTTTTTTTTGTAATTTACCCTTTAAAATAAGTACTTAAAAATAAGATGAGAGATAATAAATATATAATCCCTTATTTCATCTTATTTATCTATTTATTTTTGAGCTGGACTCCTGTGAGACCGTCTCATGTGCGACGGCACTGGCGCACGGTCGTGTGCTGGGACACGGTCGACCGTGCGTTGAAACACATACTTAGAGACAAAAATCACATATTTATCTCGACCGTGCCCTGAGACCTGACCGTGCGCCACAGATTGCTCACGCGAGGCACCGTCTGTCCCAGGGCACGATCGTGGGCGAGAAAAAAAAATCACATACTTATTGTGAAAAATCACATACTTATTATTGAAAAAGACATAATTATACACTACACTCGCGCACGGTCGTGTCCTGGGACACGGTCAACCGTGCACGAGTGCCGTCGCATGTGAGACGGTTGCATATGAGTATTTGTGTTTATTTTTTTATTTGAAATTTCTATACAGTAAATACTAAATCGAGTATCATAACTGATTTCTTAAATTGAATATTTATTTATTTGTATTGAATTTTTTAAAATACAATAAATAAGTTTATTGAATATTTATTTATTTGTATTGAATTTCTTACAATAAATACAATATGAAAGTAATTAATAAGTTTCTTAAAATAGTAATTATTTAATAGATAGATAATTTATTGCAGTTATTTTTAGCAGAATATCCTGCTTATATATATATATATAGATTTATTGGATAAATTGAAATAAGTGAGAATTAACATATTATATGACTGCACCAAAAGGCCGATGAAATGTTAGATGGATTGACCTTATGTCATGTGCGATGGGTTAATTCACAACTTACATTTTGTTGGAAAAAATTGTGACTTTTGGCCTTTTTGGGTGAATTTTTCGGTGGGCCCATTTCGTGTAAAATGGGATCCGGTTGGAGAGACGAGCTCTCCTCCGTGAGGGCTTCGATTACATGTGTGGATCACCCAAAATGCATAATGGGTGAATGAGAAATTGAGGACCAAAGTGGACTTTTGGATCCTAGGAAAGGGAAGATATCTTGTCCCACATAGGAAAATTGGAGATAATTACTCCAATATATATTGATTTTCCCACATGTGGAGTCTAAGATGCTAAGCAAAAGGCTCTCTCTCGCGCGTGCGCGAGAGGGGTGCAAATCATTTCGAAACATGCTCGATTCAATTGACTCGTGTGCATGTTTGAGGTACACACTATGTTGTGGAAGTCTTCTAAACAATTTTATAGCTCTCGATAAATGTGGCGAAGAAACTGAATGCCTTGAACCAAAGCCACATGTATAATGGCAAGAAGCTGAATGGCTTCGAACCAAAGCCACATGTATAAGTATAATGGCAAGAAGCTGAATGGCTTCGAACCAAAGCCACATGTATAAGTATAATGGCAAGAAGCTACGTCTAAAACATAATACCGAAGCTGAATGGCTTCGAACCAAAGCCACATGTATAATATAATGGTAAGTCACATAATACCATATAATGGCAAGAAGCTGAATGGCTTCGAACCAAAGCCACATGTATAATATAATGGTAAGTCACATAATACGTAAGCCATTCAGCTTCGAACCAAAGCCACATGTATAATGCTTCGAACCAAAGCCACATGTATAATGGTAAGTCTAGACATATACGTCGAAAACATAATACCATTAGACAGCTTCTCTCTACGGGAGTTATATGTATAATCGCAAGAAGCTGAATGGCTTCGAACCAAAGCCACATGTATAATGGTAAGTCTAGACATATACGTCAAAAACATAATACCATTAGACAGCTTCTCTCTACGGGAGTTATATGTATAATGGCAAGAAGCTGAATGGCTTCGAACCAAAGCCACATGTATAATAGTAAGTCTAGACATATGGCTTCGAACCAAAGCCACATGTATAATGGTAAGTTTAGACATATACGTCGAAAACATTTAGACAACTTCTCTCTACGGGAGTTATAAGAAGAATACCATTAGACAGCTTCTCTCTACGGGGGTTATAAGAAGCTGAATGTAGACAGCTTCTCTCTACTGGAGTTATAAGAAGCTGAATGGCTTCGAACTAAAGCCACATGTATAATGGTAAGTCTAGACATATACGTCCAAAGCCACATGTATAATGGTAAGTCTAGACATATACATCGAACCAAAGCCACATGTATAATGGTAAGTTTAGACATATACGTCGAACCAAAGCCACATGTATAATGGTAAGTCTAGACATATACGTCGAACCAAAGCCACATGTATAATGGTAAGTCTAGACATATACGTCCAAAGTCACATGTATAATGGTAAGTCTAGACATATACGTCGAAGATATAATACCATTAGGCAGCTTCTCTCTACGGGAGTTATCTCCTTAGACTATATAAAGTCGAAGGACAATTTGGCTGATCCCCCAAGATCTAGGTTCAATGGGACAACCTAACTGTTGAAACCTTGAAGATCACTGTGTAGGGTCAATTCCAAGAGTCCATTCCTAGAACATCACAGTGATGCCCGTAAGGAACTAAGGATAAGCGTGGAGCTTATGTGAGAAAGAAGTGGGATCGTTTCAAAGGGAGTTGTGAAGGCTCGATTCCTAAAGTTCTCACAGAACCAAGAAGATGTTCATGGCCAAAAAGAACATACCCATGAGAACTGAGTAGTGTCAGGAAAAACTCTGAGTGTTGCACATTGTCGTTTGCGCTATACGGGAAGTCAGTTCAAGGACACCGTGTCTACTGATTACCTAGTAAACTAAGTGTGTTTCACAAGGGAAGATTCAAAGGGTTATACCTACCTCTCCTATGCAGAGTTCGACTGTTGACTTGCTTTAAATCCTTTTTGAGTCAATTTTCATTCATGTGGGGGACTGTTGGAAAAAATTGTGACTTTTGCCCTTTTTGGGTGAATTTTTCAGTGGGCCTATTTCGTGTAAAATGGGATCCGGTTGGAGAGACGAGCTCTCCTCCGTGATAGCTTCGGTTACATGTGTGGATCACCCAAAATGCATAATGGGTGAATGAGAAATTGAGGACCAAAGTGGACTTTTGGATCCTAGGAAAGGGAAATACTTGGCTTAGAAGATATTTTGTCCCACATAGGAAAATTGGAGAGAATTACTCCAATATATATTGACTTTCCCACATGTGGAGTCTAAGATGCTAAGCAAAAGGCTCTCTCACGCACGCGCGAAGGGGTGCAAATCATTTCGAAACATGCTCGATTCAATTGACTCATGTGCATGCGCATACACGAATGTCGGACCGGTTAACTCGTTTTGCAACCCGGTCGCTTCGAATTCCACACTCTTTCCCTTCCTTTTGTAACTGAATTCCGCACTCTTTCCCTTCCTTTTGTAACTACTCTTTCCCTTCCTTTTGTAACTGAATTCCGCACTCTTTCCCTTCCTTTTGTAACTGCTGGACGTGGGGCAGTTTCCATACCCACTCTGTGACTGTCGGGACGTGGGGGCAATTCCCAAGCCCACTTTGTAACTACCGGACGTGGGCCAGTTTCGATAACCACCGGATACCTTTGTCTATATATAGAAGTTTTCCACAGCTCCTCATATATACGAAAAATCCCTCCACACCTTACCTTCGTTCTTCTTTCGTCTTCCCTGTCCTTTCTATAAGCAAGTCAGGCTCTTACTCACCGGATACCTTTGTCTATATATAGAAGTTTTCCACAGCTCCTCCTATATACGAAAAATCCCTCCACACCTTACCTTCATTCTTCTTTCGTCTTCCATGTCCTTTCCATAAGCAAGTCAGGCTCTTACTCGGTTCACCGTTGCGACTTCAGGCTGTTGTTGTTGGTCGTTGTATCCTGGGAAATAGATGTCGAGGCGACGAATCTGTTTTAAGGAAATTGTGCTCACACAGGCCTCGATCTCCGTTTTTCTTACCTGCCATTTCGCACCTCTTCTACCCCTGCTTCCAACACTTTCTCTCTAAAATCACTCCCTCCCTTTGTTTTTGTTTTTTCGTTGTCCCGCCATTCCAAATTATGTATTTATATTCTTATTTACTTTTTAGCATACATATTATTTATTGGATAAATTGAAATAAGTGAGAATTAACACATTCTATGACTGCACCAAGAGGCCGATGAAATGTTAGACGGATCGACCTCATACCATGTGTGATGGGTTAATTCACAACTTACATTTCATAGTTTACATTTAATTAATTTGTAAAAATTGATTCTGTGAATGGTTAATAAATATTCATCTTACATGGATTATCTTTGGGAGTCGAGTTTGTCTTTGCAGCCTCAAAATTCGTAGGGCGATCCACGATTAATTGGTTGGCCTATTAGCCCGTAATCCATTCTAATTTTTTTTTAATAAAATTTTATTTAGGCTTAAGTATATAAAATACAAGTTATAAACGTTTCCGTTATATGTTATATATTGTAGTTATGAGAGTAATATATTTATGTCATGAGACTGTGGGTGTGGGTGCTTCATTCACATTACATTTCACGAAAATAAGGTAACATCTTTATGTAAATGATATCTTATTTTTATATGACACAAGTAATATCGTTGTGTCACAAAATAATATATGTTAGTAAATAATAAAATCATTTTTAGATAAAATAAGACATTTAAGTAAATGTAGTAATATTTTTACATTATATATATAGTGATCAATACATTTACGCGATATAAATATACTCTTTTGTATTTCAATCAATTAAATGAGGTAATACATGAGATTTAGTATATAATAATAATATAAGCTTTGAAGTAATATGAGATTTAAATTATGTAAGTATATATTATTTATAAAATTACTTGAACGTGGTCTATTGTTTGGCCTCATATATATTTATTACCTATATAAAAGTATGGATATTTCTTACAAAATATGGATTTTCTAATATATCCTTATTAAACATTTTATTTAAGGTTATAATAGTAATTTATGATTTTCATATTTAAATAAAAGACTATAACCAAGTAATTCCACTCAACACAAAGACTTTGATATGTGTTATTACAATGATATTCTAATAATATTACAATGAAATTCTAAACCAAAATCATATGAATTCTATTATGAGTAGAACTATAATTTACTATAGATTTTTTAATTTAATTTAATTTAATTTAGATTGTATATCTATAAAAATTATTATTTAAGGTTAATAGGAATATAATATTTTTAATTTAAAAAATTATTTATCCTCCACATGCGTCGCATGTGCTGATACTCGTATATATATGAAAGGAAGAACCTGACCTCTAAACACATATACATACATACATATATATATATATATATATATAAAGAAGACCTTCAATAAAATTAGCATAACTACTTTTTATTCTCCTAAATTTACATACATTAATTGGAAAGAAGTTAGTTACAAGAATTAAAAAAATCAAAAATAAAAAGATTTATATTTTTAAGGATTGTAGGGTCCACTAGGTTGGTCTATAGCCTATTGGTAGGCTATGTAGGTTATTTTTATCTTTTTTTTTATATTTATATAAATCACATTCTTTAAATTAAATCATTTTTTATTTAAATTTTTGTTATAATCTATGATTATATCAAATTTATCATTTTTTTATCTAGAATTTAATTTTTCCTTTTATTTTGTATTCACAATTTTGATAACAAGTGGGTTATAAGTGAATGAGTGTATACTTAATGCATATTAAATAAGAAATCATGATTTCAAATTAAATGATTTATTCATTTAGAATTTATGTTTAATATATGATTGATCAGTTTTATCGTTTTTATTATAATTTGTTTATTGTAATTTTTAATTTTTAATTTTAATGAGACCATGAGACAATTTTAGGGATGTAGATTTTTTAACAAATCATAATTTCAAATTAAATAGTTTCTTCATCTAAAATTTGTTGTTAATGCATGATATATCAAATTTATCATTTCTTAAGAATTCTAATTTGTTAATTTACATTGCATCGTAAAAAATAACAATGTATAAATTTGATATTTAAATTTTTGTGCATAATTATATTTAACACAATTAGAAATACAAAAAAAAAAAGACTAAATTAAACAAAGATTAGGAAATAAAAAATTAAATTTTAAAATACAAAGTTTTAGACTTTTGGAGAAATTAATTATAAATTATAATGAAAAACATTTTTATATAATTGTTTGGTTTATTTGTCAATTTAAGTGGGTTCAATATTCAGTACTTATCTACGTTATTTGAATATATATAGCAATATATTTAGGTATTTATATCTTTTCTTTAATTAACTATAAATAATTAAGTTATTAGTTAGACCAAAAATTTCAAGGAAATTTATAATTGTGAACGTCAGGGAAATATGCAGTTTTGTCAATAAAATTAAACACTTATTAAGCATGCATCAAAAAAATACAATAATATATTTATTATGACACTTATGTCTATATCATAAACTGCAACATGCATAACATATTTTTAGAAGTTAAAATGTTTTTTAATATCAATTATCGTTTAACATCCATAACACAATAAATGTTTCTCATTACTAAATTTAAATTTTGTTTTTATAAAATTGGTGTCATTATTAACAGCTTCATATATTTTAAATATAGATTTTATATTTCATTGTTCAACAAAAATATAAATATATATATTATTGTTTGCATTTTAAAAACATAATAGTATTTAAAATGAGAAACAGTAGAGATAAAATGTCTACATTCTTATTAATATAATTTAGGTTACGATAATACTATCACATTATATTATTAAAATTTTAAAATTAATAAATTAAATTATAAACCGTGCATCACACGGGTATAATTCTAGTATATATAAAAGGAAGAACCTGACCTCTAAACACATATACTTTTCATCTGTATAATATTAAATGAACAAATCTTTCATTAATACTAAAAAAATAATCATTAAAGCACATATGTTGCTAGCAATATGGCTATTCCATTTTCCTGCTCAGCTATGTGGTTATTCCATTTTCTCACTCATGTTTTTTCTTAATTTATGTTTTTTTAATTGACAATTCCAATTCAATTAAATATTTTTCGATAAAAATCATCTTCAATTACCATATCCTCCAGATTATTATTACTTACTCAAAATATATATTACATTTCAATTTTAATTTTCTTAATTAAAATATTTATTTTGAAAAATGGTTTATGTAATACACAAGGTTTAGATTAGTGTGTCTAAATATAACAACATAGCCTTAGAAAAATATTTGATTTTATTATTATTTTTAAAGAAAAAACGAAGAAAAAAAAAACAAAATTTTTTCCCAATTTCCAATAAAAAACATTGTCTAGAGCTTTCTATAAAAGAACTTACCATCTAGAAAAATCTTAACCAAAATATTATTAGGATGAGACTACCACCATCTACTAAACACGTCTTATATTAGTGAAATAAAAAGCAAAAGCTCATATATATCACAAGATATAAATATCCTTTCTATTTAATTCATATAATAATAAAATAATTTCTAAGCAACGAATTACTAAGAATTTGTTCTACCAGAAGTTGATTAGCTAGTATTGATGCTTTTAGCACTCAATTAGACAATATATTATATACATGACACTGTCTCGATGGCTACTTCATGTAACTCCATTGATACAAAAGCTCCAATTTGCAAAAATGTCAATCTTTAATTATTCAATCATCATATCTATAACTTATTTTCCATTTAATTAAAAGGTCTACATTGAACTGTCACGTTGATTAAATTAAAATTTGAAACGATTATTTATCTGTTATCAAACAATACGATTATTTTTAACTTATTTATCTGTTTTATCTGTTATACTGATGCAATAAATTAAAATATAATGATATATAGTAGGCAAAGATATTATTTGAAAGTGGGAAAAAAGTTGCTTAGTCGAAGCCACATGCATGCATTACACAAGAAATGAGAAAAACACAAAATATCCCAACTCGGAATACAATAAAACCTAGGAAATCAAAACAACCTTAAAACACTCAAATCATCATAAGAAACAATGCTTATTTATACCTAGAGCATCAAATTCCTTAACAAAAAGCACACAACAATGATTCAGAAACCCTAGATCAAGGCAATATATATTATTATATATATCTAGGGTATAATGCCATGGCCAATGCCAACGCCGCCGCCGACGCCGAAGCCTCCGACTTTTCCGAGCCCGCCTATGCCGCCGAGTCCTCCCACCCCGCCGGGGCCGCCCATTCCGCCAATGCCACCTATGATCGGCAGCACTCCGACGTAGCCGCCAACGCCGCCCCAGCCACCCATGCCGCCGTATGAGATGAAGTTCTTCTGATCGTTGACGGCGCCGTTAGTGGCCGGCACGGTGGCGGCGACATTCTCCGTGGTCTGGGCAGGGGCAGATGCGTCATTAGGGCTTGCTACCTTGTCGGTTGGAATGTTTCTTGCAGTTGCATGTGATACTACAAGTGCAAGCAAAAGAGTCAAGTACAATTTTGCCATCTCTCCCTTTATCTCTCTTCTTTTACCCCTCTCTCTCTCTCTATGTGTGTGTGTGTTTGTGTGTTATGACACTCAAGTCAAGGATGTCGTGAGGGTTTGCAAGGTGGGGGTATATATAGGCAAGGCTAGGTTTCGGAACGGTGGAGGGCAGTTGAGAAAATTGAAGGGGGATATAATAGTAAATATTTGCATTAAATATTTTGTGTAACAATCTCGAGAATAGCATTTCTTTCTGCCTGTAATTGTATGGACAGAGTTGGTTGAATCAAAAGGAGAGATCAATTAAGAAGATTGTGTGTGAGGAATGGTCAGCTCACAAGAAAACGAATTTGCCCTAAATTCTTTTACTTTTGGAAACTTTGAAAATATAATATAGTACTATTTAATTTCTTGTATTTTCTATAAAAGATTTAAAACAATAATTAATTGGACCCTTAATACTGATATATCAAGGTTTACATACATTATACAATTCCATATAGAATTAATTAAACAAATCTGGATCAAAGAGAGGGCTTTGGAGATGCCAGGTGTGCAACAATATAGTACCTCTGTCCCAAAATAAATGACGTTTTAGCCTTTTGCACATATATTAAGAAATGTGATAAAAAGTCCAATCTACCCCTATTTAAGTTTAATTAATGAGGTGCTTTTATCTCTTTAACACATTTAATTTGAGGTGAGTAAATAAGGGTGTATTTGGTATATTGCATGTAAATATGCTTTGGAATACGAAAACGACAATTATTTTGAGACAAATTTTAGTTGCTAAAACGTCATTTATTTTGGGACGGAGGTAGTATAACTTAATGAATAATGTAGTGCATTCATCATAAATTAACCCTAATTATATTATGTAATGTTTAATACTCCCTCCTATCTGCTTTATAAGTTTCTCTTAAGTTTAATTACACACAAATTGAGGATTAATGTCTTATTTTCTTAATATGCCTTTTTTGATCACTTATTGAAAACATAGGTATTATACACATCAAGCAATTAGAAATTAATTAAGTTTAGGGGATTACGTACAGAAATAGCTCCCAAAACATCAATTAAACAAAGATTCGAAAGTTCCAAAACGACATTTAAAAAGGACTTGAGGATTTAAGTACACTTTCCTAATATAAAGATGATCGAATATTGTTCAAACCCGATCGATCTTGATCCCCACCTTCATTATCCCAATTAGTTGTAAGAGATATTGAGCTAATTCAAAGTATTGGTGTTTTCAGCACAAGTTCATACAGAAATTATTCACACATATTGATACATACATATGTATAGATATATCGATGTATCTTGTTTTGTGTGGTCGTTTCAACTACATGGCTTTAAAATATAGTGGCCCGTGAGACTTATCATATCATTTTAACCATATATATAGTAAATCTCTTATGTTGTTGATTATTTATACATTAAAATAAAAAACTAAATCAGATCAATTATAGACTGCCTGTTAAACCAGGGATAAAATCACATTTGGTCCCATAACTATAGTCTTTTCCATAATTGGTCCCACAACTATTTATTTTTTTAATTTAGTCCCGTAACTTGAATAATAGCTCGATTTTGGTCCCAATGTCCCTGAAAATTTCAAATTTGACCAGAAAATTGTCATGTGACATCCATTTTGAAGGTTTCCGGTGAAAAATAATTACGCATTTAATAAAGATGACATTTTTTTAGAATCATAAAAATCAGTGCAATCCACTGTCTTACTTTTCAATGCAACACGGAAATTAGGTCTTCAAATTCCCCCAACCCCCTATACTTAAACCCAGCTCTACACCTCCTCTTTTCTATTCTCAATATTTATATCTAATTTCTAACATAATTTAAGATATTAACAAGTAATTCACCCGCATGCCTGAGATGTGCACTCTGCTTTTTATTATGGTAATAGAAACGATCTTCTAATAATATAATCAACATGTATAAATTGAAAGCTTAATAAGATCATCTTCCAATTATTTAAATACGCATATATATAATATATAAATGTAATTTAATTTTATATTTCTATCATTTTTTTAAGTTGTAATTTATAATATTAGAAAAACATTATATAAAATTAAGTTTTAAGTGAAAGGAGTAGTATTGATTTAAATCATGATAATAATGAAAGTAATAATGCTAATCTTGTTACTTCATATAAGTAAATGACATTACAAATAATAGTACAAATTATAGTTTATTTAAATGTAATTGAATAACCTCTAATATATTAATATACCGACATGATTAAAATTTCACATGATCATTTTAAAATTTGTTTTAATGTTTGGACCAATACAATAATCATCACATCTCATGTCATGTCATTATTTTTCATCGGAAACCCCCAAATTGGATGTCATGTGACTATTTTCTGGCCAAATTTGAAAATTTTGACGATATTGGGATCAAAGTAGAGCAATTATTTAAATTATGGGACCAAATTAAAAAAACAAATAGTTATGGGACTAATTGTGAAAAAGACAATAGTTATGAGACCAAATGTGATTTTATCCCGTTAAACCACTAATATAAATACTACTAATTATGCAGAGAAATTAATTAATTAAAGAAAAGAGAAGTAAGTGTGCAATATTAATTATATTCATGGGATCCATATATGTTCAACGCCATGCAATTGATACGACCTACACTTGTTGCAATTGCATGCACTGCCAAATACTCTTCCTACACTTGTTGCAACTCTTCATATTTAATGTTCTCACCAACTAATTGCTTCTTCCATTTATTTATTACTTCATTTAATTCCTATCACCCTCTTCAAATTTTGATGTAATTTTCACATCTACAAATATTATATGTATTTTGGAGAATTTATTTATTTTACGATCAATTTTATTGCATCCCAACAATTTATCTTGCATGTATTTGGATCATCCATCATTACGTTACGCAAATATTATATTTGTTCTTCATTTGTAATTTTGTTGTTAATATTGTTGCTGTGTTGGAAAATCTTCTTCAATTTACATTATCTTATATGTATTTTTCTATCTCATTTGAATACTACTATCGGAATAATATTCTTCTTCGATGGTTAATAATCACAGTCAATGTTGGAAACGTTCAATCTAGTGAACATATTTGTTGATTGCTGATCGATCACACGTAACCTAAGTTGTTTCGTCGTTGTTAAAAAATTTATTGTTCGTTATTTCCACATTTTGTATGCTATAAATAAAATAGTTATATATGGGTAAGGGATTTATACCTTTTATGAACAAGGGAAAGGTTTTTTATTGATCACTGCATTGGAAACAATATTTGTTTTACATACATCGAGTACTGGGTGTTGGGTATTACTTGTCATATATATCTCGGAGTTCATTTCGTGGGACGGATCAATTCGACTAAATCAACAGTCAACATTCAAAAAGTCAATGGTCAACAGTCGATCAATACTGATTAATATCGATGTTCCAAAAGTATTACATGGTATAAATAAAGGTATTACATTATTCTTATAACATAATATTTTTATATGTATCATGTGATACTTTTAGTCAGTGTTATGTGCTACACATAAAAATATTACATGATACAAATAAAAGTATTACTTGGTACTTTTTCTTATCATGTGATAGTTTTAAAAGTATTACGTAATATCTATAAAAGTATTATTTGATGTTATACTCTCATAATGTAGTATTTTTGTGTGTATTAAGTAATATTTTCTATATATTATGTAATATTTCGTAATGTAATACTTTAATTTTGTGTGTATATGTAATATTTTTCTATGTATCATGTAATACTTATGTGTATATAATTATACAAAAGTATTACTTGATATATAGAAAAATATTATCTAATATACGCAAAATATTATATTTTGCGCGAAGGAAAGGCACCCCTAGCTAGATTCGAGTGTTTTTGCTCTATCTGACTTGACCCAATCCGCACGTATGTATTTCATAATGTAAAAATATTATATGTTATATAGAAAAAGTACATTACCTAATATATATAAAAGTATTACATACTTTCATATAATTTGTCCAAACCCAAATTACTTTACATATTTTGCAAAAGTTTTAGGTAATATATTGAAAAGTATTTGATGTGTTGAGTTGCATATTCTTAAAACTGTAAACCAACAATTCCAATCGGTGATTACTTTTTCTTAATATTATAAAAATATGACGATAAGATTGTATTATATTACTCATTAATCAGTTGTAATCCGAACACAAAAGGTAAAACGTAAGTAGTAACGTCAAAGAAAAATCCCTTTTATATTAACATGGCCAGATTGCGTTTAAGTGATAGATTTCCCAAATTAAGAGAAGTTAATTATATATATAAACACTACAATTTTTATATAATTTAAATAAATTATAAGATTTGAAGCCATTGACACTTGGGTAGAAGAGATGGAGAAGACAAACCTCAAATTCACTGCCATCATGATGACCCTTTTGCTGCTCTCTTTTGGTATATATATTCATTGCTCATCTCTCCTAATTATTAATCTAGTAATATGGTGATACTTTTTTCAGTGTATTTGTTATTTTCTAATTTCTACACATATAAAAATTGATGAGATTGATTGATATATATATATATATATATATATAATTTACTGTAATAAAAAATGTGTTAATTTGCAGAAAGTGCAATAATAGGAGAAGGGAGGATAGAATGCCAAGGAAAATGTGAAGATTTTCCAGATTGTGACCAGTTTTGCAAAAATGTAGGTTTCCAATCAGGGAAATGCTATCCACCCCTTTACCAGTATTGTTGTTGCTCTACTTGATAGAATATTCTAAATCCAGGGAGATAAAATAAATATAATATGTACCATGGTGCTTAAAATAATAATCCAATAAATATATTTGTTTACATGTACACGCTAAAACTTGTCTGTTCCTGGGGCACGGATCCGTACCCCCAACCCGACCCGTCATGTGGTGTTAGATATATACTTTTCAGGTATCACGTGTGTATATAGTACTCTTATTTTCTATGTTAAAGCATGGTATTAGATATATACTCTTCAGGTATCACGTGTATACTCTTATGGTATTACTTTATATATATTCAGTGATAGACATTATATATTGTCTTCAGGTATTAGGTGTAGGTATTATTTGTGTATTCACTAATGGTATCGATTTTTTTCTTTTGTGTGTAAGTAATATCTTAAGAGTACTATATACACATAATACCTGAAGAGTATATATCTAACACTATGCGGCGGGTCGGGTTGGGGGCACACAAGTGTCACTCTTACGAATATTGTTATTCTCTCCGTCTCCTCTTATTTAAAGAAAGCCCTTTAAAAAATTATCCAAAGAGAGAAGTATGGAACCAAAAATACACATTAATATCTGCAAATCATGGGTAGGATTACAGATCTTATGTTGTAAAGGTTTAAAAAAAAAGTTGTACTGATAATTTGGAGACTCACTACACTTTTTTCTTGGACAAATGGAGGACTATTTGGTTGAATTAATCAAGAAATTCTATCTTAATTGATAAATTATGTTCCCTAATTACTATATTATTTTAATTAGAATCAATTCCTTTCAAATTAGTTCCATTACTTATTGACAAAGGACTTGATAAACCTAAAATAATAGCATAATTCATCAAAAGACTTGACAAAATTCAAAAGAAAAATCATATACGTATTTTATTCTAAATGATTGGTTATTTTCCTCATATCTCTTATAATTCACTACATTACTTTTTGTTGATACAAAAAAAAAAATTAAAATTAACACTCACAACATTGGAACAGAATGGATCCATAAAAAAATATAATATTAATTCATATCCATACATTAACCGAAACTTTCTCCAAAACTCCTATATATATAATATAACTAACTAAATAGTTTGATCCAAATTGCAAGAAAACAAAGCAAAATTAAACCTAAAAAAGATGGCAATTTACAGAGTATCATCCAAATGCATATCAACTGGATCACAATATTCATTGTTCAACAGTGCATGGATTTGTAGGGGATTTGTCTCCGCCACAACCCCATCTCACAAAGTAAGTTACATTAATTAGACAATTTGTCCTTAATTAGCTCCATTTAATCCTTTGAATTTTGTTGGATATTATGTTGAATTTTTTTGAGTAGATCTTGTGTGAAACCGTCTCACGGATCTTTTTTCGTGAGACGGGTCAACCCATTACCCACACTTAGCAATTCATATGAAAATTTGTGGATATGAGTTCAATTCTTGGGTAATAAGAATCCGTCTCACGGAAACTATCCGTGAAACCGTCTCACATGAGTTTTTGTGAATTTTTTTACATTTAATATGGTATATATATACAGGAGAAGATTGATAAAGAAACATGTGGAAAAATAATAGATGCAGCAGAAACAGTGAAAGATGGGACGAAAGAGGTTGTTAAGGAAGCCAAACGCGTCGGTCAAGCCCTTACTGATAAAGTCGTCAACGTTACTGGAAATGTATCTATAATTTCTTCCTTCTATATTTAATTTCTTACTTGGAATTATTAGGTTTTCATCATTAATTACTTTGGTGTCTATAACCTTTTTTTTTTTTTAAATTAACCTTATATTTTAAGGTGGTTCTATAGTACACCTGATGTATTAGTACATCTGACCCTTCACCCATTTTCAGTCATTAGATTTGAGATCATTACATCTTGATCTTTAATAGTCCTCGGATTTGATGACTGAAAATGAGTGTAGAGTCTGGTGTATATATAGAAGGACCCTATAGTTTATCGTTCCAAAAAAGGTAATGTGATTATTTATACTCATAATTACCGTTATCAAAAAGAAAATTCAATGTAAAGTAATTTTAAACACGGATAAATTAAATGATGGAAGAATTAGAGTTTGAAAATATATAGGTATAATTGTAATTATATATCAGTACTTGATCAAAATATGTAATGTAACGTTAAAATGTGACACTTCTTTGATAAAAATTAGAATGAAAAACTACATGCATTAAAGAAACACGTACAACATGCATTCTAAGTTTCCAACAATTCATCTCTGATCAAAAACTTCAATTTATTTCTTGTATGCTATCTAATTCAATAGAAAAATATTTAATTAGATTGCTTGTTCTTAGAGTAGAAGCATGATGGATCCATTATTTCAAAGCTTTTCCATCATTTTCTTGGAGTTTTTTTTTGTTAGAGCTTTTGTTATCCATTCTTTTCGCCACGTCATTATATTACGAAACTTGGTTGCTCATTATACGTAATTTATTATTTTTGTAAATAATTTGATTAGAAAAAGAAATAATAATAACAATAATAATTAAGAATATAAACTCCGATGACAGGTGGTGGCGGATGCGGCGAAAAAAGGGTTAGCACAGGCGTCGGAAAATGCAGAGAGTCAAAAAGGCAAGGACGTTTTAGACACCGTCAAAGCCGCCGCCGAAGCTTTGAAGGAAAAAACCCAAAATAAATAAAATTTAAAAACACACACACACACACACTAAATGTGTATATATAGATATTTTGAGATTGAATAATTGTGAAGATATAATTTTAACACTTATTTCAATTCAAGACATGTTTGGGTTTTTCGGGCTTTAATTGCTAATTTGAAATCCAAATTGTATAATATAATTATTGACGTATAAAATTCACATGTATTTAAAATTACATGTTGACAATTGATTTATATAATTTGGACTCTATATTAGTAACTGGAACCTGAAAAGTCCAAACATGCTTTGAATTGAAACAAGTATTAGATTAAACATTTTTTGTGTTACGCTCAAAAATTAATATTGTAATTGAAACTAGATTATAAGTTTGTGTGTTTTTTTTTATCGTAATTAATCATAATTTGGTTAGCTAGTATAGAGCATAAATAAAAAATTTGTAGCTATTTTTTCTATGCCATGTGATTGGCCTTCTTATATAATTATTTCAGTTGCAAACAATTTTGTGGTTGGACTTGTTAATAGTTATTTCATTTGTAAATAATTTTGATCAGATAGGCATCTTTAGAATAGGTAGCTTAAGAGCTTCTATGTTATTTTGCCAGTTTTTCATTGATATGTATCAATTTATGTCTAAATTGAAATTTCTTATTAATTAGAACCAAATGAGAAGTTTGATTAATTACAAAACATTCATACATCAATAAAATAAACCGAATAAAAACTAACATAAGAAAAATAATCACATTACATTACAATTAAATTTATCTAAGTTTTGATTAATCAAGTAAATTATTATAAAATATATAATTGACGTTATGTCAAATATAATTAGGTTTTCATTTGGAGAGAGAAATACTGTAAAATGTCATGGTGCACAATGGCCCATTTAAACTTTATTAGGGCCCAATTAAATATAATTGGGCTATTAGTTTGTGGTCCAATTAATGATACTTTCTAAGAGGGAAAAACGAGGAAAAAAGAAGCGGAGGAAAGATGGCGGTGGCGGGTGGTGGGGCGGCGGTGGTGCTGTCACGGCCGGTGACATTTGTAACGGGTAACGCTAAAAAGCTTGAAGAAGTTCGGGCAATCCTCGGAAACTCTATCCCCTTTCGCTCTCTCAAACTCGATCGTACGTTATTAGTTCATGCTCTGCTCGTCGTTGTTTGTGCGCGTGAGAGAATTATTTTACCGATTTAATTAGTGGGTTTATGATTTCTATTAGTGCCAGAATTACAAGGTGAGCCTGAGGAGATTTCCAAAGAGAAAGCTCGGTTGGCTGCTAAAGAGGTACTATTGAAGTGTGCGTAGAACGTGTTTGTAGAAATGTTTAGAAGAGAGTGGTGACTATTTATGGGTATTGATTGTGTTATTTCGTTGAAATGGAGGTAAATGGGCCGGTGCTGGTGGAGGACACTTGTCTTTGTTTCAATGCTCTCAAGGGTCTACCAGGTAAACTAAGTCTTTGTTGATAAACCATATAGTTGATGAATGTTTTAGAATGTGGCTGATGGTTAAGATAATATTGCAGGGCCTTACATGTAAGTTTCTTGCATATCTATGCACCAAGGTGGAGTTTTCTTAACTTCTATAGAAAATTTTGTTTGTGGTCAACCATCAACCTTGATATCCATCTCTCTGGCCCGGGATTTTGTCTGCTTGATGTGGCAAGTTTATAATGATCAACTACTCATCTTGTATGCGAAGAATGGCAACTTTATCAGCCACAAGGATATAATTTTATTCTTCTGAACCTGGGCCTATATTATAGTAGGACATGGTGTAGTATATCTTATACAAAGTGATGACAAGAAATACTCCTTCGAAAAAATGTCTGTTTGACTAGGAAGCCAACATTCTTACTGTCCCCATAATGGATATCAGATGAATTGTCTTACTATCATATAGTTATATGCATCATATTTTTAATTAAGAAGTTAGTTTGAACACAAGAGCATCAAAATCTGGCTCTAGCTCAAGGTAGAATAGAATTTAATCTCAATGCTAGCTCTAACATTTGATTTCAGAATTTTATAAAGCATTAGAATCAATTTGCCATCTTCTTGAATCTAGAGCTTGAAGCTTCTTAAATATTGTTTGTTCATTTGCACCACTGATTATATAGCTTGTAAGACGGAGTATATTTCTTCTGAGCATCTAATTTTATTTGTTTTAAAATCTTAATTTGATTGATGAAGAAAATCTTAACTTTCATGTATAGATTAGATGCTTTGCCTAGCACACATTCTGCCTTCAATATAACTGGTTCTTTCCTATGTAGTGTTTCAAATGACAGTAGACATTGTTGTATGTTTCTGGAAGTAATGAAGATGGCAAAATTTTTGTCACGACTATGAGAGGACTCTAATGTATTATATGCTGCTTGTACAAAAGAATTTGGGAGTTACCATTAGTTTATAGTTGCGACTTAAAACGTTTTAGATGCCTAGAAAGAGTGGTTTTTGACTTTGTCTTTGGAGTGATACATGTTTGGTATGAGTTTACAGATGAAGCGTAATTAATTTTCAAATTTAAGTCACTTGGATTCTCAAGCCATAACTTATACCCAAAAATTTCCTTGAAAAGCTTTTTATTTTGGATTTTTTGCATCTTAATCTTGTTTCGAGTTTTATGTTTCTTCTTCTCAACGGTTATATTTCATGTGCCTTTTATTATAATAAATTTATAATTAATTATTTCTCTCCGAGGCACCTAGTATCACAACCACCTCTACCTCCATCGCACCACAAAATATGTATAAGAAATCCTGAGTGTTTGCTTTGTCAGACGATATTTTGGGCACTTCGGATTTTGTGCTTCTACATCATGTTCATATTTGTTGAGTTGTCTTTAATATTGTTATTAATTTTCATATAGTGGAACCACTTTTGTATTTCTTTAGCAGATTTGGACCCTGTGATGGCATGCAAGCTTACCACTCTATTAATTCAAAAAAGAATGAGTCTGATTCATGATATTTCTTATCCGCTTTAAAATAATATTTGTTTCATAAAGATGGAAACAGATGCAAATTGTATTTTTCCTCTTCTTTTTATAATTTTCTATAATTTTAAGGCGTAAAGGGTCAATAGAATATTTGAATTATTTCCAAATGTTATCTAATTTGCTGCTTTTTCTATTTTTTTCCTGCTCCACTGAATTGGATAACAAAATTGCAGCAAGTGGTTTTTGCAGAAGATTGGTCATGAAGGTATCATCGCTCTGTCCAGTTCTCTTTCTTGTGCAATCATTTCTATAAATATTTTTATGCTTAATTGAAGTCTTCATTATTTTGTTCCCTTTTTAGGTCTGAACAATATGTTGATGGCATACGATGATAAATCTGCTTATGCTCTTTGCATATTCTCTTTTGTTCTTGGACCAAATGCGGATCCAATTACATTTTTGGGAAAAACTCCGGTATGTTCATTGCCAATGAGAATCATTTTTTATTCTTATTGTTTGTGTGTATGTTTGTTTGTTTGTTTGTTTCTTTCTTTTTTTTTTGTAGGGGTGGGGGGTGAGGGGGTCTTTGGGGGTTAGTCTGTCTAGTTCTGTGATTTTAGTGAATGGAGATAGAAAACACTAAAAATAGAACGAAACTAGTTTGAGGGTAAGAGGAAAAAACAGAAGGAGGAGTCTGAGAGAGCAATAATGCAGTAATCCTTGCATATAATGAAAGTGCATTGCATGAATATGCAGTTTATAATTGCACTTTATATGAGCTCAATTTGAAACTGCAAAATCAATTAACTAATAAAACATTATCAGCATTGTACGTTCAGTTGTCTGTGTATTTGAGCCTGACTGACATCAACTGTTCACATGTTTGGTAGACGTAGCTTACCAAAAAATGAGTGCTTTGCTTTCCTTGCTCATTCAAACCAACAATTTCATCATTCCTCTTTTCTTGATTCTAAAAGTTATTGTTGGACATGACAATTCCTTTGATAGGTAACACCATGCTAATAATGCAACATATATCCCAAGATAGCATTTAGAGTTGTGCTGATTCACGAATATTTTACACTGATGTCAGGGAAAACTGAAAACAAAAGATATATGCCACTATGAAAAGAAATATACTAATTTGTTGATCAATTTTACAATCATCATTTAGGATTTTTCATATTCTAAAATATTGCATGTTAATCTTATTCTCAAGACTACTTATCACATCTTTCTGATAAGTATGAGAAAACAGCTCTTTGTAAATTGTAGTAAACTAGAGTGTAATGTTATCAATTTTATTAGATACAGATTATAATGTTATGGTACAAAAATTCAAGTATAACATCTATTAGATGCATCATTACATGATATGAAATGTGTCCTCAACATGTTTGAAGATTCATTTGAAGAAAACTATTTTTTCTTTCAAGCTAGCCTGAGTTTTACCTAGACAAAAAGGCTTGATTGCCATTTAATGTGATTTGCTTAGCTTCTTTAGAACATATTGTTTATATCATGATGTCTTGAATGTAATGAGCATGCTAATAAATAGTCATCTTCTTTTAGCTGGAAATCTTTTATCTAAGCATCACAAGTTCACATCATAATGCTCGTCGAGTGTAACCCGGTCTTAAAAAATTGTTGCCCTATTTGAACAGGATCTTATGCTTCTCAGTATGTAGCTTCTTTTTAGATTCTCTAAGTAGTATGACTTGGAACCAGTTAACCACTCTAGTTCTGCTTAAGTATATTTCTTGTCCTTGATACTTAGGAAGTTTTGTATATGAATTGTAATAGGTATCCTCTTCTTTATAGCATGATTGATAATAATTGCACGGCATTCTTATAAACTCTGTCCGTGAAAGTCTTAGGCTAAATTTGTCAAACTGAACTTCAGTGTCGGCTGTCAGAGATATCCTTTTGTATTGATGAACTCATACAACTTTGTCAAACTTAGTGAGTGTACATCTGGGGCTATTTATTTATGACTCACTGTCATTTGTCTCTCATTTTGGGATCTGTCATAAATTACTTGACCGTACAATAAGTAGTTGCACCCTGTTTTTCTGGTTGAGTTATTGCCTTAAAGTTCGAAGGGCGTATGCCCAAAAATGTGTCATGCATTTTTGCCAGATTTTGCATTAAAAAATACAAGACAGCATAGAACTCATGTAACTTTCTGCTGACATTTCAGGGAAAGATCGTTCCTCCAAGGGGACCGAACGATTTTGGATGGGATCCAGTCTTCCAACCTGATGGATATGACCAGACGTAAGTTTAATTTCTATTTACTACTCTAAAAGACGGTGTTTTCATTTATTACGTACCATAACCAACTTGCCAACCAACTTGCCATGAAGTTTAGCCAACTAACTGCATCTGCATTGTACTTTTTTATAGTTATGCTGAGATGCCCAAGGAAGAGAAGAACAAGATTTCTCACCGTTATAGGGCACTTGCACAGGTGAAATCACACTTTGCTGAGGCTAAATATTCTTTCCAGACAGAACCATGAACTCAAGAAGTGATATGCCATTTGTAGAATGTGAAAGTATTTCCAGAAAAACATCCATCACTAAATTGATCGACACAACATTGTTGATGCAGGGTATAAACAGAAACAGAGGAATTTATCCACATTCAATTTGATAATTAATTTAAGAAATGAAAAATTATATTTTGAATGCAAAATTTTACTAGTTATGGTATTTATCCTAGGATCTCTAGCTAGTCCCATGCTTCAAAGAATGAAAGGAGTGGATGGATTGAGTCTTTATAGTAACTCAGTACTACTTTCTTGTCTCTATCTTTCTCTTTCTCCGGTTGAAATAATCTTATTAATTTAGAACACCAACTCATTATTTCTATGCTAAGGCCAAAAAGTTTATCTGAATAAATTTCTCTGTGTGTGGTGCAGTTTGTATATTCTACTAAGATTGATGGCAGAGTGACCCTAGATCTGAAACTTTTTTGACCATCACAATTACTTGACTCACGGTAGATTTACCCTCCAGATATAATTAAATGCCTAACAACTTTTGGGAACTAATCAAATAGTGATTATTAGATTGTATAGTTGATAGAAATTCTGATCTGATTATTTTTTGGTAAAGGCAGAAATAATTGCCAAGGAAGTGAATAGGTTATGTTGAACTGTGACAGCTACTAGCATGTACATATGTACATAGACATGTAACATGGCCATTGGTGAATGCATGTGGGCATCATTGATTGATGAATTAGTTGAGGCTTGGCCATTTGCCCCAATATGTCTCTATGAAAAAGAGAAAAAAAAAGTGGCTCACTTGCCACATGGACCCAACATCACATGCTACCCTATGTGGTTTAGCAATCTTTGCATGTGAGTTAGAATTTGAGAATTTTAATAGTTTTCATGTTCATATGTTAAGATTTTAGGTGCACAGTCCCTTAGATTTATACATGTGTCTGAAAGGAAATTTGGTGGTTGGATGGTGGTTACTCGTTAATACGATCTGACATTGTGTTTACAGCCAGTTCATTTGCCCGTAGTTACACGTTATGTAGGGTTCTCGTAAGATGGATGTTAAAATGTTGTATTAGTTATGTTGGATGGTATGTAGGGCTATTCACTTTGCCACTTTAGTGGTTTCTTTTCCAATAACATGTAAAAGGAAAGGCACACAATCTTTCGTGGCATTTAGTGGAGTTAGTTTTAGGAAGTATTGATTGCTTTCTGATTTATGAAGATACAAACATGGAATCACATTAGCACAACTCGATGATGGTTTCCTTTAACCACAGTTCCCCCTCAACTCATACTTCATAAGCAAATCAATCTTGATAACTGTGCATAAAATATTCCCTATGTTTTGTTGTAATTAAATGCCCTTCTTCAGTTTAAGTTGCAATTGAATCGAAGGATTTCAAGACGAATTCAAGATCCATAGTATGAAATTTATAGGTGGTTACTTGGATTGATTCATTCTTTAAAGATCTGATGTTCATCCTTTTTGGACATTTTGGAGTGATTTGGACATGTTTCCATAGGATGTAATTATGCTTGATCAATCATTTTTAAGGTTAATCATCTGATGAAGATGGAAGTAAGACCCATAAAAGGTGAGACACAGTTACATGTAAGTATGCTATAAACATAATCCAGCATTTAAAAATAAAAGGAAAGTTTTCACAAAAATGTAGTAAAAGGAAAAGGATAATAAACCTCAGTACTATGCATCATCTATTACACAGGTTCCCTTTTTTTTTTTTTTTCCAGGGTTTTTCACATTCACACTATAATAGTTTGTATGAGTGAAGAAGAAGAAGAAGAAGAAGTAGAAAGAAAATACAAATATCATTAATTCCTATAAAGAAGGCAGGCCAACACAATTTTGTGGAGGATGAAAAGAGATAAATATATATTTATATATTTGGTCAGGCAATGGGATAGGCAGAGAAATGTTTGCACTGCCATTGTAGGAGCAAAGAGAAAGACTTGGACAACACTTCCAGACCTGTTTCCAGGACATCGTCGTTTTCATTGGGTAGAAGCAGGCCGAGGTTGAACAATGATGGGTTGGAAATGGATAGTGTTGGACATGTGTATAAAATGTACACTTGCCGGTCTGAATGGATCAACTGACAAACAATCGATGTAAAATAGGTATAACTTAAACCTTGGACGTAGTAAATTGCAATAAGGAAAGAGTAGAAGGAAGATAAAGGAAGAAGAAGACTTCTTTTATGATAGGGTGAGGCTGTTAGCACTGGCGCCCGCGTCTGCAAGCTAGGGCACCAGAGCCGGAAGTGATGGTTCCGACCATGGATGATGATTTGGCACCCAAGCTTGAAGCTCTAGCATAGCTAGCTGAGGCCCCAGCTCCAGATGGCGTGAAATAAGCCCCGTTGAGCATCAAGTCTCCTTCCGATCTCCAGTTCCAACCCCTCCATTGGTTTGAAGCTGTGTCCACTCTCTTTGTTACCTGATCAAACATGTTACATTGCTTCAGTCTTGTTTGGCGATGTGATTATTAACTGTGAAGTGAATTTTTTTACAATGCAGTACCTCTTTTGCAAAAGGATTGACTGGTGCTAGATATCGGTTGCCTTGGCTGTTGATGGTGGGCTCCGCGCTTCCACCTATCGCGTACATCTCCCAGTGAGTGTAGTCGTTGTTCACCACGTGGAAGTATCCGTGTCTACACCTGGATTTTCCATGGAGAATGAAGGAAGGTTAAGCCTTTTATTCCATCAATTTTAACCCCTTAGTATGTATATCAATGTGTGCTTTGTACCTTGGCATTCTTTGAATAAGGCCCTCCCCAAAATGATTGAATGCAATAGTAGCTTGCATTTGCTTGTCTCTTGTATAAGAGTCACTGTGGCCTAATAGTATAACCTGTTCAGATAAAAACAGAGGAAATTCAGAGTGGATTATATGCAGGGAAGAGAAGAAATTTGAAGGTAGACTAGACTGACCTCATTGTGGTGAGTGAAGTAGTTGTTGGAAATGGTAATGGCAGTGGACCCCATGACAGCATCTACAAGGCCGTCCGCGCAGTTAGAGAGCGAGTTATGGTCGACCCAAATGTGGCTCGATGAGAAGATGGAAATGGCGTCACCATCAGCCATTGTTCTCCAACCATAATGTGAAGGTGAGCTTCTGACCATTGCATTTCCTGTTGGTCTGCAATCATGGATATGGAGGCCATGGATGATAACATTCGTGATGAATTGGATCGTGATGCATGCTCCGTTGGCTATGTGCACGTTGGTCCCACGCCCATCTATAGTCTTGAAGCTGTTCATGATCAGTTCTTGCTTCAATGTTATAACCATATCGCGTTTGAAGATGATCCACAAAGGCTCGTCCTGTATAACTGCGTGTCGTAGAGTGCCAGGGTCTAGGGTTGACCGGGTCATCATCGTTAGGATCGGTGACAACATAATATCGGCCATCACGACCACCAATGGCGTTACGGCCGAACCCGATTCCACAGTCGGCTAGCCGCTTCCGGTTCTTCTGCCAATTGCGGTCACAACGCCAGCAATCGTCTATTGGGTTACCGGTCCCACATGAGAAAAACCCGAGTTTTCTCCTCTCCGTGCTATTTCTTGTGGCCCTATTAGATAAATAACATGATGAGACAACAAAAACATGTCCAAAGTAATAAGAAAACACAAATTCAAGTACAGGTCACGATTTAGTACAGAAAATTTAAACTCTTGTCTGTTGAATAATATGTCGGTGGGACTATTAACTGATCATTCCTTTTTCATTCACCTTCTATCCATCTTTACTTCTGCTCTCAATGAGTTTACGGCCAATCAATTAACAGTGTCAGAACACAAGGGCAATTTGGGTCTCTCCATGTTAACCGGATTAACTTTTGTCTGGATAATTTATCAATCATATGTAAGGACAGCAAAGATATTTAAGGAAATTGTCTCTCTATCGACACACACATGGCTGATGCTATCACGTGAATAGGATAGGATGGTAACCAATGCATTTTGTTTGACACGTATATCCTGAATTACATCAGATAAAGTACCTAAGGTAAATTTACCCAAATTCATATAGGAGAGAATGTATATACAAAACTCATATTCTTAATGCCAGCAAGACCATCACATGCACTGCACACACACACATGTACACATGAATACAATCAGATGATGACTTTACATAATGTAATGAGAAACAGATTAAGATCTGAAAGATAATGTATAGATGAAATTGTATTAAATTAATTGATCATCAAGATCACTCTTCTTCGTCCTAGTAAAAATAGCATATACGGTAGCAAGGGGCCAAACTGTTGTCCCCAAATATACACAAAGGACCCCACATTGACATATCCATTAGAAGTATATACTGAATTAAATATGCCATGTGGGTAGGGTACGTAGGTCTGCCATAAAAGCATTGTGACATTTAACTTCTTAAATTTTCAAATTTTCTTTTCTCAGGAAAAAAAAGGGAGTTGTATTAATGAAGAGAATCAGAATAAAACAAGTCCAATGGAGTGACATTGAATTTTCAGACCAAGAACAACTCTTACACCGACTGTTGCTGAACCTCGTCCTACTTACTTTACAACTAACCTTTCCATCCTACTAAATGCACAATCACAATTCACACCAAATTTCAAGATTTCATAACTAAAACAAAATTAAAATTTAAAACAGGAGCTGAATACTCACATTTCCACCATTCTTACGACCTCTTCAGGATCATCCACCGCTTGTTTAGTCAAAAATTCCTCGTCGATTCCTACCGTTCTATATTAAACAATAAACAAAAAAATTCGTCAACACTCATCATCATTTAAAAAAACATATATATATATATATATTCCTGTTTTATGTAATTGTACATTTATATATACAAAATTAAAAAGAAAAATAGATAATGAGATGATTTGAAGAAAAGCAGAAAAAAAAAAAAAAGGAAAGGTTGTTTAGGAGGGAGGGAATTGGGGTGAAAAAGAAAGGTGAATAATAAATGTGGTTGTTGTAGTAATTTCACATGGGATGTCAGCTCCTACCGACATTTTTCAGCAATTTACAATCCCCCACCCACTCACCTACTGTACCCCCCTCACCATTCTCTCCTCTGTAGAGAGAGAGAGAGGGGGGGGGGAGGAGAGAGAGGAATCAACTAATAACTGTTTCATGTGTGAGACCAATCAAAATGTAGTGCTACAAAATACCCTAAATGCCCCCCACATGGTTGTTTTCAGATTTATGGTTGTGGAATGTGGTGCGGATTTGTACGGTAAATTACACCGACGAATCTGAGGAGGAATGGCTCCTAAGCGGCTTGAAACAATGGCGAATATGGAATTGATTCTATATGGAAGAGATCCGACGGTTGTGATTGGCGCGTGAGTGGTGAAAAATAGACGGTTGTGAATGATGCAGTGGATGAGGAAATGGATCATTAGGTGGATCGACTGTACTCACTTTTCCGCCATTGATGAGTTTCGTGAGCTCTGCAACTCTTCTTTCTCAACCGCACTGCAATTTAAAAAAAAAAAAAAACGTCAGAAAATGAAACCAAAATGTGCTTCTAAAAGTAAATTAAAAGAGTTAATAATTGCTCTCTGTTTAGCTAAAATCAGAACATTTTCGCAGAAAATGCAGGTAATTCCAGATACAAAATTGAAAGATAAACGCCATGAAAATTGAAAACCAACCAAATCCTTAAAAAAAAAAAGGACTAGATAATCCAAAAAAAGGCAAGGCAATTGAAACAGATATACAACATTGTGAAAATTCCACACGGAATTATGAGATCACACAGATTGTTAACTTCAGCTTCACGAATCACGAACAGATAGTCCATGAGGAAAAAAAAAAGCATAGCCAGAGAATTTTTGAGACAGAAAAGAAAATTAAAAAAGGAAACCTGGAAATGGAAGCTTCATCTTTCTGAACTCTAGACAGAGCTCCGACGACAAGCATGAAAAGCAGCAAAGAGAACAGAGGCAGCCAGTTCTTCGACGTCCACATTGCCATCATACAACGCTCTCTCTCCTCTCTCTCTCTCTCTATATATATATATTGTATGTATGTATTTAATTCTGTGAAATGTAGCTGAAAATTATGGAGAAAAAGAAGAAGAAGAGTTTGTGAGAGGGAAAAGGTAAGAGTACGAGTCTACGACCAACATAACGGCTTCTGCTCATTTTATAGACTGAAACATTCAGCAGACGTTAGTCCTAACGTCCGTTAACTAACTGCCAATACTGCAGTACCGCTACTAATAATTACCAGTTAACTTCATTCATAAACGATCAAGTGTTCTAGTTATTCCTTTAACCATAGTTAGTTAGGGGCATTTGTGTCTTATCCTATTAAGCCTTTTGCTAACTTAAAAAAAAAAAATTATAGGAGCTTATAAACACTTTTTTAATTCTATTTTTAAACACCCTCAAAAAAGTATTCTATTTTTAAAATATAGGTTTATTTATTTAAAACGTCTTGAAAGTTGATCATTTAAATTACACAATTGTCACTATTAACATCTTATATTCCACCATCTTATTTATCCGAATAATTCAACAACTTATTTTAAATTTAAATTAAACATTTTATAAAATACAAGACCTTACAAGCTTTAAAAATGAGTTTAGTCAAACACTCCCTGAATTTTTGTATGTGAGGAATTTATTTTTAGTATTTAATGTGAAAATGGTTCACTACCCTAAAATTTTAAAATTATATATGAAACCAATAATAATACAATGTAATAATAGTGAATTATTATTCGAGGGAGTCAATTGATTGTAATATGAAAAGTTTACTTCATAGATATAAAAAGATAATGTAATGTTTAACTGAAAAAGTTCAACGTGTTTAATATATTTGGATGATAAAGAAATCAGATGTTCAATGTCCTCGCACATAATTTAGAATTTATATCCTATACATTATTTGTTTATCAGTTCTTTTATCTCAATGTGTCTCTGATAAAAACTATAGTTGTGACTGATATATATATATATATATATATATTTCACTTCTCTTGATTTACTCTTCCCCCAATTGCACATATTCAATGGGGAATTGATAGTAAATTACCCATTGATGCCATTTAGGGTATGATCTTTATAATGTGGGTGTCTATTTGTGTCCAACATTCCTCAACATAAGGTTTTCACATATTTCATGTACCTGTGATTGAGGTGGCATATTTCTTGCACATTTTTGTGTCAAAAGCTATCTTTCAAATGTAGGAAGCATCTCTTCAATCTCAAACTTTTGTTTCAGATGATACAAGATATTTGTCATCAAGACTTTATCAATTTTTTAATCACTGTACAAAATGTTAGAAGGACATTTATTTTGAAATGAAAAAAGTATCACTTATTACCAATATTTATATTCATGTATATATAAAAGCAAATTGCTCAATTAAAAGTTATTAATTTATCACTATACTCATATACACTCAACATATCGTTACTCGTTAATTTGTTTAATAAAGTAAAATAATGATGAGATTATCTGAATTCAGATCTGTAATGTTATACCTTATTTCGTCAAATAAATACCCGACACTTGATTTTTTCTTTTATACATGGGTATTTGTGGAAATCGAAGATTTTCAATAATTTTTTCATATATACATAATAAATTAAGAATTTTTTTTTTTTTGGATAGTAATAAGTTATAAAGAAGCTGCATAATGTTGGAGAATCCTTGGAAAAATTAAATATTTGCATGTGAGAATAGGAGAATATGTACCTCTGTATAATAAATATTTAATATTTAGAGATGAAATAGTATTGACTTAATAATTGTACTTTGTTCTAACGAAGTACTGCTGCTTTTATCCACTGCCTCCCACTCACGTGCTCTCTAACGTGGCACACCTCACTTTTTCTGTATTTTATTTTCACCATTTTTTATTCTTAATCATTTATCCACTATCTAAATTAATTCCTTTATCATTAATTCTACATGATTTTATTTATATTGAATCCATTTCACTGATTACTTACATTATGTACCATCTCAAAAATCGAAATTATGTTTATGGAATCTAGAAAATTGACTTGTAAGCAATAAGTTTATTCTTCTCGAGACAAGAAAAAAATAAGTAGAAACAGAAGCATAATAAATGTGATTAATAGTCCGAATTATATATGTGGGATGTATAATAGATTAATAAATCAGTCAAAGTCTAAATCCAGGGGTTTGGAATTTTTATTAGGTTGTACTAGTGTTTCACCCGTGCGATGCACGGATTTAAATTTATTTAAATGGTGAAATTACAATATACTCAAAGATATAATTCATAGTTTACTTAAAATACATGAATTGAAAGTTAAAATATACAAATTTTGATAAGTCAATTATATATTTTGTTTGATTGCATGATAATTGTTTGACAATTTTCATTTTAATTTTTTTTAGTTATATTTCTACATTGGAAAAATGTACAAATTGAATAAATAAATTAAAGAAAAACCTAGCTATAATGCATGTAAGATTACACTTTTCTTGTTTTATCTCGACACATTCACTAACAATAACATTGGGTACGAAAAATCCATCATTTAATAAAGACTAAAATTTATCAATAGTCATCTCATAAAGATGGTTCAATCAATTTTTGCTAATATATAAAGATAAATATGTATATTACCAAATCCATTAGATTGACATTAAAAAGAAAAGATATAATATCACTTTAATGAAATAGTAGGTTAATTAAAGATAAACGTATAAAGCTTATATATATATATATATATATATATATAAAGATAAAGATAATATCAAATTATAAAAATTATATTAATTTCATTATTAATTAAATACGATATTCATTTCATTATTACATATGATATATATATATATATATATACACACATTATCAAATCAAATGGAGCCCTTTAATTTCTTTCTATATGATATATTATTATCATATATCTTTTACTTTTCATATCTAAATTATTTAATTGTTGAATATGTTTTATATAGATTTATTAAGTGGTGAATTAATTTGTATATATCTACTCCTTTATATAACAATTTTGTTTTATACATCAACAAAATTACATAAAATCGAATCTAAATTTTGGTTATCTTTTTATATATTGTATTATTTTGCAATGGTAAGAAGTATATAATATAATTTTTTGTATATATTTACATGCACATTAAATCTCATATATATATATATATCATAAATATATGAATTGAAATTTATAATTAAAGTTGACTAACCGTATCTACTTTTTGGTAATGTTCTCAAAACACAAAAACAAATATTGAGATTCATTTGAAAAATTTTATATAAATTTTTTTTATAATTTAGTGTATAAATCTTAAATCTTTGAAATCTCTAATCCAAAATCGGAAGCTCTCATTTCTTAATCAAAATTCAAGTGTCTTCATCGAATTCCTACATAAATAATTAGATTTGTTAGCAATAAGAATACTCAATATACAGTACCAATAAATAATACATATTCAAAAGAAGTCATTTTGAAAACATGAATAACAACATAAATGTAAATCATTCAAAAGTGAACGCAAAGGTCTAACAAATAAATTAATTCATAGCGAAATAAATATACAAATAAAAAAAATGATGGATTAATCCATGGATCCATGAAAACATAATGTTTGGAAGACAAAATTTGAGAAATTCTGAATGGAAAATGTGTGAGTTAATTATGAGTTTATCCTCTCATATTTATAGTGGATGATATGCATATTAGATATGAAATTAGTATACTATATATGGTATGAACATAATTGATTGTTATTATGATTGTATAATTTTGAGTTTTTTCTTTTTGAAAACTCTCAATATACATATATTTAGCTGAATAAAATAATACACTTTATATCAACTTAAAATTTATAAATATTCCATACCCAAAATGTGTCATAATAATTGACTATCATAATTAACATTTTGACATTTCATATTAACAAAACTAATTTATAATTAATGATCCAAATATGGGATCATTATATATAATAGTCATATAGGCATTAGTTAAACATATAGTATATGCATTTCATATTCACATTAATTAACATTGAAATCGATTTCAGTGTATATAATAATAATAATAATAATAATAATAATAATAATAATAATAATAATAATAATAAATATTTCATATGAAATATTACATTAAGGAAACCTCTTGTAATTTATATATTTTGTTAGTAATGAGAGAAATTGATTGACTAATTTTTGGTGCAACTCAAAAAATGATATTTCCTAATTTATAATTGTCAATAATTCCAAAAATATTGAATTATAGTTAATGATATTATAAATGTAGACAATCATACCATAAACAAAAACGTAATCCTCTAATATATTGGTTGGAAATATATTAATTAAGTTATATGGTAATGCTAATTATATAATCACATTAATTTATTTTCTATTTTTGTACAAAGAATAACTTCTTTCCAAATTAAAAAAAGATTTCATGATTTACACCAATAAAAAATTCATTTACATTAATTTTGATATATAAATATTTCTTTCCTGAAGTGGAATGCAACTCTAGGCGGGAAAATCTTACATTATTTATTTAGCAATGTTTGTGTTTTTATATATATAAAGATGGGGATTAACAATGTATAACGATATTTAATCTTATTGTACTCTCATGTCAATTTGAGTAAATCATCATTTTCATGTAAGTAAATCTTTGCCAATTAGGAAAATAGAGATCAAATGTATTGATAAACACAAAATTTAATATATGACTATACCGTAATAATTTATGAGGTCCATTTTATTTTAGGGAAAATATTATTAATCATTCAGCCTTATATATATAGACTTTTTTTTTAAGGTTCCCATTATGTAGTTCACTTGATTTATATATAAAATAATATGTATTTAACTCATTAACTAGTATGTATATTCAATACATTTTTAAATATTTCATCCAAGTATTATTTCAAAATTTTGTCAAGAGGTATAGAATTGTTCGAAAATGTCCTTAGACAGTAAGGAAATATTAGGAATGATTGCAAAATCTTGTGTGAATAAAATATTATAAAGTTCAAATAAATGAGTTCAAAATTAAGAATATTAGAGATTGAGATTCAATAATTTGAAAGAAAAGCGATAAAATTGACCTCTAGATTTACATATATTCTGGATTGAGATATATTACCATTCTATATATCATAATGTTCGTTAAAATGAGCATGTAAGGCAAATGATTTTAGTACTTTTTTTTTTAATAATTCAATCAAATTATATATAAGATAGAGTACTGAAGTATGTTTTTAAAGGACACATTCGAGTTGGTAAGGTTTGTGGGGTGATATGGGCCAATTTTTCACATATGTTGTGAAAATATTGTGAAAGTTTATGATGAACTTCTATCACATTAGCTCTCTCACACAGATATCCGTTATTCATAGATATCTTTCGACTTACATTTTACAGATTCAGAAACACATAATCGAATGAGGAATTCTTAATATATTCATGCTCAGATAATAGAGGGAGGCATAATTCCAAAAATTAACAACAAAAACCTAAGTTTAATACTAGCTAGTCGCTACATACCTATCCACAATATTTATGCACACAATTACGCATAGTTTGTATATATGTGTATCAATAATTTTACCATAAAATACCTTGTGCAATATATAAGTTATTGACACCGATTTGCTATTTCTAACTAAAAATATTAGCCGGGCCATGGGGCCCACACCGTAACACGTGACGAATACACCACAAACATCAGGAGAACAAATTCAGGGGTAGAATCGTAATTTCAAGTATTTTAGTCCTGCACTTAATTAGTTAAGGGGTGTTTGGTTGGCTGGCGGATTGGATAACTTGCGCCGTGAGTCCCGGCGCACGTCATTGAGATTCAGAGGAAGAATTGTATGATAACGAATTGTCTCAGACTGCTTTTTTTTTTCCATAATTTCCAATTAAATTTTATAAATTGGGGTGTGTTTCAATTATAAAATTTAAATGCTTGATTTAATTGTGTATTTTTTTTAGTTAGAATTATTGTTGTTGTGCAAAAACTTACGCGACATGGTCTTACGTATAGTTTTTATAAAATTGATTCTTTTTACCACAAACTAAACCAAGTTTTATAAAATTATATGTGAATTGGTGTAGTGTGGGTTGTGTGGTAAAATGATATGTTAGACGGTTGATGTTAATTAATTACAAGTATTATCTTATAGAAAATATTTAAAATAATGTATTATATAATAATCTAATCAACCTTTTAATCTAAACTAATTCATGGTTCATATTCATATAATCTATTAAAATATGGTTTTAAATGTATCATGTGATCATCTCAGTTACATTTAGTTGCTTATTTAATCTTTTCACAAGTAGCAACAATCACTAATTTTAAATAATATATATCAAAATTGTTGTTAAGGAAACTAAGGATAATTTCTCTAGCTTGAAGTTAATGATTAAGAAAATTTAAGAGTTGATGAACATTGTGCATTGGAAATTAGATGCAAAACTAAACTTATTATACGAAACAATAATAGAAATGTAATTTGTAAATACAAAGCATGCTTATGTTCAAGGAAATTGTAAGGATGCCCTACCCATATTTGTGGGCAAGTCTCAACTTGTGTCTCGTTGATATGTAAATATTTCATCTTTTTGACTATTATGATTTGAAATTAATAATTATATTGGATCCGGTATGACTTTGATTAATTTTAGAAAATTAATATATTTTTACAGAAATTTAGTGAATATTGATTTGACATTATATGATAAATTAGGGATCATCCCCGGAAAAAGGGAGTGATAAATGGTGGACACAATTTGGAAATAATTGTGTTTATGAATTGGTGGGCGTTGAAAAGTAGGGCTTAAGATATATCGTTTTCACTACAATTAATCAAACACAATGTTATTTCTTATATAGCCACAATTTAGGGTTCATGTATGCAAGGTATTATTAATTTATATATACATATACATATATATATATACATGTAAAAAATTGGTAGATTTGGAGCTATGTTTGTCACGAAATGATATAGTGTTGCTTAGTTTTGAATCCAAAGATTATGAAGAATTTCATAATTAGAATTGATTATTGCATCAAATATGTAGAATGGGCCCAATAGTACATACTATGCAATTGTGCTTTAAGAGCATTTATACTCTATGTACACGTTTGTGTATGAATGTGTGTTGAATAAATAAGTATATAGTAAGTAACACTCAATGTTTTTTATTCAATGCTTCATATATAGTACTACTAATTAAAATTTAAGTATGCATCTCCAAAAGGTTGTGTTTTGTAAAAATAGATGTCAAATATCAATTATGTGTATAAATTTTATACGATTGAAAAAAAACTAACTTTATAAGACAGATCAATTTATAATCCTGATCAACAATCCAATTATTTATAAGGATTGATCCTGTAAAGTTAAACTTGTTAGCCGTTTTATACAAGTTTTAAATTTATATCAATACATATACATATATATCAGCATTGTCCTAAAAATATTTGAACTTGGTGTTTTTACGCTCCAACAGTATCATAAATGGTTGCACTAACTTTTCTCGACTACGATCTCTGCAAAATACTTGGACAACTGAAGATGAATGATAATTTTTACTTCGACTAATGCAAATTTCACTGTAAAAAAACCGTACAGTATTGAAGATGCCCCAATATAACCCAAAATCTTGGAGATAGCTCATGTCAATCAATCAAATTACATAATATTTTGTTGGCAATCAATGAGGTTATCTTAATAATTATATATAAGCAAATAAAATTTACACCAAATTTGAACATTTTCTACCTTTTGGTTGAAGCATGTAACATCAATTGGAGCTCCAATCATAACTATATGTCACGCTTGTAACATAAATTTACAATCCCAATTTTAATTTTTCCACCCCCCCGCCCCCACCCCTACCCGGTCCCCCACCCATGCAAGAAAAGGAACATATATATGCAACATAGAAAATTATGATATAGTTACTCACATCGCAAGTACAAACATTACAAGCCATGGCATGCCCCAATCAATTATTATATATGCCTTACTTATAATAAATTATACATGAACATTTTACAACTTCTTTTTATAAATATTTATTCACATTTAGAAACTGACAAACTTTTCACATTGATGCATCAAAAGCAATTAATGGATATGGCTATGTATATGTGTCCAAATGAAATGATGACTTCATGGGGAAAAAAAATAGTACTCGAGTTTATCAATGCTTGACCCAAATTTCATGAATCAGGAAAATTTCATGCGTGATTTCTAGTACAAAAGGTAATTTTTTGAGTAATATTTTGACTATAACTAATCTTATACTCCCTCCGTCCCTTGCTATTTTGCCTAGGTTGACCCTGAATTAAGCCTAAAAAAAAACTGTTGACTTTAATTGGATAAGTTATTTTAATGTTTTTAAGTGGCAATTTTGTAATTTAAATGTATAATTTGAGTGCAAATTTTGTAAAACGAAAGAAATGGAGGGTAAGGGAGTAAAAATTTTTTTGTCATTTTTGGACTGTCAAAATAAGATGGGACAAACAAAAATGGAAAGTAGTCAAAATAGAGCGGGACGGAGGGAGTATTTATTTATTTTATTTGTTAGGGTTTTTATCTTGTAAGAATAAACACATCTGAAAAGAAGAAAAAAAATCCATATCAATACTTCATACTATTTCTGTATTCATCATAAAAATATGAAAATTGAAAATGAGCTAGAATTTTTTTTAAAAATATTTTTTAGACCAAGAAAGTAACAATTAATATTTAAACCAGAGTAGATTAATGATGTTGGATCTTAATGCCATGATTTTGGCTCTAATCTAAGGCATAGTTAACGACTTGTTTTACAATTAATGAAATAATAATTTATTTATTTTACAATCAACCTTTTTGTTTTTAAATAGGAACAAAATTAAAGCACATCAAACTTTTGTTTTTATACTTCTTCATAATTAACACATGACGTTTACTAAATATCGTAAAATAAAGGGCGAAACATTAAATGTAAGATAAGATCCCCACAGTAATAAATGGTGAAAGTGATTTTTTAACTGTAAATTTGGCTAGGTAAAAAATAAAAAAACTTGTATTGAAATGTGAACAAATCACAATCCTTTTTCTAAAGTAAAATGCAATCAAGGTCTCATTTATGGTTACAATTGTAGTTGTTGATGGGACTACAAAATTAGGTAAAGTGTCCCTCAACTTTCACTCTGCAAATTTTACCCTTCCCTCCACTCTTAATTCAATTTGAGAAATGATTTTAAGTCTCATAAATATTTACTATTATATATAACTCCCTCCAATTTTAATTAACTATTATTTTAGTTTTTTCCCCTTAAAAATAAGATGTATAAAGTTTTGATACTATTAACTAACTAAAGAGTTTAACATCCAAAATTTGAGAGAATTAAATTCAGTTTATATAAAAGAAACAAAATTAGATCCCTAAACTTTTATATGAGATGAATAAAAGTGTAATAATGGACTTGTTTCTTTGTTTTATTCAACATGCGTTCCAAAATCATAGTACAAATGTTTGATCAAATAAAAAAATCTTTCTAAATTTTCATAAAAACCCAAAGAATAAAAAAAGATTTCCCTATTTCTAATTTTCAACAGCATTAATTATCTAATATTTTTTCCACAATGGGTGGCTACAAAGTTATTATGTACGTTGCAGTATGACAACAGTAATAAAATAAGAAATGGAAAGATTTTCGTAGGGAATTTAACTAGGGTGTGAGAGTTAATTCATAATAACAACTTCCATTTTAAATATGAGTTTGTAAAAATCAGTTTAGTTTATGGGTTTCAGTTTATATCTATGAGACCTAAATATATGTGTTAACCTGTATTGTTGTCATTCTATAATTTCAAACCTTTTTGTTAATTACACCTAAAAATAATCACGAATTTTCAGATTGTCATGTGTCATCATTTTTCAATCCGTGTCGACCAAAATGGAATTTAATCAAAATCTAAAGTACATGAAATGTATGTCAAAACACCGCACATTTTAAATCATACTAAAGTTTGAAATCTTTGTTTTCCATTCGATTCAAATTCAATACAAGTAAAATCAAACAAGAGTTTTGATTTTGTTTCGGAAAATTACTCTGAACTGTGGTTTTGATAAAGGTGTGAACTTTTGATGCAATAAAAAAAAGTTTATACATGTTATAAATTGATATATATATATATGAGTCTTGATATGCTGAGCGCCTTTCTGTGAGCGCCAATCTGAGCGACAGATTATGTGGCAATTCATTTTCTATTTTTATTTTAATATTTTTATATCTCTCCTTTCTTACCCGCTGCAACTACGACGTCGATCAAATCTCTCTTCATCCATTCGATCAAATCTCTCTTCATCCATTCGATTGCTGACTATCGTGTCTCTACTCGATTTGATTTTTACTGAGAGAATCCTAACTAAAATCAATAAACCCAAATTTGATTTGAATTGAATTGAAATTAATAATTTATCTTATAAAGTGAGAATATATGTTGTAAATAATTTTTAATATATGACTCGAATTGATCCAATTCCTCATATTTATAGGAGCACTATGTTAGTTTCTAAAATTTTCTTGCCTATTCCAATTAATCTAGATTTTTATATTTTCTACCTTATCTATTTAACGTCTAGTATAATTTAGTTTATTTCATATATTTTCTACCATATGTTAGTTTCTAGATTTTTCTTACACTATTCTTCTATTCATAAGAAACATAATAGAAACATAAATAATGACTTGTACATGAAAGCTTTTGTCCAAAAAGCAAAAACAAAACTACACCACTAGTAACAATGTAATATCACTTCATTCATATCTTCATCCGGGATGTTTGGACCTGAAAGTAAAATAGAAATATCAACAAATATCTCAAATTATTAAAACAATGTGTCTCATTTCAATAAAATGAAATTCATTCATCCATATACATTCTCTTTGTCCCCATTTTAGAACTTGAAGAAATAATAAGATAACAATAATATTACCAGATGTCAAATCTTCATCTATTTGTATTCTCATGCCAAATCTTCATCATCTGTATTCTCATTGCTGTGATGGTCATCTGCATTTGCTCTGATGATAAGCAAAAACATACTTTAGTTGGGAATTCCGTTCCAACTATTGGCTTTCGAACGTCTGCAACAGGAGGAATATGTGGATTTTCACTATTGCTTTCTACCATTGCTACAAATTTTGTAACTCGAGATCGGTGACAAACTAATTAATAAGAAAAGAAATAAAATGGAATCATTAAAAACACAAACAATATCTTTCATGCTATAGTTAATTATTGAACAAAAATAAAGCATATCAGATACTCACCAAATACGATTCGAGATTCCGAAGCCGCCTTTAAAAACCAAATCCAGTAAAAACTAAATCAGAGAGATTTGATCGACGTCGTAGTTGCAGCGGGTGAGAAAGGAGAAGATTTGCGTCTGCGGGTGAGAAAGGAGAAGATTTGCGTCTGTGACTTCTCGAAGCAGTTATATCTTTGTAGCGGGTGAGAAAGGAGAGATATAAAAATATTAAAATAAAAATAGAAAATGAATTGCCACATAATCTGTCGCTCAGATTGGCGCTCACAGAAAGGCGCTCAGCATATCAACACTCTATATATATATATATATATATATATATATGCACACACGCTAATCATAAATATATCAGGGTGATATTGGGTTTATACAATATAAGAGTTAGTCTCCTGTGCAATTGGTGCACATACAATTCGGGTCGGGTCCGGATTGACCCGGATCCGCGCACTTTTAATTTTTTTATTTTTTTTTAATTTTATTTTTTCACTTCAGGTTGTTACCTTTATGTTATATGCATGTGACATTTATGTTATATAAGTGTGACCTTTATGTATAAATATAATGACATTTATATACTCTAACTTAGAAAAAAAATGAAGAATTTTAACAAAATTTATACATATTTACGTTTATATAATATTAGCTGCATATATATTCATCCTTAAAATGCACTGAATTTTGAAAATTTCAATTTTTTTTCAAAGTTATGGATTATAAAGGTTATAATATTTGTACATAAAGGTCACAAGAATTGTAAATAAAGGTTACAACAATACAACATAAAGGTCTTAATCTGAAGCGAAAAAACCTGAAAATCTTCATTTTTTCCTAAGTTACTGAACATAAAGGTCATAACATTTATATATAAAGGTCACACTTATATATAACGTAAAGGTCACATCCTTCCAACATAAAGGTAACAGTCTGAAGCGAAAAAAAAAAAATCCAGGTGCGCGGATCTGGGTCGGGTCGCCCCAGTTGCACCAATCCAGATCCGTGCACCTGGTGCACAGCAGCATTTGCCACAATATAATGGTCATTATTTCAAGTTGATTTATTTGGTGATAAAAATCAAGAATATATCATCAAATGTCTCACCATTGTTTTCAAAATTTTAGATCATTTGGATAATGTATATATTAGAAAAAGGGTCATTCTTAATTAGTAACAAAGGTGGGAAGGAGCTAAAAAATTAAAAGAAATCATGTTATGAATACTCTTTTTTTTTCCTCCACATATTATTAAACTATATAATTCAATTAATCCAAAAACAAACTATAAACAAACTAGAATAAGGATGGAGACATTTAGATTGCAACTAATTACAAAAGTGGATGTTGATAGAGTTTGACTAAATTATGAACTAAACTCAGTAAATGTCCTTTCTAAAAAAACTAATAATTGACATAGACTACACACACACATATATATTTTGATAGCAATTAATGTGTAAACATCACAACAAAATCAAAATCAATCCTCTATTAAAACCCCATTTTAAGGAATTCATTTTCTTGGTTAGTTTTCCTAACTAACCACCATAAAGAAAAGGGTCTTGTTTAAACTACTTTGACACTCATCATCCATCTAATAAGTTGAAAAGACATTAATTGATGTAAGAAGGTATGACTTACATACTTATATATTTTATTGATGTTTAAATTATAAAAACAAAAAAGGGAAAGGAGTATTAATTAAGATTAACATTGCCTAGTTATATTAGTAAAATAAAATTAGTAAAGCCATGCATATTATTAATAGTATTTATTAGTTGCTTTTTATTTTTTCTTATTTTGTTTTGTGTTTTTGCAAAAATAATTTGTTACATATTAATTATGATTATAAGAAATTTTATTAGGGTTCCAAACAATATGTTAGGATTTAGGGAGGCGTGTTCAGACAGCACCTACGAACACAAGTAATTGCTCTTTCTCTATATTCACTTCTATTTTGTGGATACAATTTTTTCACCTTTTTTAAAAAGAAAAATTCAGTTGGAACCATTAATTATATTTAGTTTTTATTTCATGCATATTTAATATTGTGTTCAGTTCATTTAATCATTATTTTAAGATATTTAATAAAACCTATATATATATATATATATTAAGTAAAAGTGTCTTCATACAATCTTTCCACTACTATCCACAAATGCATAAAGTGTTCTCACAGATATTTTTTGTAACATGTACTCTTTTTATCCGTAAATTACTTTTATAAATTTTAATTTGAATTTTGAAGTGTGAATTGTGGGTTGACATGTCTCACGTAAGATGATGCATGAAAGCGTAAGGCTCACTCATACTTACCTCAATGAAAAGTAAGATTTTCATGTAACTATACTCCATTAAATTCATTTTAGAGAAAATATAAAATCAGGTGTTGAATTCTCATGTTGTAAAAAAGCATTTAAATCCACGTACTTCATTTCATTTTCTTGAATACATAAACATCTACATTACTGATATTATCATTGCTAATAAATATAAATATTGAAGAATACGTTCAAAATTATTATAAGTATCACTCCAAAATTCAATTCCCACTAATTTTTTTCCCAATCTTATTATCGTTATAATTTGAATTGAACAAGATCAATTAATATTTACGATGTCTAGTAATTAAAATTAATAACTCAAAAATAAACTATATTGTACATTTGATTTATTCAATAATAGACCAGAAGGAAATTTATAATAATACATCCAATCAGAAGGTAATTTATAATAATACATCCAATCATTAATACCAATCAATCTTAAAATATACCATTATAAGAATTTTAATCACCATACCCAATATTCCACCCAAGATATAATCAAGAAAACCCAGAAATATTTAATTTGAGCCACGGAAGGTCAACAGGAAAATTAACAACATTAATAAAAGTCGGTACGAGGTGTTCTACTACATTCTGTGTCACATCTCCTATTCCAAAACAATCGCTACACATCATATGTATCAAATGACATCATTGTTTAATATACGATGTATATTAAATACTATAAAATACAAAATGTAACGGAGGAAAATACAAAATACAAAGATTAGGTTAAGCATTATATAATCATTTAGAAGGAAAGATGATATGAAAATTTGAAGATACTCTAAATGGAATAAATAGAGAGAAGATGAAATAAATAAAAACAAGTATGAAAAAAGGAGCACCATGTCTCCTTACCATACAGTACATGCAGCACATGGGATTGAAATTGAAGCATCCATTCATTTAGTTCCACCTAGACATGATGAATAATCAATCCAAATATTCATTGGATAATTTCATATTCCTAACATACACTTATATTTCAATTTCATACTCACTCATCCAATTCTGCATGTGTGCACCATGTGCTAAGTTGGAGCCATGCCCATCAACCATCACATCATTTATTTCCTTAATTATTATCAATGTTTGTTCATTAATAATTATCTTCTAATTTTCCCCCATTTGTGTTTATAGAGTTTTAAGCCCTTTTTATTCCCTTTTTTTGTACTATAATTCAGGCCTAATGTTGCAAGAAATCCTTGGAAAGTATGGTTTCAATACCAACTTTCAAATTTGGCAAAATTAATATATATATATATATATATAAAAGAAAGAAAGAAAAGTACAATAATAAGAAGCATAGGTGTCTTCATTAGCTTCAACAAGAACACATTATCTTATATTGAAACAACAAACCTACATGATTAATAATGTAGAATAACTAAATTCATTATCATAAGTCAAAGTTCAATCCCATGAAAGTTTCAACCAAAAGAGAATATTATCAATATAATTATGTGCAACATGATATTGAAAATTTTGTTTCAGATTAATAGCTTCAAACCCAAAATAGGTCGGATTTATGCTGCTAATTTGGATAATCACATCAATCATTCTGAATATTTGATTTTTCAATTTAATCAAATCTCTTATTACATTTGATATGACATGTTTCAAACTAGATTATACAGTTTAAATGAAAACTAAATACATTCATTTTGCTTGTTAATTAAGAACATATGAAGTTAGAAATAATAATAAGAAAATTATATTATATATATAACAAGTTTGGAGAGAAAAATTAAAACATTGAATGTACGTGGGATGTCAAGTGTTTAATTAATTAGCAAAAATGTTATATGTATATATACATAATGTGAGGATTAATAATATGTTAGTCATAAATGCTTGAAAATAACAAGTTTCAAAGTTGTATCCAATCTCATAATAATTGTCTTCCATGAAGGGAGTGAATGGGCCACCATGTTAACAAATACAGCACAACTTGTTCTTAATCATTCTTGTACATTACTAAACATAAGATAATGGCATATTTATTTCACTGCCTATATATGTTTATATATTTCCAGAAATTCAGATTATAGAAGTAAAATAAATATATTTTTATCATCTATATATTATCATAATTAATTGATATCCAATATATTGATATGAAGAAATAACGTTAAATAACAAAGGAGAAGTGGAAGTCAATTTTTATAACCGTATAATATTATAATGCAATATTATTTAAATTCTTTCTATTTCACTTAATTAATTAATCGACTTGGTTTTATGGGTAAAGGGACTCTATTTGTGCTATTTAAATTGTACTTGGAGTTAGTAGCATAACTAAGATATTTATGATGAAAATCAAGAAATGGACTATTATTATTTTGAGATATATAATATCCCATTATTTATTGTGTGGAAATAATAAAACTACATTTAAATCAGAGCTTTGAGGTGGTCCTTTAAAAAAAAAAAGAGAGAGATGTAGATAGATTAAAAGTACTGATAATTGATTTACTCCTAGTGAGCAATTAATGACAATTTTCTGTATAATTAGAAAGTTAATAACCTTTTTTTGATTAAGCTCCAAATAAATGTACTAGCCTATCTGCATGCATGGTGTTCTGAGTCCTTTATAAAAATAATAATTTGCATACATAAAATCGTAACTTCAATTATTTTATGGGACAAAACCCATTAATTTCTACCACAATTAATAAATGCTTTACTTTTTATCACATAAAATAAATAGATATATGTTTCTATCACAATTTAATAAAATGACAATTTTATCCTCAAAAGTAAAACATTGATATAAGACATTTCAAGGCATTTGTGGTAGGACAGTTTGTATAAAAAAAAAAAAAACATTTTACGTTAGAAAAGTGAGAATCCTAAATTCTGTGGTGAAGCAATCCTCTTAAACATATTTAATGGTATTTCGAGGGATTTTGCAATATTTTATTCCTGAAATTTTATGTTCTTTTTAGTTCTTTTGTATATAATTTCTTGATGTGTAGAATTTTCCGAGACCGCTTTATAAAACTGTCTAATAAACTTAATTTCATAAAACTCTTTGACCCAAAATCTATAATTAATTATTCATTTATAAAATTGTGAGAATGAATTTAAATCTATGAGTGATCGAGTCCGATCATTCCCCGAAGTTATATTTCAGAGGTTATTTTAAATAATAAATTTTTGTATTGTTTTGATAGGATTACCTTATTCTTTCACGATCAAAACTAAAGAATATTTCATTTTTGTATTTGAAAAATCAATCATATATATATATATATATATATATATATTCCTCTTATCTTCTCAACTTTCTTATAAATCTTGAAGGTTACAACTTATAACGATAAGTACATTATTGCGTAGTGATTAATGGCTTTCATAAATGACACGTATCCATTTGCCAGGCTAGCCATTTTGCTCTGACAAAACCCAAGAAAAATGAAGTGTCAAATCTTAATATTAATTATGTCATTTAATTTTAATATACTCTTTTTTTAAAGCAATATAGTACTACTTTTTTTATTAGATAACCCCTCAAAATACTACTTTTCTTATAACAAATACACAAAATACCACCCAACATAACTTAATATCAAAAACTACCACTTTTTGAAAAAATGACCAAAATGTCCTTATGTGTTTAATTGATATATGTTTTTCCAAAATCAAGTATGCTTATTCCAAATTAATTCATTAATATCCATATGATTTTTGACCCGATCTGAACCCGAAGATGGTATATAGGCTGGAAACCTTGCTAGTCGTATGCTGGAACTTTCTACAGATACAAGACAGTCTTGATCTTGATCTGTTTATTTGTTCCAGACAGACTTGATAGGTGTAACAATGCCACGTATCGCCTCGGAAAAAGATCCGTGTGAAAATGGTATCAGAGCCTAGGTTTTATTAAGAACTAAATTTATATTTATTATGTTTTATCTATAATTAACTTTGGTGAGGAGAATCATTCGAGAAAAGAATGGATCTGGACACATGTCCAAGATGTAGCTCTTACAGGGTGTATCGTCATATTTTGGCGATGAAACAACAAGAACATAGACAAAGGATAACGTTTTGGATTAACCAATACGCCCAAAGTCAGATGGCAGGAGACTCAGCAAGATGGCTGAGACATTGCACCAAGCGAATAGATTACCACCGAGATCTCCTATGGATAAACTATAGGTTACAGGAGGATCTAGACACCTACGAGATGGAGAACCATCAGAGGCATAATTTCTGATGGAAGACCAGAATTGGAGAGAGATACTTCCAGATACCACTAAGATTTCTTCAGATCTTAGAGAAATCCAGAAGACGGTGCAAAGTTATGGTGACCGCCATAAACATATACCGACACAAGTTCATCAGATCCAAGGCCAACTGGAGACGATGATGAAGATTCAACAAGAGACTCTTGAAATCGTTCATGATATTCAAAAAAGAGTCAAAAATCTGGAGAATCGACCAAGTTCTTCCGGAGAAATGAGACGTATAAATTTCGGAACAGTTCCCTATCTACACCGTGATGGGAAACCAACTGAAGTTGTACGACCCATGACCAATGATGAAAAGCTCATTGCCATCATCAGAGGAAAATCCGTTACTAACAAGTAATGGACTTCGAAAGGATAAATTTGCAAGATCTGGAAGACTTAAAAGAATCCTTTGCAGGATTAAGTCTTATAGATCTAAAGATGAATGCAGGAGATGAATCTGCCTTGGTCACTCGTGATCAACAACAGCAGAGACCACCAGTCAATCCCAATGTAGCAGAAAGTTCCGGATCACATGAAGTGGTGGACGAACGAATGCCGCACGTAGGGGATTTCACCACGGGGGAACATCCTATTGGTGTCAGAGGAACCCGACTACGTTCCAAAAGGCCGAATCTTATGAATACGCCTTATGGAAAGTCACAGCTTGACCCTATACATCCGTATGGGTTGATGCTAAATCTGGATATTCCAGATTTCAGGAATCGTGAAATCCTTATTGATGATTGGGCATCGGCTATGAGGATTGCTGCAGGAACACTCGATCTTACGAAAGACTCATTCATTCTATTACTAGAAATGAGTCTAAAAGGATCAGTCAAGATCGCGTGAGATATGACATCACCAGATATAAAGAACAATGTTACAACTGGTGATTCATTGAAGACGATTGTTGATAATATGGCAAAATTATTCAAAATCCATTTTATCGGCATCGGATTCTTTGAGGGAATAGAGGAAGAGAAAAGAAGAAGATATAAACAAGCCCTCTACAGCCTCGAGTTACATGATATTTGTCATATTGATGAATATATCAAGCTTTTCACCGAGTACAGATGGAAGTCTAAGGTGGAAGATCAAGAAGCTTCGCAGTTATTCTTTGCGAAGATTCCGAGTCCCTGGAGAGAAATGTTGATCAGGGAATACAAGCAGGCAGATGATATGGATACAGTAGCTAGAAGGATGTCTTTCCTGAAAGCTAAGCTATCCGAATGGTGTCATCAGGCACAGCTCTACAAGAACTATAAGAGATTAAGAGGAATCAATAAAATGGTTCCCTTATGTTGCGAAGAAAACGACATTCCAACGGTCGTTGGAGGTCAACCACGGAGGCATAAGAGGCAGAAACAATGAAGTCATCCATACCACCGTAGAAGCAACAACAGGAAAGGCAATCGCCGGTCTTCATGGAGACCAAGGAGAGTTTGGTCAAAGCAAAAGGCCCGAAGTTACATAACAGGGCAGAGGCCAACACCAAACAGGAGAAGGACTTTTTCAAGTTCTAATCAAGGAAGCACCAGCAGAACTCCAGGAAGAAGAACTTTCAGACGAGCTCATACTAGGGCCAATGAAAGTTTCAAAGACTGTAATTGCTGGACGTGCGGAGCAAGAGGGCATATCTCAACAGACTGCCCAGAAAACGAGAGACGAGGTATTAAATAGTTCGAGGCAACACCCGAACTTGAAGAAGCTGTTTACTACCAAGATCTCATACAGGTGTATCAATTTGAGGACATACCCTCAGATGAAAGCATCTATGAAGAGGAGATCTATTCTGAAGATGGAAGTGAATCCAGCTCAGAATCAGAGTGAAGAAGAAATTCTTCAAACAATGGTGAGAGAAGATATGTCAGGATATCTCTCCCACACTACGGTTTCTCATAAGACTCTAATAAGGATTATGAAGGAAGACTCCAAGCTCCAGATGTACGATGGTTTCACCATTGGAGCTATGGAAAAGGCTTTGGATAAGATAGGTTTTCGCAGTAGAAAACACCAGATTATCCACAGAGTAACTACCGGAGAGTTCGCCATCCCAATGGAGCTCACTGGTAATCAGATCGAGATGCAATTGATCCCTTACCAAGAGATACAGGAGATCAAAAGCAGAGTCAAAAGAGAAGTTGCAAATACACTTTCATGGATTCACATCGGAGCCATAAGAGTTGTTATTAAAGCAACCTTCAAAGAAGGAGTAGATTCGTCACTCAACCTGGCAATATGCGACAAGCGAATCTCAAATCTCAAGGATTCATACCTTGGGGCTGTCACAGGAAATTTGTGTGCAGGGAAATTGGCATTCAATGTCTATCCCAGGAATGCATACAATCTGGGAGATCGAGATTTCAACCGAGTCTTAACCCTTCATCAAGATTTCAAACGAAATGATTTGATGAAAGAAGGAAACAGACCCTACTCGATCACATACAAGATTTCCTACGCTCTTTCGAATACACATCATTCAGATGTATTCTTAAGAAAGGAATTCATTGAAATCCCAAGAATCTTTGAGGATTTTGCAAGGGTGGTTCTTCCAGAACTCATACAATCTCCAACCATAAAGGAGATCGACATGAGGATCCAAGATCACCCCGTCTTCAACAGGAGCCAGAGTCTCAGAATCGAGCCTAGGCGAATGTCTTTCCAACAAGACAGGCTAATGAGTAGCAGCCGTTGGGAAGAAAAGAGACCGAGTACAATTTAGCATGTCCCAAATGTTTTCAAAACACAAGGAGAGCTGAAGTGCCCGGAAGGATGGAGAGGAGTTGAAGCAATATTTGACATTACTCAAAGGGAAAATACACTTCCCTGTAATGCCTTATATTACCTCCAACAACCTATAGTCGGAAGATTTCAAGGAACCCTGAAAATGGGTGAATTGGAATTGACTATCGGAGGAGTTCCAGGAAGAATCTCAGATCAGTTGATACTGGGAATTGAATTTCTCGAGGAACACAAACCTTGGGAAAGATTACAAGATGGAATGGAGTTCACAGTGGCCAACAAAAGATATCGGATCAGATGACCACTAGCTCATTCTCCATATACATTTCAATCGGAATGATATATGAGGAATACAAGGCCGAGTATTTCGCCGCCTATATCGATTCAGGCGCCGGGATATGTACTGCAAAAAAGGAGGTTTTCCCTAAGGAAATCGGTGAAGATCTACCGGCTATCGCAGGAAGAGATTTCTCTAAGAGGATCCTTATCCTTAACCGAGGAATCAAGCAAGCGGAAATCATGATCGGTGGAGCAGGAGGTACCCCATGGTACAAAGTCAAGATGCCACCAATCTATTTCCATGATACAGGCGCAGATGTATTGCTAGGTAACAATTTCCTACAAACATTCAAGCGCTTTACACAGGAAAATGAGACAAGAAGGCTTATTTTCACAACACTATGTGATCATAAGATTATTGTCCAACGATTACGAGAGGCATTCTACAGAAAAATGCCTATCACGTTTCGCAGCAAGCGTGGTGATGAAGCCAAACTTCGACATCCAAAAATGGCGGATAAAAGGAAATTTGGCGATGCGCTTTTATCCTACAGACAGTTTGGACATAGCAAACCAGGGATCAAGGCGTGGGATAGTCATTTGTATTCTTTTCGGATACAACATGAAGAAGAAGTTCCTCCAATTGTTATTGCAGAATTGCTGAGCCAATTGGAGAATCAGTCGAGTGAGATTTCCGTTGAGGAACAAATTTCACTCGAGGACATCAAGAAAATGATCCAAAGGAATTACAATGAAAATCCTTTGGCATGGTGGAACAAGACAAAGCATCCCTGAAGGTTAAAGCCGGAAAGGAACACAAGTTCGTAAGATTCAAGCCAATCCTTATGAACCAAACGGATCGTGAGGATATGCAGAAGATACTTAAGGAACATCTAGACCTTAAGCTTATCTCACTAGGAGTTTCTCCATACAGCAGTCCGGGATTCCTTGTAAGGAATCATGGAGAAATCAAGAGAGGAAAACCAAGACTTGTTATTAATTACAAGGGGATTAATGACATCTTGGAGTTTGATGGATACTACATCCCAAGCAGAGAACACCTTGTCAACAGTATCAAAGGTGCTAAGGTATTCTCTAAGTTCGATTGTAAATCTGGATTCTACCAGATTATGATGGAGGAAGGAAGCAAGAAGTTTACAGCTTTCTCCACACCACAAGGACATTATATCTGGAACGTGATGCCCATGGGATTGGCAAACGCTCCTCAGATATATCAGAGAAAGATGGATAATCTTTTCAAAGATTATTTCAGCTTCATGTTCGTATATATCGATGATATACTCATCGCATCCAGGAACATGAAAGAACATCTCAAACATTTGGAAATCTTTTCAGATGTTTGTCACAAGGAAGGATTGGTGCTTTCTGAGAAGAAGGCAGTGATCGCTACAAGACAGATCGAATTCCTTGGAATTGAGATCGATGAATCTGGAATCATCCTACAAAACCATATTGTAGAAAAGATTCAGGGATTTCCAGATATTCTCAAAGACAAGAAACAACTTCAAAGTTTTCTTGGAATTGTTAACTTTGCTGGTATGTTTATAAACAATCTGGCAAATTACAGGAAGGTGTTTAGCCCATTACTGAAAAAGGATGCAAAATTCATCTGGGAAGATAAACACCAAGAAGGGATTAAGCAACTCAAGGAGGTTTGTAAACAACTTCCAAAACTTGCTATACCCCAAGACGAGGATGAACTGGTTCTCTACACAGACGCCAGTGACCATTGGTGGGCAGCTGTTCTAATGAAGGCTACACCAGATGGAGAAATGCCATGCAGATACTGCAGTGGGTTATTCACAGACAGTGAAGCCAAATGGCATATCAACGAGAAGGAGTTCTTCGCAGTCAGAAAGGCATTCAAGAAATGACCTTTATTCTTACTAGCCAAGAAGTTCATCCTGAAGATCGATAATTCGAGTGTCAAAGCTTTTCTGAAAAATAAAATCGAATCTAAACCAGAAAAAGCTAGGATACAAAGATGGCAGGCTGAATGTCAATATTATGATTATGATATTGTCATTGTGAAATCTAATGAAAATATTCTTGCAGATTTCCTGACACGAGATGGAAGGACACGTCGCTGACGAGGTCCTCAAACGAGTAAGGCAGCTCAGGGATGACCTTGAGAGCCTACAACGAGGCTTTGATACTTTATGTATCAATGGAGAAGTTGCCCAGCGACTTCAACAGGCTGATCAGAGATCCGTCTCTGGTCTAATACGAGCATGCCAGTACGCACACGGACAATTGTTCAATGTGCTACAAGGGCCCATCCTTCAGGCTGCATCTCCAACGGTGCAAAAGAGGGAAACAAGAGAACGGGTCTCTAACCCGATTGTTATGGATTCAAATACCATAACCGAGCGTTCTTCAGGTGATGCATTCCTTGAGGATGCACCAACTGGGACAAATGTTGAAGCTCCGGTGTCAAAGCCCGAGTCTTCAAGTCAACCCAGCACCTCTGGGGTAAAAGAGGGAGAGTTGAACCTAAGGCCACAGACTGGCAAAACTAAGGTTCAAACTAATGAGATTTTAGTTTCTTCACCTATGCAGGATTACCAGAAGCAATGGGAGAAACTTATCACGAGACAGGGTATTCACCCAGAGAGGACGATTATCGATGCCTCTGGAAAATATCCTAGAGTTTGGATGAAACCAGGAAGTCATCCAAATGAAGTACAAGAATGGTATAATTTTGGAGCTCTCGCTTCAGTTTATACTGTTTCACCAAATTTCCCAGAAATTTCGAAATTACCGAAATGGATAGGAACGGCGGTACACGAGACCTGGGTCAATAATCAATATTTGGCCAGAGGAGACATTCTGGAGTTATATTTTTTCAGTGCAGCTCCAGAACCAGCTAAGAAGGGTTTCCATGAAGGCTTTCACTTCATCAAGCTTAGGAGACCAGATGGAAACGCTTTGAAGAATATCAAGGCGGTGAATCCAGAAGATACTCCAATCTTAGTAGGATCGTTCTCAGAAGATGACGCTTCTACTAGACGAGCATGGGGTCTTTGGGTTTGTCTAACTGAAATGGACAAAGTCAAATACCACTTCAAGTTCTTTCACAATTCAACAAACGGATCTTTCATGCTGAATTCCATGACAGGAACTACTACAAGCTTTGCAGAGGATCTCTTTGAAACCAAGAGAAGAATCCTTTGGGAAAACAAGATACCGGCAAGCAAAGAGACTTACCGGAAGTTCTGCAACATGGCACATATTGGCAGATGGAAAGATCATATTTGCCAAGCATGCCCGGAGCAGAAACAACCCGAGTTTGGGAAAGGGTTTCGATCCAAACCCGATAGACGAGAAAGAAGAGCAGAAAATGACAAAGAACCTGCTCAAAAGAAAAGCTATCCGAGGGGTCCACGAAGGCCAAACTTCAAAGATTCCCCGACAGAATAAGATGGGCTGAGTCACGCCCCACTAACATCACATGCGAGAAAGTCACGGGAAAGAAAAAGTAGATTCCCCGACAATCTCACATGGGGTGAGTCACGAGAAAGGAAAAGCTGGCAATCACGGACTCAGTGGTTGATCCACTCACAAAAGGTGGACAGCTGGCTTAAGCAAGTTTGAAATCCGAATTTCAAGTCCGGATTTCCATCTATAAATAGATCAAGCAGAAGGAAGCTAAGGACATCAACAATTCTCCATAGTTTTCTTCAAAATAAAATCTTCTCTGTAATAGTTTAAGTATTCTAAGTTTAGTTTTTAGTTTATGTATCTACGAGTGATAGCCATCTCAATGAGAGGCTAATTCTATATTCTCCTCCCAAAAGGAGTTTATAGATAATGTAATAAATATTTATTAGTTCTTAATAAAAGAGAGGCTTTAGCTTCAACGTGTCTCCGTTCGATTTATTTATCTGTTGGAAGGATTCCTTGTACACCTGGTGTAGGAAACGAACCAAGGTTGTGCTAGGCAGTTGCTGAAGGAGCTGGATAACTTGTAGACCAACTTCCCAGAGAGCGAAGTTGAACAGTGAGGAGCTGTTCGTAAAACGGTTTAGGGGCAGTGATTTTCCAGCTGATGGTGTTGCGAGCCACCTCACCCGGTGCTGTTCTGGTCGAAGAAAGGTATGATCTCCAACAGATTAATTTATTTTACGGAAGCATGTTGGGCCTGATAAATTTATATATTTTGTTTGGATCAAGAATTAATTATATGGAAATAAAAATGAAAAGGTTTGGAAAATTGGTTTTGGAAAGTCAACAAGGGTAATGAGGTAATTTTTGATGAAAAATGTGGTAGAATGTTATATTAAGTTATATTTGATGGTATATTGTGATAATGTTTTATCTTCAATGGCAAAATTCTATGTTGTTATATCCAAAGTGGTATTTTGAAGTACTAACTCTTTTTTTATATTAAAGTTACAAAAATCTGAAAGTTAAATATCGTGCATTAAAGTGGATGGAAATTTGTCTTTAAGGAGACTATGAATATTTTTAGTTTGATATATACAACACGACCAACTTTTAGAATAATTATGGAGATCAGCCCCTCCTAAATATTTTAAATTAATTATCAAACTATATATATACTTCTTACTATCAAGTCAACAAAATCTTACTATGTATAAATTATATTTTAGTGAACTTTTAATTATATGATATAAGCATAAAACATACATATATATATATATATATTGGTATTGATTACAATTTAATTGCTTAAACTTGTGATAATCTTAAATTCTCTTAGTTAAATATTCAGTGATATTGGTCTAATCCAACCAATTCCATTAATCCGATTTATTGTCAATTTATGATTTCAGTCAAACAAAGTTTCAACACTTTCTCATTATGAGTGTGTCAAACAATGATTGATAACTTCACTGAATAAAAAATTAAAAAAAGTTAACTTTATCGTTAATGATGGCATTGAAAATAGTTAGTTTTCTGGTAGTATATAAATTATAAAATATTTTAATAATTATCATCGAAAAATAGTTTAATACTATGCAACAAGAATAGTTATTGTTCAAAGGGTAATAATAATCCATATTATCTATATAATTGGGCTGAGCTATGTTAGGCTGCACTTGGCCCATAACTGATACCAAACTGGGCCTTATTCTAAACCTTAAAATAAATCAAAGCAGTTTAAAACTTAATGGGCTTAGGTTATTTCAAAATTAGCAGGCCCAGATCAGATTAAATTGTACTTTCTCTATTTGCATGTTCTGGTCGACTTTATAGATAGAACATAAATCCAATAATTTTTAGATAAATTTTATGGATATATAAAAGTTATCTAAAATTAGATCAATAAACCTTCACTTAAGCAAAGCCCAAAACTTTTCCAAATACTAAAATGCCCATATCTTATGGGCCTCAGCGACAATAGATAATATAAAACGGGCTGACCCTTAATAACAAGTCGAAACTGGGCCAATTACTCTGGGCCCAAAAAACTAAACTATATTTAATTATCTTGATTAGTGCGTTGATTAGTTTTAAATTTGGTTTATAGAAAACTACTATGTTTAAAGGTCAACCTAAGACGTGTCAGGCATCTCGATTATGATGATCTTATTACATAATCATGAGATTGAAAAAGATTACATATTAATCACCTGTTTGTCATACCAATCAGAAATCAAGAGAAAAGGGAGAGGTTCAATGGAGAAAAGACCTGAACTTGTTACAACCATCTTTGCTGGTATAATTCTGATGACAAACATGGTTATAACAGCATCTTCTCAGCATATTCCGACAACCTTAGACGGCCCTTTTCCGCCCCAAACTCGCAGCTTCGATCCGTCGCTCCGCCGCGGCAGCGATGATTTGGCGATGGATCATCCAAGGCTTAGGAAAAATGTCACCTTTAATTTCCCAGAACAGATTGCTCTTGCATTGTCTACACCAACTTCCATGTGGGTTTCTTGGGTCACTGGTAAGAACCCCATTTCTGTTTCTATCTTTAAAGACAAACATTTTTGAATTGTTTTTGTAATGTGGGATTTGGTTTGGTGCAAAGGGGATGCACAGATTGGGCTGAATGTGACACCAAATGATCCAACAAGTGTGGCTAGTGAGGTGTGGTATGGAAAAGAGAGTGGAAAATATAGTGCAAAAAGAAGTGGGGTTTCTATGGTTTATAATCAGTTGTATCCATTTGAAGGCCTCTGGAATTACACTTCTGCCATTATTCATCATGTCTGGATTGATGGTAAAGTTTTGATGTGTTAATTTTTGCATATAATCTTTGAAGTATGTTTTTTGATGGGATTTCTTGCTTGGAATCATGAAACTTCACAGACATGTCCTGTTTATAATGGTTTGGTTGTATTGAGTATGCAAAGTGTTATAAGTTTCTAAAAGAACTGGAAGAGTGAGGGTTAAGGTTTTGTGACAGGGCTTGAACCAGAAACAAAGTATTATTACAAGTGTGGTGACAGTGCTTTATCTGCGATGAGCAATGAGCTCGTGTTTGAGACCTTGCCATTGCCCGGCTCTGGTAAGTATCCTCGTAGAATAGCACTCGTTGGAGATTTAGGACTCACGAGCAACTCCACCACCACCGTTGATCATCTCATCACGAATGATCCTTCCCTCGTTGTAATGGTTGGAGACTTAGCATATGCAAATCAGTATCTTACCACTGGTGGGAAGGGAGCTTCTTGTTATGCCTGTGAATTTCCTGATTCTCCCATCAGAGAAACGTACCAGCCTCGTTGGGATGGTTGGGGAAGGTATAATATAATTTTGTTGTTTGATATGGATCAGAAACTATTGGGCCATCCCATTTTTTTATATTGAAACTATGAGTTGAGTACCAGGTTTATGCAGCCTCTAACATCGAGAGTTCCTATGATGGTGATCGAAGGGAACCATGAGATTGAGCCTCAAGTTGCCAACACAACATTCATGTCCTATATGACAAGATTCTCTGTCCCTTCAGACGAGTCTGGTTCAGACAGCAAGTTGTACTACTCCTTTGACACTGGAGGTGTTCATTGGATCATGTTGGGGGCCTACGTAGACTATAATCAGACAGGTGATTTGGTTTCTAACAAGTTCAAGAAAATCTTGATGATGAAGGGCTCAATTGGGATAATTTGTTGTTAAGGTTTTCAGTATGCTTGGCTGGAGAAAGACCTTAAGACTGTAGACAGGAACACGACTCCATGGCTCGTGGCTGCATTTCATCCACCATGGTACAATAGCTACTCGTCTCACTATCAAGAATTCGAATGCATGAGGCTCCAAATGGAAGAACTTCTATATCAACATGGAGTCGATATTGTTTTCTCTGGTCATGTATGTTATATTACATTATGTATCATACTCGATTTTCCTCTGTTCTCTATGTTCTCCTCGTTTATGATCAAAACATGCTTGTAGGTACATGCCTATGAGCGGATGAATAGAGTGTACAACTACTCGTTGGACTCTTGTGGGCCCGTGTACATAACGATTGGAGATGGGGGAAACATCGAGAAGGTTGATGTCGATCATGCAGACGAGCCAGGGAAGTGCCCATCCGCAGCTGCCAATGTACCTGAATTTGGAAGTGTATGCCACACGAACTTCTCATTGGGACCCTCAAAAGGCGAGTTTTTCTGTTGGGATAGACAGCCAGAATGGAGTGCCTATAGAGAAAGCAGCTTTGGACATGGTATATTCGAGGTAAAGAAAACATGTTGGAAAAAAAGCACGAACAAGAGTTCTGTTTTCGTTGTCGTAACATGTAGAAGTGTATATGTAGGTTGTGAATTCAACTTATGCTCTGTGGACATGGCATAGGAACCAAGACATTTACAAAGAAGACAGCCATGGAGATCAGATTTACATTGTTCGACAACCAGAGTTGTGTTCTGTCGGATCAAAGGTAGATATCAAAGTAGGTTTTTTTTTTTGTTTTTGTTTTTTTTTTTTTTTTGTTGTTGAAGCAAAATAACGATACATTTTAATATGTCTTCATTTTTAAGATCCATGAACCTATGCATGTCTCTCCAACTTCTAGTCAAGAATAGAGTTAATCCTCATAAGTATGATACATTCTTCAAATGTATCTAGATTCATCTACTTGCGCCTATAAATAGGCTTGTATTTTATGTTTTGTTAAGTGAGCAGAAAAACTAGAAAATAAAGACATTTGTGAGGATAAACATTCTGTGAGGCTAATAATTTGTAATCCTATTGAGTATTTTAAATAAATACTTGGCTGCACCACCGTGGACGTAGGAGTTATTTCTCCGAACCACGTAAATCTAGTGTCTCACTCCTTTTCTTGTCTCGATTGTAATTTTTCATCTAATGTGGGTTAGACAAACGACTTTTATTGCTTCCGCTTATATGCAACAATTGGTATCAGAGCTCCAAGGTGTGAATATCTTAGGGCATTGATTTGTGCTTGGATTTCATTCCAAGTTTTGTAGTTGCTATTGTCTAACACACTAGGGTGAAATAATTTGTTGAAAATGGCTGAAGATAAAAGGACTTCTGGAGAATCTTCGAGTAATTTGCATCGACCTAAGGTGTCGACTTAAAGTTTTGATGTCTTGAAATTTGACTGGACAAACAACTTTGGTATTTGGCAAGGTGAAGTTCTCGATCTTTTAGTATTACAAGACTTGGATCTCACTCTCGAGGAAAAGCCCGATGATGTATCTGACTCGACGTGGAAGAAGCTTAATCGACAAATATTGGACATGTTGCAACGGCATGTTTCAAAGAATCTAATACTTCGAAACTTTGGCATATGCGACTTGGGCATACCGGTGAGAAGCCTCTCCAAACTCTGATAAAATATGGTGTGCTTAAAGGGGCTAAAACCGGTAAAATCAGTTTTTGTGAACATTGTGTCTTTGGCAAGAAAAAAAGAGTGAAGTTCGGCACATCTACACACCGAACAAATGGTATACTTGATTATATTCACACGGATGTTTGGGGACCAACGAAAAATGCTTCTCTTGGTGGAAAAAGGTGGTTTGTCACCTTTATTTATGATTACTCGAGACGAGTTTGGATGTACCCAATGAGCTATAAAAATGAAGTCATGGAAATCTTCCTTGAGTGGAAGAAGATGGTGGAAAATCAGACTGGACAGAAAATCAAGAAGTTACGATCTGATAATGGTGGAGAATACAAATTTGATCCTTTTCTTGAAGTTTGTCGAAAAGAAGGAATTGTTCACCACTTCACCGTTCCAGGAAATCCACAACAGAATGGGGTCACCGAAAGGATGAACCAGACTTTGGTAGAGAAGGCTCGGTGCATGTTGTCCCAGACGAGCTTGAGCAAAGCATTTTGGGCAGAAGCAATCAACTATACAGTTCACCTTGTGAATCGGTTACCAAACGGGGATATAGCACCACTTGAAAAATGGTCAAGTGAACCTGTTAATGATTATGATAAATTGCATATTTTTTGTTGCCCTGCTTATTATCATGTTTCTGAATCAAAACTTGATCCTCGAGTAAATAAAACTATCTTCATGGGCTTTAGTTCAGGAGTTAAAGCATACAGGTTATGGTGTCCTGAGTCAAAGAAAATCGTCAAGAGCCGAGACGTGACATTTGATGAATCTGTGATGCTTTTGAAAAAGACTGATTTACCTCCTGAGCAAGCTAAGAAAGTCATTGTTGCTCCTGAGCAGGTTATTCCCGTAAGGGAATCTTGTCGATATAAACCAGTCGATGATGAGGAAAACTCTGATCAGGTGGAGGACTTCAAGCAGATGGAAGAATGTCTCTAGGAAGAGAATCGAGAGTCTGAGGCAGTTGAATCTATTGCAAAGAATAGACCTCAGAGAGAAATCAGATGGCCAGCTCGATTTGAGAATATGATTGCATTTGTACTCCCTGTGATCGAGGGAATTCCGAATAGCTACAAAGATGTTATTCAAAGTTCTGAATGCTCGAAATGGAAGGAGGCCATGGACGAAGAAATGAAGTCTTTGAAAAAGAATCAGACTTGGGAATTGGTGCAACTTCCTAAGGGAAAAAGAGCTATTGGATGCAAATGGGTGTATGCAAAGAAAGATGACACTCAAGATATTCGATACAAAGCTCGATTGGTGGCCAAAGGATATGCTCAAAAGGAGGGTATTGACTACAACGAGATTTTTTCTCCTATTGTGAAACATTCGTCCATTCGAGTGTTGTTGGCGTTGGTAGTTCAATTTGATCTCGAACTTTTCCAACTTGATGTTAAGACAGCTTTCTTGCATGGAGACTTGAATGATGAAATCTAAATTTCTCAACCTGATGGATTTCGTGTTCCTGGAAAAGTAAATTGGGTTTGTAAACTTCGGAAATCCCTGTACGGTTTGAAGTAGTCTCCTTGACAATGGTATACTCGATTTGATCAGTTCATGATGGAGCACAAGTACACTCGTAGCTAATTTGATCATTGTGTGTACTTTCGAAATCTTGATGACTCCTATATTTATTTGCTCTTGTATGTGGATGATATGTTGATTGCATCCAAGAGCAAGGTGGAGATAGATAAATTGAAGGCCCAACTCAGAGAAGAATTCAAAATGAAGGACTTAGGCGAGGCTCGACGGATACTTAGAATGGAGATAAAGAGGGATCGTCCTAAAGGTATCATTTGGTTGTCACAATCGCAATATTTAAAGAAGATTTTGGAGAGATTTGACATGCATGGTTCGACCAAACCTGTAAGTACTCCGCTTGCCCGTCATTTCAAGTTAAGTTCTTCTTTATGTCCGACTTCTGATGAAGAACGAAGATACATGGAAAATGTTCCCTATACAAATATTGTTGGATCATTGATGTATGTTATGGTGTGCACTCGGCCTGACCTTTCGTATGTTGTTAGTATGGTTAGCCGATACATGCACAATCCAGGAAAGGAACATTGGCAAGCTGTGAAGTGGATACTTCGATATCTTCGTGGCACTGTTGATCTTGGTTTAAAATTTCAAAAAAAGGATAATCTCGTGTTTGATAAATTTGGGGTTGGTTATGTGGATTCAGACTATGCCGGTGATCTTGACAAAAGGAGATCTACTACCGAATATGTGTTCACTATGGCTGGTGACCCGTTTGTTGGCGTTCGACACTCCAATCCACGGTTGCCTTATCCACTACTGAAGCTGAATATATGGCGGTCACTGAAGCTTTTAAAGAAGCTATTTGGATGCATGGCTTGGTGAATGATTTGGGTGTTGCCCAAAAACATGTTGGGATTTTTTTGTGATAGTCAAAGTGCTATTTGTTTGTCAAAAAATCAAGTTCATCATGCCTGAACCAAGCATATTGATGTTCGTTTTCACTTCATTCGAGAGATTATCAATTAAGGTGATATTCGATTGTTGAAGATAGCAACTGCCGAAAATCCAGCCGACATGTTAACAAAAGTGGTTACTCGAGATAAGTTTGTCCATTGCTTGGACTTGATCAACATTGGATAGTCAGTATATCAGTTTGAGGATACGGGATTTTTTCGTCAAGGTGGAGATTGTTGGAAAAATACATTGACTCAAATTAATGGTGATCCATGAACCTATGCATGTCTCTCCAACTTCTAGTCAAGAAGAGAGACTTCTAGTCAAGAAGAGAGTTAATCCTCATAAGTATGATACATTCTTCAAATGTATCTAGATTCATCTACTTGCACCTATAAATAGGCTTGTATTTTATGTTTTGTTAAGTGAGCAGAAAACTAGAAAATAGAGACATTTGTGAGGATAAACATTCTGTGAGGCTAATAATTTGTAATCCTCTTGAGTATTTTAAATAAATACTTAGCTGCACCACCATGGACGTATGAGTTATTTCTCCGAACCATGTAAATCTCGTGTCTCACTTCTTTTCTTGTCTCGATTGTAATTTTTCATCTAATGTGGGTTAGACAAACGACTTTTATTGCTTCCGCTTATATGCAACACAACGATTAGAGATGGGGGAAACATCGAGAAGGTTGATGTCGATCATGCAGACGAGCCAGGGAAGTGCCCGTTAGCAGCTGCCAATGTACCTGAATTTGGAAGTGTATGCCACACGAACTTCTCATTGGGACCCTTAAAAGGCAAGTTTTTCTGTTGGGATAGACAGCCAGAATGGAGTGCCTATAGAGAAAGCAGCTTTGGACATGGTATATTCGAGGTAAAGAAAACATGTCGGAAAAAAAACACGAACAAGAGTTCTGTTTTCGTTGTCGTAACATGTAGAAGTGTATATGTAGGTTGTGAATTCAACTTATGCTCTGTGGACATGGCATAGGAACCAAGACATTTACAAAGAAGACAGCCATGGAGATCAGATTTTCATTGTTCGACAACCAGAGTTGTGTTCTGTCGGATCAAAGGTAGATATCAAAGTAGGTTTTTTTTTTTTTTTTTGTTGAAGCAAAATAACGATACATTTTAATATGTTTTCATTTTTAAGACATCATGTAACATTAATTAATTGGTTGTTATTTGATCATGCGCATTCAATTGTTCGGTTCAACTTCAACCAATCCGATTTTCTCAAAGGTCGGATTGGTCTGATCGAATCAACCCCAATTGCCAATTCGATCGAAAATCAGAGTGGTATGATGCGATTAACCACAAGTAATCGAATTTTTTATTAATCGATCGAAGTTGAGAACAAATTAATTTTTTGATATGGAAGCCAACTAGCCAAGTTCACCTATGTTTTATTATTGCATCCAATTAAGTCTGATTTATTGGTGGTTGGCTTGGTCCAGTGGAGCAATGAATTGGTGGACAAGTCGATTCAATCTCACAAATATTGCCATGTATAATTGTTTTTTTAAGTTTCTTGAAACTTATATAAAAGCATATTATAATTATGTCCTTAAGATAAAAGTACACTCCACTGCCTACATTTCAAATCTTTTTTATAGTCAGTCTTTGAAATCATACAAGATTGTCTTATAAGAATCGTACTCTTTAAAATTGAGGGACCTAACCAAAATGCAAAAAGATGTCACGAGGGAGATTGAGCGGGAAATGTTCGGCATCGGGTGCGTTTGATGCTTACAAATCATTTGTATTGTCCGACCATATGCGTCGAACGCATTGGCTGAGCGCACGGACTTAGTTGAACGTCAATAGAATAACGTGAAAATGGCTCTCGACAACGTATATCTTGAAGGAAGAAAAGAAAAGTAAACGTTGAGATACTTTAAACACAAAAACTCATGTGAGACGGTTTCACAGATTGTTATCGTAAAACGAATTCTTATAACCCATGAATTTAAACTTATATCCACAAATTTTTATATGAATTGCTAAGTATGGATTATGAGTTGACCCGTCTTACGAAAAAGATTCGTGAGACGTTCTTATACAAAATTTACCCTTCTTTAAAAATAAACATTAGTGGTATGTAAAAAATACATACTTGCAAGAATATAATAGAAAGAGGATGTGGGATATCTTGATGGGAAATTAGTTTATATAGTTAAAAGAGGCGCGATTAAAATGCGAATGATTCAATATTTTGTGAGCTCAAATGTTTGCTTCTCATGCTTTGATTTTCCGAAACCCATGGAATGCCCTCTTTTCTCTCCATCAATCTTCGCCTCTAAACCAAAACCCAATTCTCCAAGAACCATTTTTTCCCCCCATTTGGAATCTCACCCTGATTTTTTTGAGAAAGAAACTACAAAAGGGGTAAGAAATTCGAAATTTTCTTCCAATTTTTTTTTCTCTTAATGTGTTTTTCTTTTTACTTTCTTCTGGCGTAAAGGCAGTTAAAGAATTTTAGAGGTGTTTGCATGATTGGTTTTTCCATGGTTGCTCGATGTTATTTTATTTTTTGTGTTTTCATCTTGGGTCTTATGATTTTTAATGTTAGATGTTAATCTCTTACATTGTTTCGTTTTCTCTGGAGATAGTCATGATTGCTGGTACTTGAGGAAAAATCAATGGCATGGAGAATGGGAGCTTTAGCCTTAAGGGCATCTGCTTGGTGATTGATGAATAATTGATGTGATTTCGTGTCGAATATAATCAAGATTTTCGAAATATTTGCTTTGCAGTGCTTTATTTCCTGGCAAAAGGGAATTCAGACAAGAACTTCTAAAGCATATTGTTATAGCACTTATTCGAGCATTAGTAGTTGGCCTTACTCAAGTACATTGGATGATCAAGAAATGAAACTAACCAATAAACTGTTTGAGTTTTGAGCAAGTAGACAATGGTGGTTCCAATTGGTTTTTGATTGTAGAGATGGAAAGTGAAGTTTGTGACTGTTCGGGCAGAGAAGGTGATAGTGGTTCTTCCAATGTTATGCAAAATGACGAGAAATGTGTTCATAATATCTCTGTCCAGACGGGGGAGGAGTTTTCGCCTGCCTTTTTAAGTAGACGACGAGGAATTGTCAGTGATGTGGATCAGGTCTCAATGAGTAAATCAGGTTTTGATCTTGTTCAGAATGTTTGTCCTGGAAAAGGACATGGATTTGTAGTGAATACTTATTGCCAACGAAAGCTGTCTGAGGACTTGGATCGAAGTTTTGTTTCATCGAGTTCTCCCAACTCCTACCAGCATTCTAGCAAAGGATCAGGATTCATGGATGCTTCGTTTTCTGGTAAAATAAAATTTCTGTGCAGTTTTGGAGGAAGAATACTTCCAAGACCGAATGATGGGAAGCTTAGATATGTTGGTGGAGATACAAGGATTATATCTATAAGAAAGAATATAACATATACGGAGCTTGTGAAAAACACTCTTGCTATTTGTAATTACCACCATACGATCAAGTACCAGCTCCCCGGTGAAGATCTGGATGCACTTATATCCGTTTCATCTGATGAAGATCTTCACCATATGATCGAGGAGTATCATGATCTAGAGAAAACTTCACAGAGATTGAGACTTTTTCTCATTTCTCTGTGTGATGGTGAGGGCCCAAGTATGGTGGAACCGAACCATCAGAGAAGCTATAGCAGGGAGAGCTTGGAAAGCCAGTGGGACTCTCCAACCCCTTTCCGTCATTTAGAAAATCAGAATACATCGTTGAATCTCAAGGTGCCACTTTCAAGCCCGATTGCGCCATCTACAACATTGTCTCATCTTCAATTTGCAGAACCCAAGGTTTCCTATGTTAAAGCCTATGAAGATGTTATGTCTCCCTATGGGTATAAGAACAGTTCTTCATATGTTGTGGATGGCCAAGTTAAGGACAGTCCCTCGCTTTTTGATGCTTCGAGTTATTATCAAAACAGTCCCATTGGTTCCCAGTTTACTAAGGCTAGTAAAGAATTTCAGCCTCCTTCACCATATGCCCCCAATTATACCAATGCAACGAGGGCTTTTCTGAATTCTGAGCCTTCTCAAGATGCATTTGGAGTTTTACAACCAATGAATGAAGAGAGGCTGAGAGTGTCTTTAGAACCAGGGACAGACAAGTATTATCTGACTTTGAATAAAGAGTTATCACCATTGATTGAATTGTCCACTTCATCTCGAGAACAAGTAGTGGAAGAAGCCTGTTTTGATAAGGACATTAAAAACTATGACAGAGACATGGATTTTGCCTCAAATGCCAAGTTCGTGGAGCACAAGAATAATTTGCCACAAATAATATGTCACCCTGACTCCCAACTCTCACGCCATGCCCCAACTTACGAGTCTTCTTCATTGTCCACTTCTGCAGAAAATCCAGCAGATTTGTCGAAAGAGCTGTCTGGAAATTACCAAAGAAGTTCAAATGAGCCAGATTTTCTCATCAAGCCCCAAAAAGGGAACAGTGATCATAGTACATTCTCCGGCCACAAGGAAATGTCAAATGATTGTCATGAGAGACGTGTGCAAGATTCTCATGACAATCTGAAGAATACTGAAAAGAGCTCCGTTGTTGACTCTCAGACCTCAGAAAATCATCATAAAAGTAGCATACTGGAAAAGTCTCTTGTGGTTGAAGATGATATCCCATCATCCTCAGCAACAACTAAACAATATGTATTAGATGAACTTAGTGACGAGGTTGAATCCCCTGGGGATCAACCAGGAGCTCAATGTCGTCTCTATGAATCTGGTGATGATGTATAACATCCTCGATACTCAATACTTCGAATATTTAAGCACTGATTTTGGAGGAAACTGATTTGCTTGTGCCTTTGTATATAGGATGTTGATGTTGATGTTGATGTTGATGTCGATGAAGAATCCAAAGGTGACTCACTAAGTGATGCTGCAATTATTGAAATGGAAGCCAGCATTTATGGTTTGCAGGTGTGACCAATTTTACATTTCATATATGTTATCACTTAACCTTGTGAAAATTATTATGTCGAAAAGTATCTTACCTGTTCATTGTGGTATTAACTTCATTGTCTTAATAAATAAATAAATAAACGCTGATTATCACATGGTGGACTGAGTATTTGTATAACCTGGGCAGATCATTAAAAATGCTGATCTTGAAGACCTAAAAGAGTTGGGATCTGGTACCTTCGGAACAGTATACCATGGGAAGTGGAGAGGAACAGATGTTGCAATCAAGAGAATAAAAAAGAGTTGTTTTTCTGGGAGATCTTCTGAACAAGAAAAACTGGTTTGTCCCTACTCATAACCATAATCGAAAAAGACATCACGTTTTCTTATACATATGTTTGTTGACAGACGAATGACTTCTGGAGGGAGGCGAAGATTCTGTCTAGACTTCACCATCCTAATATAGTAGCATTCTATGGGGTGGCACCTGATGGACCTGGGGGCACACTGGCTACAGTGACCGAGTACTTAGCAAACGGCTCACTTAGACACGTCCTCTTAAAGAAGGACAGGTGAGCTGGTCTGTTTCTCGATTCTCTGTCATATCTGAAAACTGATCCATTGAAGGGTTGCAGAGGACTGGATCGACGTAAGAAGGTTATAATTGCACTTGATGCTGCTTTTGGCATGGAATACTTGCATCTAAAGAACATTGTTCATTTTGATTTGAAGTGTGACAACTTGTTAGTTAACTTGGGTGATCCTCAACGGCCCGTATGCAAGGTTGGTTGTTAGTTATTACACCAAACCTGAAATATACAAATGAAACATATGGCATTGTTGTTCGAATGTGTCTCAGGTTGGTGATTTTGGACTGTCAAGAATCAAACAGAACACTCTTGTATCAGGTGGGGTCCGTGGGACGCTGCCATGGATGGCCCCGGAGCTTTTAAATGGAAACAGCACTCGGGTTTCTGAGAAAGTTAGATCTCTATTTATAACAACCATGTCCCATTCATAATTTTTCTTTGATTTCAAAGAGAGTGTAGGAACATGAACCATGGGTTCTTGCAGGTGGATGTTTTCTCATTCGGCATTGCAATGTGGGAGATTCTGACAGGAGAAGAGCCATACATAAACATGCACTGTGGTGCCATCATAGGTATCGGTCTGAATGAATACGCACATTTTCCTTAGTTGATATGAAAGATAACACCGAATGTAATGTATACATGTTTTGTGGTTTGAAGGTGGAATCGTGACCAACACGTTGAGGCCACCGGTGCCCCAACGGTGTGATCCAGAGTGGCGGAAGTTGATGGAAGAGTGCTGGTCACACGAGCCGGAAGCTAGGCCCTCATTCACGGAGATAACAAACAGGTTGAGACTTATGTCCAAGCCACTCCAACCTAAGAGATTTGGTAGAGTTTCTACATAAGTACAATGCATACTTCATCGGACAAATCATGTATCCTTCTTCTTCTTTCTAACGAGAAGAAGAAGAAGACAAAGAGGAGGAAGAGGAAGAAGAAGAAGAAGGAGAATTGTTTGGTAATCTCATGTTTTCTTGAAAAAAATTTATTTTAAAGATGGATATGCATGCATGCTGATAGAAAAATGTATATTGCAATCCATATATTTATATATCCATGTATAGTTATTAAAGTTTGAAACAAGGTGTTGAAATTTCATGAGTTGATTCTCACTACTTAATTTTTTTCTTGACAATTTTGGGAGTTGTTTTGAATTAGTATTGATATTGAGAATAACAATATTTTCTCCTAAGAAAAATAAAATTAGAGTGATAGTTTCGTTTAAGTGAAGATATTTGAAGTATCATTTTAGTGGACCACTGCGTTAGCCTGATTCAGCACGCTGCCATGAAAGAAACGTGCAAGCATTGTATTATTGTTTTTACGCGAAAAATGAGAAAATAATGCTACAAAACTAAATTCATAAACGATAGATAATAATTTGGTATTTGAAATATCTATATTAGATCATTTCACACAAATATAAATCATGAAACAAGGCATATGAATTTAAATTAATGAAATTGGGTCGACCAGGCACTAATATGTGTTCCTTTTGCTTCATACATGTTTTGGGTTTGGGCTTTTTTGTAAACTAATATTTTGATGTTTATGTTATATTAATATGATATTAAATATATTGATATGACTTCATATAAAAAACGAAAACTAATGTCACAAACTCGTAGGTTTAGATCTATTTGGATCCAATTTGATATCAGACTACACTTATCAACAACCCATTAGATGAGTCATGATAATGGGACAAAATTTTGAAAAAAAAAAAAGAAAGATAAATTAATTAAAAATGCTCAACCGCTCCGGGAGTGTGGTTGACCAACCCATCCCACAATTCATGATAGTACCCGATTATGTGTCATGTATTTAATTATAATTGGTTGTAGTTAATTTTTATGGATATAATTTAGATTCTTGATAAATGATATTATTTTTATTTCATTTTATTTAAAAAAATCAAAATTTCTATCTTTTTTAAATCTGTAAATAGAGTCTAATATTGACATATTTTGAATCACAATTTGAAATTCTCTACTTTTTCTCAATTTCAAGTTCTATCTTCTTCTTTTTTTTTACATTTTGAAATTCACTCTTTTCTCATATAATTTCTTTAATTTCTTATATGTATTCAAATAATCCTAATTATTATCCGAACTCTCAAATTTTTTCAAACTTTGATGATTTTGTTAACTTTGGAGATTACCAAAACTCTCAATATCATCAAAGCTTTCAATTTTCTCCAAATCTCAATTAAGTTTCTATTTTCGAACAAGTTCAAACATCACAAAATATCTCAAAATTTGTTCCAAAATGTTCAACAAACTAACCTCTCCCAAAAGGTTAATTGGTGTGTGAAGAAAGATGTTACTCTTATGTCATCTTGGTGTTTCATTAGTGAAAATAGAGTGCATGGCAAAATCAAAAAGGTCCTTCAATATGATGACAAGTTCATAAAATATTTTTTGAAGTTTGAGCAGAAAATCCTGAAATTACGAAGGAAAGAAATGTGGATTCATTGAAAGGTGGCTTCAAACGACTCCATGAAAATGGAAACAAGTAGACTGTGGCTTCCAAGGAAGCACATAGTCGAAAAAGGAGTGGAATGAGCCAGAAAGATGTTGAGAAAGAAGTTCATACCAGTTTTGAAGCAAATGACAATAAGTTTCATGATTTAATTGTATTTAATGAAGTAATGTGTAAATATTCAAAATGGAAGCTGAAATTAGATCATGATTCAACATGTTTCCATCCTGAAAATGAGGAGGGTGACAAAGAAAGTGGTGGAAGTTCAAAAGGAGCCAAAAACTAGTAAAGATTGTGAGTATTATATTCCCTCAAATTTAGAAACTCCAAGTAGTGGGTGTTTAATCATTGCTCGTCCTTGAGGTAGAGATAAGGCGAAAAATAAAGGGAAATGTAAGATCTCACAATCATTTTCTACTAATGACGTTGCTGGTGAAATTCGTGCATTGAGGCTCATTAGAGACAACAAAGTTGAAGTAATGAACAAATTGGGGAACACAAGAATCAATTGGAGCATAAGAAATTATGTTGATTACATTGCTGTTGAAATATCACTTATTCCTAAAAGATGAAGAGATGAAACGCAATTTAATGGTTATTGTGTTTGGACAGTAAATTTATTTATTTTTCATGTAATTTAGTCTATCATTTTTATTATTATCTTTTAATTTCACTTAATTTAAGTCTTTTAGTTGATTTCATGTAATTGTTTTGTCTTTTTAATTATGTAACTGAATTGTCAATTCTACTTTAAATTCACTTTTGAACTTTTCAGAACTTTCACATGCATATATAACTTACATATTTAAATTGAATTCACATGCATTTATCTCTCCATCTATGAGTTGTCACAATCACACTTTATGATAGATTTCACATTTATTGTTGATGTGGAAGAGATTAGTAAAGCATCTTGATGCTCAATAACCAATAGAATATGTATTGTTGGTAGAATTCAAAATGGAAATAAGTTTTAACTCCGAATTAGAATTTTCTAGTATACTACATTTCCATAAGTATATCAGTGAGACGAATAAGACTCACAACTTTGCGATGTGTAGAGTTTAGAGATCATATTCAAACATATGTGACCCATTTAACAGTTTTATTATTTTTGTTATCTTTTTTTTTTGCTTTTCAAATCAACGAGATTTATGATTTTTTAGGATCATAGATAGAACTGTCAAAACAAGTCAAGTTCGTTGGGCCGGCCCGCCCGCCCCGCCAAACAAAAATGGAGGGTTGGGTTGAGTAATTTTAGGCCCGCAAAAAAGTGGGTCAAAGTGGGTTTGACCCGCGGTGGGTTGGCCCGTCTTTATCTTTTATATATATTTTAATTATTTTTTATAAAAAAAATAAAGAGAAATGTTTAATAGTGATGATAATTCATACATCATGCAAGCAATGTGTTATAGAATATTGATATGTGTTATTTATATAGAAATTAAGAGATTTATGAAAGCATTATTTTTAAAATTGCTTTCATATATTATATGTAATTAAATGTATATATATCATATTAAATGTATATATATGTTACATATATACTCAATTTCCTTTGAAAAAATTAAAAAAAATTAAAGAATAATTTGGTGGGTTGGCCCGCCTAACCCACAACCCAACGATAGGTTGGGTTGGGTTGGGATTTTGAGACCCGTCATTAGAAAAATCCACCCCACCAAATGAAAGGTTATGGTGGGTTGTGAGCCGACCCGTCGGCCCGTATTGACACCCTTGATCATAGATAGCCCTACAAATGAGGTTTGAGGTAGACACGCCCATCCGGTTCGAAAACCGCCGAACCGGGCCAGTTCGAACCGGCGGTCAACGATTCGATGAACCGTTGACCGGTTTCGGTTCCGAACCGTAACCGGAAATCGTAATTATCCGGTTAGGTTACGGTTCGCGATTTTTTGAACCGGAAAACCGACGGTTCCGAACCGCCGGTTTAGAAATTTTTTTGAAATCGACGGTGGCGATCTACGGGCCCTTGGAGATCAACGGTCAAGATGAAGAAACCGGATCGAACCATCGGTTCAAACCGAACCGGAACCGGCGGTTCGAACCGGAGCGTCCCCCCCTTTTTTTTTGAATTTTTTGAAATCTATAATTTTTTTGAAAAACCGGCCCGAACCGGCGGTTTAACCGGAACCGCCGATTTCAGAACCGGAACCGGCCTATTACCCTTTCCGGTTCGGTTTCGATTCGACCATTTCAAAAACCGAAACCCGCGGTTCCGAACCGGAACCGGAAAACCGGATGAACATGTCTAGTTTGAGGTAGAAAAAGAAATAGAGATTAATAGGAAAATAATGATGTATTTATGGGCATAGCAGTATGGCACGCATTTCAATGGCTATTCACCGCCATTGTTGTGTCACGCTCCCTCAAGCGCGTTCTCCTACTCTCTTTTGACGCCTCTAATCAAAATCTTACCCACTTAAATTAAAATGGTAAATAATTATATAATTACTAATTTAACGGATAATATAATTATTTTATATTAAGGAATATTTTCCAATATTTGTAAGATAGGCACGCGCCTAGACGAACTTTCCCCGAGTCAATAGATGTATCTAATTGCCACGTGGATCTTATCCACAATTAGAAAAATAAGAAAATCTTAATATTTTATTTCAGACTTTTACTTATTGAATTCAGAAAAAGTTATGGATTGATATAATTATGCTTTTTTTTTATAACACTAATTATGAAAATAATTTAAAAAGAATTCTTTGCACCTTTAAATTTTTTGCTCGGAATCATTTTACAATTGATTAATTATTGAAATACATAAATAACTTCAAATCTAAGTTATCTTTATATACTCCCTCCATCATGGTTAACTTTGTCTACTTTCCATTTGTGTTTGTCTCATCTTATTTTGTCAGCCCAAAAATGACAAAGAAAAATTTACTCCCTTATCCCTCCATTTCTTTCATTTTACTTACTTTGCACTCAAAAAACACATTAATTACAAAACTGTCACTCAAAGACATTAAAATAACACATCACATCAAATTCAACAGTTTTTTCTTAGGATTCATACCTGTCAACCTAGGCAAAGTTAGCCGGAATGGAGGGAGCATAATCTATAGACTCAAAGTTAGGAAAATATTTAATCAGTCTCTTGCGCCTATGTCGATAATACATAAATGCATTATTAAAAGGATTCTACATTTAGATTCAATCTTTCATATTGTTGTGAAAATGTAGCCTTTGAACAAATATTGTTTAAAATTTATATAATTTACGGAATTTTAAAATAACATTAACAACATAAACTGCTTAATATAAAATTCACAAAAATTCATATAAAATAGTGACACGGATAGTTACGGAGCCCAACAACATGTCAATTATAGTGATTGAGTCGTGAATAAAAGTTTGTATAATGATCTTACAAGATACTAACTTTCGTGAGACTCGTCTTATAAGAGATTTTCATAAACACTTCATAATTAACGTATGAATTTATGAAAGCAACTTTGATTAATAGATAAATAGTACTCCCTCCGTCCCGCTCCAACTTGCCTACTTGTCATTTTCGTCCGTTCCAGTCGAACTTGTCAACCCCAAAATGGCAAAGAAATAACATTTTTTTAATCAAAAAGTAACCAAAAAGTCAAAAAAGGTGGACAAAAGTATAAAAAAATACTTTTTAATCAAAAAGTAACCTAAAACAACAAGTCAACATGTATTTTCTTAGGTTTCGTGCCTAATAGGTTACTTGGACCGGAAGGGAGAGAATATTAGTTTCACGAAAAGTATCCCTAAACTCTCGATTATAATGACGTCAGCTGCCGATAGAAATGATACAAGGGATAAATTCAACGTTCCCGTCACAGTTCCCAATATCATCGCGAAAGAGTATATATAGAAGCTTACTCCAATCCAATCCGATTTCATTTTGATTTCTGCGATCTTTTAGAGAGAGAAAAGAAGACGATGGATAAGGCAGTTGAGAGACAGAGGGTTTTGCTGCAGCATCTCCGTCCATCCTTCACTTCCTCCTCCCTTGAAGATATTGAATCTTCACTTTCTGTCAGTTTTTTCATCTCTTTTGGATCAATTTGTGTTTTTACTGTTTACATTCAGTCTTTTTTTTTTTTTTTTTCCTTTTAAGGTTTTATTGATGCACTTAGCTGAATCTCGTTGCAATTTGAATGAATCGTGGTGTTAAAATAGCTGGATTAATTTTTGATGTATGAAGTAGATTGGCTGTGTGATTGAAGATTTGATTTTTTTTTTTATTATTATTTGGGATTGAAATGAAAATTTTGAAACAGAAGTGTTTCGGCTCTAATTTGAGTAAAGATTACTGCCTTTTCAATTAGACTGGCTCAATTTTGGACTGGTTTCTTCATTCTGAGGATCAATTGTAGAATTTTTCTCGCTCAAGTTATAGACTATAGTAATATCTACTTATGGTCTTTACCCGAGATTACGTGTTTCAATTGAGTGCGCAATAGATTTTCTATTATAAGCTAGTACAGAGAGTGTAAAAAGGATGCGTATAAGACTTAGACAATACAAAGGAGAAATGGCCGTTGGGCAACTTGAAGTTTGTAAGAGAATAGAAGTTGTACATAGATCTTGATCCATTGGGGCGAAGGTGAGATGTTATAAAAAAATTGTGACTTGGAACATCTTTAAGCATGTAGAAAGATGAGATCATTTTAACAAAAAGAGTGAGGGTTTACTGCATTTGCCAATAGTGACAAAGAGAAAGTAGTATGCTATACTTGATTTATAAGTTAGTTTGATCCTTTGGTTTGTTGTCAATTTGCTTTTATGTGATTGCAAATTAACAATTCATAAAGTTATAATTTTGAAAGCAATTCAAGTTAACTGTTATCTCTGGATATTTGTTCGTTTAACCGCTCTCAGAAGTTTGGAATTTAAATAGCTTTGCAACAAAACTGAAAACTTTGTGAAACTTGTACTTCAGATTCTTTTTTGTGGGATACTATTTCTGAAGTCTATAGATAAGTCTTATCTATAGCTTAGATCTGACTCTTCAGAGGAATTTGATACTTATCTGCAAGAGACTTGAATGTGATCTTGCATGACTGACAGCTAACTTTATGCTGCACAAATATGGTGGTATGCATTTTCCTTTATCCTTATTGTGTTAATTGAACTTGGGTTTTGTTCTTTCATGAAGGCATCAATATGTTCAGCAGGGGATAGTGCAGCATATCACCGTTCTTCAGTGTTCGGTGATGATGTGGTTATAGTGGCGTAAGTATCTATAATATCAGAGATGTATTATTGCTCAAGTTCCTGCTTATCTAAGTAAAATTATTGGTATTCATTGGTGATTCCACTGCCCAATATCTTCTATTTTTTGCTTGTAGCGCCTATCGAACTGCACTGTGCAAAGCGAAGAGGGGTGGCTTCAAAGATACCTATCCTGATGATTTACTAGCACCAGTCTTGAGGGTCTGTTTGGTTCTACCACCATGTCCCTTTAAATTCTTGCTTTGCAGAAGTTTAAACTCAAAAATAAATAGTTTTGCTGCTTATTTAACAGGCTGTGGTAGAAAAAACAAATGTTAGTCCAAGTGAAGTTGGGGACATTGTTGTGGGCACAGTGTTGGCACCAGGCTCCCAAAGAGCAAGCGAATGTAGGATGGCTGCATTTTATGCCGGTTTTCCTGGTATGCATCTGTAAGTGAAGCAAAACATTTGCTTTGGTATGAGAATGTTACTGATGCTAGTGGACTGTCTTGAATGCAGAAACCGTACCTGTTAGAACTGTGAATAGGCAATGCTCATCTGGTCTTCAAGCTGTAGCTGATGTGGCGGCAGCAATCAAAGCTGGATTTTACGATATTGGTACAGCATTTCTCTTTCCTTGTAGACATAACATGAAAATAGTTATTCTCTCTGTTACTTCAGTTACTTATCTTATTTCGAATATAGGGATTGGTGCTGGGTTGGAATCGATGACCTCTAATCCTATGGCTTGGGAAGGATCAGTCAATCCAAGAGTAAGACTCCTTTCTCTAATACAGTACTTAGGTTCTTTGAAATATCTTTCAGTTTGTCGGTGTTGACACCAGTTAACAAATATCAGGTGAAAACAATGGCACAAGCGCAAGATTGCCTTCTCCCAATGGGCATTACTTCAGAAAATGTCTCCCACCGCTTTGGTGTTACAAGGCAGGAGCAAGATCAGGCTGCGGTACAATAAAAACATAGATATAAATCTGCTAGATTATATGTTGGCTTCAAGTCTGCTTGTCATTGATGTCTCACGAATTCCTTATCAGGTTGATTCACATAGAAAAGCTGCAGCTGCCACTGCCTCAGGAAAATTTAAAGATGAGATAATACCAGTGAAAACTAAGGTAAGAGACTAAAAGTTTTAGCATTCTTTCTTTTGTATTTAACTCTTCACTTCAGTTGGGTTTACATGTCTGTTTTGCTTCCTCTTCTAATAATACTTGAATTTGTCGGTTGAAGATTGTGGACCCAAAAACTGGAGATGAGAAACCAATCACTATAACTGTTGATGATGGCATACGACCAAGCACCACAGTCGCAGACCTTGGCAAGCTGAAACCTGTCTTCAAGAAAGATGGCTCAACCACTGCTGGTAAGTAGGGTTGTTCCATCGTAATCCTATCTAAAAGTGTAAAGTCTCCTATATTAATTATATTACACCTTACCTCAGGGAACTCTAGCCAAGTAAGTGATGGTGCTGGAGCTGTGCTCCTCATGAAAAGAAGTGTTGCTATGCAGAAAGGACTCCCCATTCTTGGTGTATTCAGGTTTGTGGAAATTTGAGACGTGAATCCTGCATGTATGCTGCTATGAACCCTGCATGTTCAAGCTCAAGCCATCTGAATCTGAATACTTGCAATTATTCATCGAAATAGTTTTGGTTCAGTTTGTTTCGTATAATCTCTTTCATCCAAGTCACTATCATTCAGCATTCATTCACAGTGACTTACTTTTTCCTTGTTTTATTACTCCATTGAGACCCTCTGAATATGTTTTTTTCCAATGCTGTAAAGATTTACATGAGCAAGAGGGGTTAATGGGCACACTAGATTTCTCTGGTTTAACATGTCGTGATATTATTAATATACCTGCAGGCTACATGAGGAGAGGAAGCTAATAGTACTGAATTTAGTTTTCTCTATTATTGTGCTCTGCAGGAGCTTTGTTGCTGTTGGTGTAGATCCTGCAGTCATGGGTATTGGTCCAGCAGTTGCTATCCCTGCCGCCGTCAAAGCTGCCGGCCTTGAGCTTGGGGACATTGATCTTTTTGAGATAAATGAGGTAATTCACAACACCTACCCCCACCCCCCACCCCAAAAAAAATTTTTGGTTTATTAGTAATTTTCTGTTTTGGAGTAATGCAAGTGTTATTGTTGTGGATGATATTCAGGCATTTGCTTCACAATATGTGTACTGCCGTAAGAAGCTTGAACTTGACCCTGAGAAGATCAATGTGAATGGAGGTGCCCTGGCAATTGGACATCCTTTGGGCACAACAGGTATATTATTTATTCACATTCATTATTAAATTAATTAACCAGGAAAATCAATTGGTATGCTGATCATATTGTTGTTGACGGAATTTATTGTTTGCTTGGAAACTAGTGTTTTCGTCTGGTTTATATTGCATCATTCACTTCTTGGTTCACGTTTTAACAGCCCTGTGACATGTCAGGGGCAAATCTGGCTAGGAATGTTGTAGAGAGCACACCTTTTGGTTGCGTTTAATGTGAATGTTAAAGGGTTTCCTTCAAATTCATGACAACGTTCTGTGGACTTTTTTACATATTCAAGTCTTTCAATTTCAAGTCTTCATGGATTTAACAGCCACTTTCATCTATGCTGCCATTATTATGGTTGACTTCATCACCAAATATTGATCTGAATATAATATTTATATGATAACAAAAAAGCTACCTTCAGGTTTAACCTTTAAAAAAATATGTCACACATTGAAACTACAAATACCATTGGGTTTGTATTTTTCTTTCTTACCCACCTGAAATGTTTATAATTTACTAGTATGTTAAGACCTCATGGGTAGTTTTTGTAGTTAATTCTTATTTGTGATCGATCGCAAGCTCCTTTGTAAGCTTGAACACGTATTAGAATTTTTCCGCATGATTATTACTTTTGCAGATGTACTGATTAATGTTTAAACACTATGATGTCCTTGCAGGAGCTCGTTGTGTTGGTACCTTGTTGCATGAAATGAAGCGTAGGGGGAAAGATTGTCGTTTTGGTGTGGTGTCGATGTGCATAGGTCTCTCTTTTGTCCTCTTCCTCCCTCCCTACCCCCCCCCCCCCCCCCTCCCTAAATTATTTCATCTCTAGGCTTTAGGATGAGAGAAATTTATGATTGTTGAATTTCTACTGCAGGCACGGGCATGGGTGCTGCTGCTGTTTTTGAAAGAGGTGATTCCTGCGACGAGCTTTGCAATGCACGAACTGTGGATAAACACATTCATCTTCTATCCAAGGATGCACTTTAAGAGAAATCTGAAAGTTCTTCAATTTACAAACTCAAATAATGTTGATCTAAAATAAATTTAGACTTTCCTTTGGATATTTGAAACCCCTATAATCACAAAATTTACTCCTTTTATTCTATAGTATTTGGTGTCAGATTTAAAGAATAAGTTTGTATTGTTGTGCCTTTTGGAATCATTGTTCCCTCCTATTTAATTCTACCATATTTATAAGAAGTGTTTTATTTTCAATTTCATAGTTTGATCTTTATGAGTCTGCTACACTAATTCATGTGCTTTTGAATTTCATAAATACACTGAAATCAGAGAGCAACATTGTATTATTAAATTTACTCTTTAACATATTTGTTAGACAGAAATTATTAGTGGCATTCTAATACCATTGTCAAATTCAAGCCTGTGAATTCTGTAACGTTGCAGATATCGATAGGTCCTTTTTGACATAGTTGTTTTCTCATTAAAAGGAAAATATGTTTGTTGGCCCATACCTTTGATTTAATCCCATAGATATAAAGTTTGGTTGCAAATCAAAAGGGAGAGAACAAGCTATATGTAAACTGTATGCTCCAAAGGCAATGAACTAACTAAATTATGAGGCTAGGCATTTCTCTCAATGCAGCAATGTCGTTATCTCAGAATGGAGTAAGTTATGAACTCAGTCGAAGTGAACTGAAATGGTTGACGTGGGACGGGATTCCTGCAGTAAATTAGACAATCAGTATCATTACTCGTAGCATAGGATATGAATTCAAAGATGGCGAGGAAGGATTAAAACTCACGGTCGAGGCCCATAAACTTTGATTTGGCGCACATGAGTATCCCTCCCATTTAGATGATTAGACAAAACAGCAATTTGTAACATGAAAGTATTCACAAAAGTTTCCCTGAGACATCACCAAGAATTTTCATTACTTTTCTGATAAATGATTAAGAACACAGGAGATATAAACCGTGACCACATTGAGAAGATTTATGCTCATAAAAGTAAGAGAACCATTTTTAAGTAACAAGTAACAACTATATAATGCGTACAAGAGCTCACATGATATTCAGATAGCCAAATGTAGGAAAATATTGGAATGAGCATTAACGAGTTCGAAAAGAATTCTATTATGAAGTTCTGGTCTCGAATTAAATAACAAGTCTGAGCATAGCTGCATACGAAACCAAGGGAAAAGGAGGAAAAAATGCTTTGAAGAATTGAGTTAGATTGCTAAAGAATGTAAACAGTTGACAAAGAAGATTGACTCAATAATATAGGAAACCTTAAATGTAAAAGGTATTTCACAAGACTACTTTTTTTTTATGTTGTAAATAAGGAGACTGAATCTGAAACTCTGGATTTAGCATCTCATAACTATTTCCATGAGCATAATTAGCCAGCAATAATCAATCACTTTGAACAAAATATATGCTGCTAAAATGCACAAGAATGTCGCCATGAACAACTTTAAATGAAAATAATCATTCGTCGAGAGAAGGATTTGGGTATATCACCTTGGATCAGTCCCAGACAATGATATGTAAACCCAGCCCGTTGGCTTAACAAGCTCGACCGCCTTAATCTCCTGAACAATCATTGTAAGGGCAAATCGAATCAGAACTTGTGGTAGAGCTTATGCTAACACATCTGATGAACTGGAATAAAATCGCATACCAAATGGAAAATCACTCAATCTTAGTGGAGTTTATGCTACTAAACTGATGAACGAAAATGAATCACTATTGTTTACTACTCAAACTGCACTTCATCAATCATCCCCCAAAAACAGACAATCTCCTATTATGAGAAAGACAAGATTACCTTCAAGTTATGGAATCCATCACCAGCACGAATCGAGATCTTACTAGGTGTGTAGCTCTCATCAAGCTTGAAATCTACATACAAAACAACCAATTGAAGTTTCACTTTTTTCTGGAACTGGATATTGACTAGATGAGGCTGTGCACCATCAGACCTAAAAATCCCAGAAAAAAAAAAAAAGAGGGAATCAGAAAGATGGAACAAATCGGCATATGTTCACTTTCAGATATCAATTAAACCTAGCAATTTGGTCTACAACAGTAAGGAGATGAAGAGTACTGACTGCCAGTAGGTCTCGAGATTGTCGTCGCGGAGGGAAGAGACACCGTTTCCTGGCTTGCAGGAGCTGACGCTCCAGGCAGCCTTCTTCGCCATCTCCCGTAGGTCGCCGTCCACCACCAGCTGCTGGTTTCCACCCGTCAGCTTCCCCTCCTCCTCCCCCTCTGACGAATCCGCCATTTTTACCTCAAAATTTGATTCAATTTGTGGTGCTAAACCCTAATTCGAAATATCTATGCCTATATAACATTGAATCCTTTGAGATAATTACAAAATTGCTATAATTTCCCGCCCAAACCACAAGGAATTTTTGGAAAAGATATTCCAACTCTTTTCACCACTTTCAGAACTTGTTGAATACTTTTTGCTGAAAAGTTTAAGTAGGCTACATCCGCTGCGGTAAGAAGGAGCAGGCGAGGACGACGGCTAGTGGAGATAGGCGGCGCGTGGGTTGAAGTCGGAGAGATGAAACCACAACGGATGCTTTATTATATCAGAAATGGGCTGGTGAAATTGGGCCAGGCCTTTTTGAATAATAGCAATTGAATTAATTTGATATTTTGAGTATAAAATAATCTATTCCATAAATTTACATTCTAATGTCCAAAATACCTTGATAAGAGTACCGAATTTACAATCACATATTTTATCTGTATGATCAAAACCATGTTTGGAAATTTAAATAAATATTTTTTAAAATTATAGTGGAAGGTCTTAGAAATTTAACTTGAAAAGTAGTTTTTTTTAAAACTAGAAAAAAAAGGTACATATAAAAATATAGACTAAATTATATGAAAAGATGTTTATAAGTCTGAAAACTAATAAAATCTAAAAAAACAGCAATTAAATCTGGATAGTTAACAATAAAAGGTCACAAGAATCAATCTAAAAATGCAAGATCAACAAATACAATTTTAAATATAAATATATTTCTTTATCTAAGTGTGGAAAAAATAAAGATAAATTTTAAAAGTATTTAGTGATATCATTATTGTTACTGGTGGTCTTATTGTTGTTATTACGCAATAGTACGTGAAATTAATGATCTAATAAGGTTTTTTTTTTTCCAAAATACTGTAAATTAACAACATTTATATAAATACACACTTTGATGAGGCTTTCTCTTGTGAACTAGAACTCATTTAAAGATCTAACCGAAGATAATTCATTTCGACTTCGAAATAAGGTGGAATAGATTTGATGAAACGCTACGTGTGAGATGATATCACCAAGTTTTCGTCTCTATTTTAATCTATAATAGATCATTAGAAACTTCGTAAAAACCTTCAAGCAAAAGCTAAGAGCCACGTTACGAGGATTTTGCACACAACGAATCGTGTGTCTTATCCTACATTATTGCATTCATCTCCAAACAGAGCGCAAAACACAAACCTAAAACAAGTAGCTTCTTCATTGAGGAGTATCATGTGATACCAAAAACGTATATAACCATGCTAGCTAGTTGTGTTGTGTCACTATCGACAGATAATATCATCACAAACCCGATCAATAAAATAAATATACACAACTTCAAAAGATATGTAATTCCTCCACTCGTAAATATACTACTGCTTGTGAAATTTAGATTCACCTGGGACAAAAGAAATGAAGTAGAGGAAGAGCATATCAGGTTATGGATGACTTGCAAACTGGACATGATGTTCTCCTCCTCAGCCATGGATCGATGCACTGTGAAAGTCGTAAGATGTCAGAAATTAAGCATGATAAAAGTGTGTTACCTAATCTTTGAAAGTTAACTATAAAGAAAGAACACAAAAAAGCCACACTCCCACATGCAAAAAGAATGACATAAGGAGCAAAAAGTTCGTACATCTTTGTGAAATTTGTGTAGACAAGGGAGGTGGCGGATTGTGTCTCCAATGGTTGGAGTATCGAGACAAACTGCACAGACTTCTTCAAAATTATCACTCTGCATACAAAGATCAATAGAATAAGCTAGAAATATGAAATTGTGTTCTTGAAGATGCATGTTGAATACATGATTTAGTGACTGAGGTAACATGTGAGTATACATGTCATCTGCAGTATTGTTTCAAGGATGACTTACCTGCACTGTTGATTGTGGGAGGCCATTAATCTGATGAATAGTTGCACCACCATGATGATGGTTGTTCTCGTCAAGAGCCAATAGCATTTCATAATCATCCCTAATCACATAATAGATAGAAAAGTTAGGTCTTGTATCTCTAAGAAAATCTATCAACAAATATAAGCCCAAGAGAAGAATATGAAAAATCGAATGTTTGTGGTGATATATTGATAGATCTTAAACTAAATAAGAGAAATGAAATGGTGCTTCTATCGCTTCATCTAGCCATCTCACCATTGATATTTCCTTTGTTCACTCAGATTAAATTCTTACCACAAAACCCTAGTAAATCAAACAGCATATTCTCTAGTGAGAGGAGCATAAAAAAGGGCATGGTGCTCTTATAAGAGTTCATTTGTGATTCCAATTCCAATCGTGTACCTCATATATGAATGTATGATCACATGCAGACGTTTCACTAATCTGAACGGTGAAAAATTCTTACTCATTAAAATCGCGATCAGGTTGAAGGATGCGTGGGCTCACTCCCATGTCACTGAACTCCTCCAATGCTCCCAATATATGCATTCTCTGCAGTACGAGGAAGATAGTATTGTAAGAAATAATAAATACAAATTTCACAGCATAAATACATGTCCATCAACAAAAGGAGTTGGTTTAATTCACCCCACACTCTAACGTATACAACAGAAAAGAGAGAAGACAAACATTAATCAACATCATCCATCTTGTTCATATATAAAATCTTAGCATCATCTTATTTCTCTATGTTGGCAAAAGATAATTCATTCCTCAGTTGAAGTGTCATATTGTGTTATATATGATAAAAGAAACTCGATAAGAGATAGGTTCTCTGCATGTTACCATGGATGATTCTAATGGACATGCAACTGTATTTGTCATCATAGTCCCATTTTCACTGTAAATAGGTTGCAGCAACAGTAGATACATATATTGCACAGCTACTTGGAAAAAAAATATTGAATGGAAATGTTTGGATTAAATTAAGCAATCATAAAAGAAGATGCATCAGAAGAGACACTTGATTAGCAGGCCAATACATTTAGCTAATCCAAAAATAAAATCATGCACAAGTTAATCAAAACAGGGATAAAGACTACTACCATATCAACATCCATCTCTCGAGGGAAAATGGATGTTCTTCCTCTAGAAGGTAATAAGGTCCGGGCTTGTCCTGGAAAACGACTCCTCAGCCTTGTCGTTCTTCCCAATATCGAGGACCGAGCCAGAGCTCCCCTACGAGGGGCATTTGAAGAAGACCGAGACGGGGATTGTCTAACCAAGTGGGGCATCAATCTCTGCTAAAAAAACATTTGAAACTTTTCAGGAGAATTAATAGATATAAATTACAAATGATAGCCATCCAAATCAATTCTATCACTATTCTTAAGACATATAATGCAATTTCCTAAAATTAACAGTATCCATTATCTGGACATGAGAAACAATAAGTCAAATTTAGAACATGTTTAAGGAACTTCAACCAGCTCAGCTAACTAAAAGGATTTCAAAACATGGAAAATGTCATCTATGTGGTCCTTTGACAAATGGACTGGGCAAATCAATCTTAGGTTCTCTGCATTTTCGTACTTTCTGCTATTCTTCGCTATTTAGTGCTATATTCAATAAAATTTTGACATCATACCATTTGGACCAGGTTGAACTGGTCAAGCGAGGCTTCTGCTTTTGCCTTGAGTCCAGTTATACAAACAAAGAAACAAAGCATCTGGGATATCTTGAAGGAGTCTTAACATGTTAGGTCACTTAAAAAGATCATCATCTCAATGAAAAGTTAATTCTTTCATCATCGTTAGCAGCAGCCCAATCAGTTCCATCTTCATTGTCACTCTTTTCCCACAGAAATAATTTCAACAAAAAATCTGCTAGCTCAGGGGAAGGATACCATATGTATGCCACACATACATGGAAGAATAATTCTTGAAACAAAAGAGAACTTCATCCTTACATTGTCAAAGGTGGCCTAAAAGTCCACAATGGGACCAACAACCACAATAAAGCTAGTGCAACTTGATGCAGAGAACCAAGAATTTCGCTCTATTAAATGATACGACAAAATGTGTCACGTGAAGTTACGAATAAAACTACTGTAAATCAGCATCTGATCAGAAGTTTTTAATAATCTCTATTAGCTTCATATGGTTCAGAGAGAGGAACTTGCACAGTTGACAACTGATTCCATTGGAAGGAAATGGAAGTTATAGATGAGTTGTCGAAAGAGATACACCTAAGAGATACACATCAAGAGCACACAAAGAGCTGATTTCAAAATGCTATAAATGCTTCATTGTAATGATAAACTCACTGCATCTGATACAGGGCGCCTTGCCCTAGGAGGTCCGTAATTGGAGCCCTCCTGGTGCTGCAAGGCCAGCGCTAGGTGCTCATCAACCTGCCATCAAAATGAAAAATGCATGGGAAGTTATAACAATATAAATGCCTCACTGTAGATCAGAACTTGTGAAAAAAGAGCTGAAATGCTTAGAAATATGAATGGGCCACAAACCTCCTCGAAAACAGGCACTTCATTGTAAAATTGTTCTTGAAGTTCACGAGCCAGAAGTTCATCTGCTTCAACCTGCCTTTCCCTGGTATCTTCATCATGATCATTTCGTCTCAGTTGAGGAGATAGTTCATCAACCTCAATAATTTGCTGTAAGTTGTCCACATCACTAGAAGTAGATTTCGAATGGCCTGTTTCTGCAGCTGAGCTAAGAAAAACAACTTCAGGATCAGCAGAGACTAATGTAGAACATTCACCACGACTACTTGAGGTGGATCCCTGCTTCTGCCTTTTCATAAGTGAGTCTGCAGCAGAACGAGGGCCATTTAGCCGTCCCAATCGACCCCTTGGATGGGATACTGATTCCCTTAAAGGGGCAACATGCTCAGAAGATGTAAAATTTGGGTCCTTGAAATAATTGCCACTGCTTGCAACACTAATTTCTTTTTGTTTACGTTCCAACCTATTTTCATGGTGTTGAGTGGGGTTTCTTGAGGCTTCCCTCTCTCTAATCGAATGGTGTTCCTTATCAGGTGATGGCATTCTTATTTCTCTAATACGATGACGAGTATTTCTCCATCCACCTGATTCTTCAATGCTTCTGCTCGTAGCCCTGCTGAAATCAATCATTTCCATAGGTCAACAAACCAATTACATGTGTTTCTATTATGGTGGATTGAAACTTGAATCTGCTCGCTTAAATAACCTTCTTGCTTGTTTTTCTGGTAAACAACTTTACTTTTCACGATTTATCAGATACTGTAGATAAATTCACTTCGCTTGATATTATCTAATGCTGCTTCCTGTATGCATGTGATTTATCACGATTCCACCTATCTTCTTATTTTTTTCATTCTGCTCAATCAATGTTTAAGACTTTTAACATATTAGAGGTTTTCTAAAATTGTGATGGAACACTTGAATCTGGGGTTTCTCTACATTTCCAGAGGTCATACCCATATGATGAGAATAAAGCAAAAACCACCAAATAATGAGATTAAAAAACTTGATAACAGAAAATATGGTTTTGAAAACTCTGATCAACCCACAGATCGATCTCATCAAACATGAAACTACTAATTAGGATCATGCTTGGAAGGCAAAAGCATTCTACTACTACATGGTAGAAATCAATACCTGTTATGCAAATCAGGTTCCTTTGATGAGCATGGACGACTTATCACTCCTTTGCCCTTTCTAGTGTGAGAATCGCTGTCTTCAGCAACCAATTCCCTGATGTCAATTGGAATAGGTGGAGCACTAGATGCCACAGAACCATTATTATGTCCAACAGCTACAGAAACATTATTATGTGCAACAGCTAAAGAGCCATTAATGTCCTTTGCAGTCACATGCTTGGCCTTAGCTATGTTATTAGGAGATATACATCCATTTCTTACCAATCTCTTTTGCTTACTCACTCTAGGTGAGGCAATGGAATCAAGAGATAGAAAACCACCGTTTCCAGGTTTCTTATTACCATTACCAACAAAATCCACCCCTTCTCTAAAAGCAGTACTTGAACCAACTCTACCTGTCCCTTCAATGGTACTGGATGGTGCAATCTGGAAATTTGTCTGGCTATGGGGAGAAGTCCCATTACCCAATCCCGATCTTCTTTGGAAGTCACCTTGATTGTTTCCAGGCACTTTGCCCAGGGAATCATTTCCAATAACAGGTTTGGGCAAATTTCTTTCCGTCAGATCTAGAAAACCATCATTTGGAGAAGAAGAAGATTTTGCAGTATATGGTGGTCTCATGGATTGTAAATGTTTCTTATGCATGGATTCATGGTTTGGGTATCTCGGACTCTTCTCTGACACTCCCTTCCGAAATATGTGGGTATTTCTTGAAGATGATGAACTCAGAGACGAAGAAGATGCACTTGTGGTTAGATGATGAGAATTGCTGGGACTGCTAGTACGTTTTGGAGGATGCAAGGACCTCACTCTGCTTCCACTGTCAATGATCATTGGCTGATCTCTATAGCCCTCCTCAAAAAGCTTTTGCTGTCCGTGAAAGGGTGATGAAGAAGTACCATTATCCACTTTGACACCACTCCTCCCATTGATCCCCTGCTTAGCAAATCTATCAGGAGTATCGGGAACTTCCACTACCTGATCAATATCCATCTCATCCATCCTATATATGATAAACAAAAAAGACAGATTGAACTAATATAATAGGCACCAGTTATCATGAATCAGCATCATACTCAAAATAGCAGTTCTCACTCCTCATCAAGTTGATATCATATATAGTATCAAACATCAGAGGATAAAAATATAAAACTTCATCAAATATTCCCATTAGATCACATAAAATCATGTCATACAAATTTCAACAATCTCGTAACAATGCTAAAAAAACAGAACACCTCAAGGATTTACTAAGAGTTGGACCAAAAGTCATTCCAAAAGGGGAGAAGAATAACAACGAAGCATCTTCATTCACAATTTTCGATACCAACACTAAAAATATCATAAAACAATAACAGAAAATCAGAAAAATTAAAAAACCAATATGGCTTTACATAAGTACAGAAAAAAAAAAAAAAAAACACATAAAGCCTAGGGAAAACCGATTAATCCCCAACCTTCCCCCAATTATTTTTTTTTTCAAATCTTAACAAAAAGTTTCGAAAAAGAACAAATATTAATGGAAAAGCTGAAGCCCTTAATGGATTCTTCAGGAAATTAGAAAAAAAACATTTTTTTTTAAATCATAACCCATCGTTCAAACAAAATCAAATTGAAAATCCGGGCTTGATGACATTCATACCTGCTTCTTAATTGAGTTCTCAGAAACTCCAATGGCAGCTGAAGAGTAAAAGAGGATGATGAGAGCAAAACTAAAGTGTGAGAAGGGTTTGATGCTATTCCACACAAATAATCCATTTCCAATTTTTTCACCTTCATCTGTCAAAATTTCCAGATGGTTAAAATTGTAATTTTACCGCAACGATTTATGCGGGTCGGTCAATTTGAAATTTGGAGCCCCTAACGGATCTTGGATTTTTAATTAAATATAAGAGTTAATCATTTTTATTTGAAAAACAAATAGATTTGGTATATCTAGAGCATAAATTTGAATTATATCTTATACAAAAGAAAATGGTTTATTAAGAGCACAAGTTTGAATTATATCTAATCAAAAAAAAAAAAAATCAAACTCTATATCTATTACCTATATAAAAGTATGGATATTTCTTACAATATGATTGTCTATTATATTCTTATATTAAAGATTTTATTTAAGGTTATAATATTAATTTATGATTTTCATATTTAAATAAATTTACAAAAGAATTTTGAACCAAAATCGTATGGAGTTCTATTATGAATAGGACTCTAATTTACTATACATTTTTTTTCAAACTTAATTTAATTTAATATAGATTGTATATCCTTATAAAAAAATTATTATTAAGGTTAATACTATTATAATATTTTTTATTTAAATAATTCATCCTCCACATGCGATGCATGTGCTGATACTCGTCTAATAAAAAGAAAAATCAAACTCAACGGTACAAAGTATCTATCATTCATGGTTGACAAAACCCTAATATTGTTGTTCAAAAACGACAATTTCGATTCGCATTTAATAAGTTGAGATGAGTTAGCCATATACATTAAGAATGTGTGTTTATAAAAATGATATATTTAATAACATTATCCTTTAATTTGTTTTAAGAAAAAGTGTACTTTTTTCTTTTCATTTTTTGAAGGGAAGAAAATTATTAGGATCATCATAACTACATACAGTTAATAAACAATATGAAAGATTAAAAAATGATAGTAACAACGAAGATACAAAATCTCGTGTGAGCATTTAGTAATACTACGAACAAATGGGGAGTTCTTTTTTGATTACAATTACAATTAGAATGGGGAGTCGAACTTGAGGACGAGATATGTACCTGTCACTGAAACCGATAATTTAAGGTTACATAGCAACATAAATAAAAACTTGCGAACAAGCAATAAAATTACAGCCTTGAATTTTAAATAGCATTTTCATAATCAATAGTCACAAGTAGTCAAAAGACTAATAAGCATTCTTGATCATCAAGATCACTAAATTCAACTACTACACTGTTTCACGTTGAGTTTGTACATCGAGTACTACAACATTCAGTCCGATTTATTTTTCTTTTTCTTTTCTTTTCCTCGGACAGATGTCAAATTGTCAACCATCAAACACGGTTGGAAAAGCACGAAAACCTCATTCGGGGTCAGGTGAGCCACCAGGAACCAACTGCATTAAAGAAGCTTATCATTAGCACCACGATTTATTGCACCTGAACGAAAAAGGAAATAAGATGCTAAAGACAAGCTCTGGGAGAAATTCCAACAGCTGTGCTGTACTTACTATGGCAATGTTGTTGCCATTAAGCAAGATTTGATCGAGTTTTGTGATACGGCGTCCTTCAGATGTGATCTCACTGAAATAAACATAGCACTTTAGGTAATAGATGGTTTAACATATATGCAGGAATACTAAAGGTAACAAATACAAATATATTATGGACAAAGCTAATTGAGATTCACAAATAGAAGCATGTTGCAGGAATTACAGCATAAGCACATTCACCTCCATCGAAAAAATGACAAGACTCAGAAAATTTAAATCCTTAATTTACTAGTCATCACCTTAGACTAGAATGAGAAAATAGAAGTGAACTGGTACAATGGTAAATGACACTTGAACAGTAGAAAATAAGTGCAGATTCTAAATGGCATTAAGCATATTAAGTACATTTGTAATTAACTGGAACAAGGACTCAGCTTCTAATTTCCAACATAACATGCTAAATACATCAGGCAATGCTTATTAGATATTTTATTTGTAGAGAGAGAAAACGTGCAAGATTCTAAAAACCAAGGAATTCTTCGTTTGGGGCCTGGCTATCAGATAGGATATATTTCGCAAGAGGAGAACATGCCATAGGCACAAAAAGGCGAAATTAAACTGTTAAGATGACTTGCAGCTAAAAGCCTTCAAGAGGAGGTTCGTTCGTCCAATAAGTTAGACATGTGAATCTTATGAGAGACAATTATGTATAGCTAGGTTTTCAAGCATGCCAGTATATGACAACCCATTGATAGCAAGAGAATTGAAGTCTCACAACAAAATAAACTTTCCTCTATTAAGAGAAATTAACATAATGGGGACTAAAAGTGCAACTATTACAGGCCCCAATACTTGTTTAACCACTTAGTCAGCATAAGGGACACCAAACTATAAAATTTATTTTTTCTCAGATTCTTCCATCTTCCAAGCATAAAAGAGCCAAAAACTACACCTCATTGAATAGTTGCAGCCGAACAATAAAAACGATCAGCAAGCACACATTGATGCTTCCACTTCGGCTCTTTTCCAACTTCTAATCTATCTACATTGCGGACAAGTCTTTCGAGAAAGAGAGAGATCCCCCCTATCACGAAATTCCGATTGATAACATCGTATAATTCAGCATTTCCGACTTTTAACTTTTTCTATTTGAAAAATCCAAATTAAAAACTACAGCAAGTACAATTCCAAGATCCATATTGAGCAAAATGTCTTTCTCAGCTTATGAGAACCGAAAATTCATGATAAGCAAACAGCAGCTCTAGAATTACATTCAAAGTGTCAAAAATTATCACCCTACTCAGACAAACAATTCTTCGATTATTTCCTAATGGTAAAACCAACATCGATTCATCGTAAAAACAAAGAGCAACCTAACAGAAAATACAACATTCAACAGGCAGAGAAACAAAAAAAAAAAAGGGTAAAATCACTAAGCAATGAAATTCAAATATTATGAAAAATCAACTGCATAAATCTAAAATTAACAAAACACATAAATAAATAACATAAATTTTGGATAACGAACTTACTATTCAGTAACATCTTCCAACACCATATTAACATAGACATCGAATCCACGCAGAGTACCAACCAACTCCTTGTCGCCCTTCATTATAACCCATATTTTCGACCCAATACATCGGTCAATCAACTCTGAGACAACAAAAAAACACACACAAACAATAATAAGATCCGAGAAAGCACTTTCAATCAAAACATGGAAAAATCAAAACCCTAATAAGAAAACGAACCTGAAGGGAAGAGCTGCGAGGGATTATTGGACGACATGGAAACAGAATTTGGAAAATTTGAAGGGTTTTGGTTCAAAATTGGTGTAGAAGACGACAAAGCTCACTAAAGAAGCTGTGTTTTCTTCTCTTTTAAGTGCTCGCAAAGATAAAGGGTTGGTTTGTGGGCCGGGCTTTGCCCATTGGATCAACAAATGGGTTATTAAGTACTGGGTTGGATCCGGTTAAGTTTTTTGGACCTCTAAATTTACCTAGTGAATATTTCATCTTTAAATTTTAGTTTTTTATGTTCAAGAATTATCATTTTTTAGTCAGATTATGGGTAGCTTTTTTTTATTTTTTAAATTTAAAAAAAAATATTGTGAACCAATTTGTGCTGCAGAGAGCAAAGTCAATTCAATTTCAACAATATGTTCACCCATCTATTGTAGAAAATAAATACTCCAATTATGAAGCATAAGCTGCCAAACAAGCTACAACAAAAGCACACGAGATCTTCGATTTCAAAATGATTACGTGTATCCAATAACATCACTAAATTATACATGATGTCTTGTGTTAAATGACATGAAATAGGTGACGCAATAATATGAATAGAGGATTCAATTCGCTTCGAAAGCAATACCTTAAACCGATAGCCACAAAACTGCCAAAGCAATAATATAACAAGGTAGGATCTGTTAACTCAGAAAATTTGAGCTTTGCTCCTCTAATATACAGTTCCATAGTCTAAAACCACAAATGTCGAACATGAATTGAGGTATTCTAAGTAGCCGGAAAGCAAAATACTCGATTTTTGGGCCATCAAGAATCGGGCATAGAGGCAATCATCTCTATACACTTTTACGAGCAAAGGATATTCTCTTCTATTCGTCGGTCACACAGCCATTTGAGGCCGATTGCACATTCTTGATGTACTGAAGATAAAAGAAGAGAAACAGTGTCAAATAAACACAATACGGATCTAGAGACGTGCTTCTTGCACTTGATGTTCGCTTACCTTGTAAAGAACTCCTCGTTCGGCCTTATAAGCTGGTGGGGACCACCTCTTCCTGCGCTCACTCAGCTCCGCATCTGTTAGGTTTACATCAATTACCTTCTTCTGGATATCTATGGTTATTACATCTCCGTTCTCAATTAGACCAATGGGGCCACCTTCCTGAAATTTCATGTCGTTTTTAAGTTCAGATTGTTGAAGACAGATGATGAAAGGAACCAAATGTCTGTAGTTAGATGATCCGATTATGTATTTATTGTCTTTATTTTCAATCATAATTTGATACATGCATTCAGATTGTTGAAGACAGATGATGAAAGGAACCAAATGTCTGTAGTTAGATGATCCGATTATGTATTTATTGTCTTTATTTTCAATCATAATTTGATACATGCAATTAATAGCATCTAGAGTAGCCAAGCCACACTCCAACATATTGCCATTCTGTGAGTTGCTTCAAAATATATCAATTTGATTAGAAAAGATGTACATCTATTTACACAGAGTAATCATCCAACACATAAGCATTCGAATCAAAATATACTGTGTTCTTAAGATCATTGATCCTAATCTAACTCGACAATATAAATAAGACAATTTACCTGTGCCTCAGGACATATATGGCCCACCACATATCCATGTGAACCTCCAGAAAACCTGCCATCCGTTAATAGGGCAACTTCCTATACGTGGAAACAAAAATTGTAATGAGATAGTCGAATTGATTCCATTCATAAAAGAATGAAGCATTATCATGAATTGTTAACAGAAAACATCATGGGTGTTTGAAGAAAGGAATGATAGCAAAAACAAATCTTTAGTACAACTGCAAAAAGAGTAGACAACTATGCACACCTTGCCAAGTCCAGCCCCCATTATTGCACTTGTTGGGGTCAGCATTTCAGGCATGCCAGGCCCCCCTTTGGGCCCCTCTCCTCTAATAACTATCACTTTCCCCTGATACACAATAAAGACAACAAAAGACGTACCAAGCTCACTTTCAATAGCAAAGGTAACTTATGCAATATCAGCAATAGAGTCTTGTATGATGGTTGGTATGTTAAAATCTTGCATTGAAGTTAGAAATGAGTAGATATGGAAAAATAAACGAATACAAGTGTGAAAGGAACCTAGCTTTCTTACTCATGTTAAGTTCTGGAACCATTTTAAAACGACTTGCTAGAAAGATTATTAACATATTCAACCAACAAAAAATCCCTTTATTCTTAATGATTTAACAGCAGAAATCATAATCCAAAATTCACGAAGCATTTTTAGGCAGTCCCAGTATATGTATGAACCTGTATCCTATTTCATTATGATAGTAGAGCGTGACATAAATATATGCAAAAGAAGAAATAGAGAAGTGATTGGATATACCTTAAAACTAGATGGGTTTTCAGAGATAGCTGCAATCATAGATTCCTCTCCTTCAAATACAAGTGCGGGGCCTACAACACAAAAATCCATGTCAAAACAGGTGTACAACACCAAGAATACGAAGAAAAAAGCGACGCAATCAAACACATTACCTGAGAAGTACAACCCCTCTTTCCCAGTGATCTTTGCAACAGAACCTCCAGGTGCAAGATTGCCATATAATATCTGTATGTGACCAGTTGCTTTGATGGGGTTGGACAAGGGTCTAATAATTTGCTGCAATCAATCACAAAAGATGGCACTTATTTGCACCATAACTATGAATGAGCAAGTTAAAAAACAAATTGCACCTGCTGATAGAGCAGGCATACCTGACCCTCAGACAAGGATGGAAATAGCTTTGCATTCTCAGCCATCGTTTGTCCCGTAACTACAGAAAAGCTAGGGAATTTTAGGTTCCTGGGCCAAGGACATTTATGGCTTGCATTATCAAACAAAATTTGCAGAATATACCTGTAATACAATCCCCATCTAAAAATCCAAGCTCTAACAAATAGCGAATGATTGCTGGAGTGCCTCCAATCTGTATTGTGCACATCTTAATACTGGCCGAGGTATTTGGTAAAGAAGAAGTGTCATTCAAAAGGAAATAAGTATTCCAAGTTATAGTTGAAAATACCTTATGTACATCCTCCATCACATATTTACCACTAGGCTTAAGATCTGCGAGGAATGGAACCTCATCGCTGACCTTTTGGAAATCGTCTAGAGTTAACTGCAGACCAACAGACCTGCCAAACTCTAGCTATGAGTGGCATATCATGGGTTTGTACTGATAATGACTTGCCAGAACTCTACTCACTTTGCAATGGCAATTAAATGTAAAACTGCATTGGTAGATCCACCAAGGGCCATGACCATGACCATCGCATTACGTAGGGATTTTGGAGTGATGATGTCCTTGGGTTTCAAGTCCATTTTAATCAAGTCTAACAGATATTTCCCCGCAAGCCGGCATTCATCCAACTTTAGAGGGTCTTCAGCAGGGGTTGAAGAACTATTTGGAATATCATCAAAATTAGTTTTGAAATAAATACATTAAACAATCATGAACAACTTCAAGACTGCTTATTATATTTCTTTACCTGTAAGGAAGAGACATTCCCATTGTCTCAATTGCTGAAGCCATTGTATTAGCGGTATACATTCCACCACAAGCCCCTGCTCCAGGACATGAGTTTTGGACTACAGTCTTCCTTTGTTCATCAGTTACTGAACCATTCACATACTCTCCATAAACCTACAGTGTGAACCATGACCAACATTTATTAATCTCATTGATCATTGATAGAAAGAATGTAAAAGTGAGATGATGACATGGAGAATGACCATTCCAATCTAATCAGTGATGAAAAATCAAAACAAAAGGCTGCATTGCATGAATCGCAATTGATTGGTGTACTCAGAGTTTGTGAATTGCTCCCAGACATTTACACCTTGCACCCAATCATAAACCATTTTCGATAGAACCACGAAACTATAAATTTCATTATTTATAGAGTAAAGAGGAAACTGCACATCCACAAACATACCTGGAAGGCAGAAACAATGTCGTACGTGTGACCTTGAAAATGACCAGGCTGCAAGAGACCATTAATATGAAGAATAAGTACTAATCAACTCATATGCAAGTTTTAGAAAAGGAGAGATCATAACTCTATTGTTTGTTTTCTACATAATAAATACCAAAAAATCTGAAGCCTATGAAATGATTTGGAAATACTGTATAATTCATTGACTTGTCTGAAACAAATTGTATTCCCGTAAAGTTTTTGTGACATCTCATCAGAACAGATTCAAACTTTATCATAAATATAGACATAAGAGGTCCCAGTTATAGAGTTTCCACAGACTATTAGGTATTATCAAAAGAAAGATGATAACATACATATTGAAAACAGAAAATCCAAACATATATATTGAAGCCTATTAAGCATGATATAAGAACTCCAATAGTGCCCAGAATTTAATTCTTAACTACAAAATTTAAACTAATTTTTTATTGCTAAACAAGACAAATTGATGTACTGAAAGAATCTGCACAATCTGGTTATAGCTTCAACTGATAGTGCTTTCTTAATCAACTTATAGTGCATCTACACCTACCAGTAACACACATTTCATGATCAAAGACAAGGGAGTTTTTTTGTGCAGTTAACCAATATTCAGAAGAAAAGATTTGAGAATAAACAAGATAGTTTTGACATGTACCAACTTGTTTCAGATAGAATATGATAAATAACAGAAAATAGAGTCAGCAACTAGCATTATACAAATCTTACTTTAATTGTTCCACCATAAACCATGATACTTGGACGGTTCAAGCGTCCCATAGCCATAATAGTACCTGGCATCTGCAATGGTAAAGCTAGAATTAGAAAAACTTGGTCTCAGGAGAAATACACAATGAAATTGCTTTACAAGAATGACCAAGGGAATACAGAAACTGAGTCTAGTAGTTGATAACCAAAAAAGAAAAAAAACGAGCTAGAGCTAAAATTATTATGCTTAATATGCATCAACCAATAACCAATACAAACAAACTGAAAGTAGATTTGAATCTTCAAGCCAAAGAGTTACACCGCAATCAATAATAGGAGCATACCTCCATCATCCTTTTTTCTGTTGCAAAATGTTAGTCACAGATTAAGTGCTCCTCTAGTTACCTTAAAAAGCAACTATTTGCTTATAATAGCTACTGAGAATGAGAGAGGTGGGATTATCCCACAGAATATGGAGTTACCTATAATGCTTTCAAATAAATGGACAACATAACACGGAGAACTCACACAATGACCTTGAAAATCCACACACACTGGAGAAAAGACAACATTCGAAACAAAGCAAAAGAACTGAACAGAAAACTTCTACTCTCCAATAATTATCATCCCACTATTAACACAAAAACAAAAGCAATCACATCTGATTCTCTGAAAACATTCACACTAAAAATAAAAAATCATCAACCAAAATGATAAAGAAAAGATCACCCTTTTCTTTAATGAAAAAAAAAAAACTTCATATAAATTAAAGATAAAGTTTTCGATAAGCGAATTCGTAAATGTCAATTAGCAACCACAGAATTGAACAATTAACAAGGGAAAACAAGTTTACTCATTAGTTTCACAAAAAGATAAGCCCAAATTGAAGCTTGATAAACAGAAACTCTTTCTCAAGCAAGTCACATTCAACAAAACAATTGAAACAGAGCATCAATTCTAAAGAGGGTCTTGAGAGAGAATCTTTACATTTTTGTCACAGCCAGGGATGGAAATATTGCCATCATACCACTGAGCAGCCATGACAGTTTCAATGCTATCAGCAATCAAATCCCTCGATTGCAAACTGTAGCACATTCCTCTAGTCCCCATGGAAATAGCATCACTCACACCAATGGTGTTAAACCGGAACCCCACCATTCCAGCCTCCACAACGCCTTCCTTAACCGCCTCGGCCAGCTTCAACAAATGCATGTTACAAGTATTCCCTTCGTACCAAACCGACGAAATCCCCACCTGAGGCTTCAGCATATCGTCATCCGAGAGACCCACGCCATACAGAATCGCCTGAGAACCGCCCTGTGACTTGGGCTCCGTGATTCTCGAGCTGTATTTGTTGAGTTTCGTGGCGGCGGACGGCGGCGACGGTGGGACGTCGGTTTCTGTGGTGGTGGTGGAGGCGCGGACGGTGAGCGAGGACGGCGAGCTCAGGTAGACGGAGGCTGGAGCACGGGGTTTGACGGCGGAGGAAGGTGGTAGGTGCGAGGGGAGGAAGGAGGCCTGCATTGCGGCGGCGAGTGGCGGCGGAGTAATTGTGGGGGTTTAGGTGGGAATTAGGATGGAAGTGGTAGTGACTAATAATGGCACTTGATAAAGGGAAATGTGGGGTTTTGGAATAAATAAATAAAATACACAAAAACTTCTTGGGTCGACCCGTCCATGCGCCCCAAAACGAGTTTCGTTCCATGCGTCTTCACGCACTCCCACTCATCTGAACGGTGCTCAAATCCACTCAAATTCTCGTTAAGAATACATTTTGGTTATGTTGAGGATATTTTTGAAATCTTGAATTCAGTACATACCACCTTATGTTAAGAATACATTTATGTGATGTTAACTATACCTTTGAAATTCTGATTTCAGGTTACATATCATATTATGTTAAGGATACCTTTAGATGATGTTAAGGATACCTTTGAAATCCTGATTCTAAGTTACATACATTTATGTTATGTTAAGGATATTTTTATGTGATGTTAAGGATATCTTGATGTGATGTTAATGATACATTTATGTGATGTTAACAATACCTTTAAAATCCTGATTTGATATCCTTAGAATTCAATCAAGGTCACATATTTTTACGTTATATTAAGGATATATTTAGGTTATGTTAGTGATACATTTATGTTATGTTAGAGATACCTTTGTGTACAAAATGTGTAACACAACTATGTTATGAATAAGGTATCTCTAACATAACATAAAGGTATCCCTAACATAACCTAAAAGTATGTCTAACGTAATGTAAATGTATGAAATTTGGGTATAAAGATATCATTAACATAACCTAAAGATATTTTTAACATAAAGTAAAAGTCATGACCAGAATTTCAAAAAAGTAGCGTTAAAAAAAAAAATAACACACAAAAGTCTGAGTCACATTTAATTTTCATGCTACCGATCTTTTTCTTATATAAGATGAATTATGGAGTATAAGTCGTGAATTAACTTCACTTATTTAATGTGATTTGTGAAACGAACTCATCTATAACTCCGTTCATAAAATAATAGCATGTTGCTACGCCTATGCTTAGCTTGACTTGAGACTTAAGTAGCCACACGCTATTCAAAATGAATATAATTTGTAGTTATGTGAGATAATCTTAGGATTAATTTTTGTTAGACCACTATTTTTCACTATAAATTAAAGTCATTTAAACTAAATTGATATGTGAATTATAAAGTATAAATTATGGATTATTCTATTTCATATATAATAATTTGTTTCTTGAGAAGTGTAGGCTTTGAATTAATTCATCAGACGTGATAAATAATAGGAATTGTCATCTCTATGCTTAGTCCGGCATGAGGCTTAAGTAGCCACGCTATCCAAATTAAATACACATTGCAGTGTTGGTTTGTTTTCAAATATACAATCAAATTTATCACTTGAATAAAAGGAAAAAAAAGAAAAAAAGATTGGAGTTTAAGAGATACGATCACGTCATTTAATTGAACGATTTTCAATATAATTATACAATATGATTGATATATATAAATTCATACCGGAAAGGTTTTTTTTTTTTTTTGGTTTAATTTAGAATAATAACAAAATTACCATTTATGCTTATTTATGCATTTGACGACATATATTTCTTACAATAGTCCATAAAATCTAATTATCTATTATCAATTATTATATTACAGTCCTCAACATTTTTCAACGTTGACATGACATGTATGACTCACATAATTTACTGATTTCAAAATTTTAAAGACAGTGTCATCTTCAAAAATCTTCCACGAATTTGTGTGGAAAATGGATATAAATTCATCAATGCATAAGTTGTTAAATGATTTTTTTTTTTTAAAGAACTAAAAACTCTACTCCATCATCGCTCTCCTTTGCTTTTGAATAGCAACCATTCATAAATCGAGAAATTCTTCTCCATTTCTAAATCATTCTCACACACAAAAAGTGTTTATTTCTAATACAAAAACTTGTACGAGACTGTTTCATAAATAGTTTCGTAAAACAGATTCTCTTTATCCACGAACCAAGATTATTTCCTTAAATTTATACATGAATTATGAAGTATGAATTGTAAATCGATCCTTAAAGCATAAAATGATTCGTGACACATCGCATATAAAACCTACTCTTCTTCTACATTGGTTGAAGTCGATTTATGGAGTGAATAATGTGGGTCCAATTCAAGGGATGTTTATTTGGGCCGATATTTGAGTAAAACGGTGGGGGCCGTGAACAGGTGTTAAATTTGGGCTATAAAGTGGGCCAAATAAATAATAGGTCAGTGGGCCGCATAGAATGCTAAAATCCTGACATTTAAATATCCATCCAAACATGGCCCTAGAACCCGGTTTTCTTCACATGCTTTACCCTTTATAGGGACAAACTATACATACCTCATTCAGTACTAAACACATCTCAATTACTAAACACACCCACAATTAAATCATAACATTTCCACAATTTCTAAACACACCCCACAATATTACAATTATACCCTTTATTAAAAAAACATCAAATACTTTATACACCCCACCCACCACCCAAATCTCTCACACACCCCATCCATCAACACAAACAAACGTTCGAAAATTTGAAGTTGAGGAAGATCCAAAATTTGATCAAAATCTACTGAACATTTGATAGTGCGTACGACGTGTAGTCAAACGGGGGTGAAGGAGTCGATCAATACAAGTTTACAACTTACCATGGATCCCAATGAAGAACAAAATTCACCAAATATGTGTAGTTGAATTTTTTTAAGAAATTTGTCATATACTATGTTTAATGTGGGTGAAATTGTATGAAATTTGTGTAGAAATCATATTTGGGTTATGGGTTTAGGGTTTAGATACTTTATGTGTTCAATTTGATGAAATTTGAGTTGAATTTGGACTTGAAATATTGAATCTCGTAACTTAGAATTTTTGAGTATGTTCGGCCCTGGTTGGCCGAACATTGCTAAGTGTGTTCGGCAACCGGCCGAACGTGTGCAAGAGTGTTCGGCCACCCGCCATTCACCGAACAGGAATGAAAATGTTCGGTCGCCTGCCAAACACAGCTGTATTTGTTCAGGCACCCGACGAACACCTTCAAAGCTGTTCGGACTACCACCGAATGCTATGAGGTGTGTTCGGTTGTCATCCGAACACATTAGTGTTTGTTCGGCAACCTGCCGAACAAGTTTAGTGTAATTTTTTTTGTATGTTTTTATCAAACTTACGACACTTGTGCTATTTAAATTGGTATCTTGTGGATTGACTGTTTGTGCTTTATTTTGTAGTAGTGTATCGATGGAAACGACCTACTGCGTCTAATAAAAGAAGACGTGAAGCACAAGAAGACAAAATCGAACAACCAGTGCCTCTTCAATTTGATTGGCTTGTGCCCAATTGCCTCTTCAATTTTGCATATGCGCTTTCGGCCCTAACAGTAAATAAAACAATAATTTCAATTATCCATCAATCTAAAGAGAACTTGACAATGTAAATTTAACGTTGTAAACAAAGTATGACGATTACCTGTTGCTCGTTGTGTTTTGATAATACATGATATTATTGGTCTAACATAGCACGAATCACTCTTTGTATGACTCAATCCAAGTTTTCATGCAATAATTTACGGCTTGAGGAACATCGGCGTAGTCAATATGAAACCTTCGAAGCAACTCTTCGAATTTGGGAATATCCTCCGCAGAAGTCAACATATTCCATATCATGTTGAAATTCTCCCACCTTTCAACTCTACCAAGGCAACCTCGGAATTTGGCCAAAACATTTTTGTTGATATGTCATCGACAAAACAAATGAGTAGAGGTAGGAAAGGTAGCAGCAAGAGCATTCATAAGTGCGATCTCACGATCAGTTACGATCACCTTTGGTGGACAATCATCAATTAGTAGACCCTTCAATGTCATCAACGCTCATCTATAGCTGTCCTCACGCTTCTTTTCCAAATATACACACACCACAGAAAATGTTATGTTGGTGGAGGTGACACCTACAATTTCCAGAAGAGATATCTTATACCTATAAGTCTTGTAGGTACAAGCCATCAACAGCATGTTGGGAAAGGCACGCAACATGTCAACAGAGGTTGGATGAGCATAGAATAGATTTGTGACCCTATCGGTTCCCTCACATCTCCTAGTCAAGTAGTAATAGTCCTCAGACTTCAATTTATCCATCAAATACTGCATTTGCGTTCGGCCTCCATGCTCGACAATTATACGCTTTTAACGAGCATTGTAAATTGTCTTCAATGTGGACGCATTCTCCGGAAAGGATTGCTTCAACGTGCTCAAGATATCTTTGGGTTTGACATTGTTTAAGGACAGACCACGCACAACTTGATCCTCGGAGGCCAATAGTCGACCCGCAAATGAGTGTCCGACCAAATTCAACCCCATGGGGTGATTGTGCACACCACAGACTACTTGTAAGCATCAATGTCCCATCTCATTCAACTGCACTCCTTTTAACATGAAAAGACAATCACATTTCTTGGTGCTAGTAAGTCGTTCATTTACAGGCTTTTGTTCCCTAGTTTTATGTGTAAATCTCTTTTTGGGTGCACGGTACGTGCCACCACACTCACAACCAAAAAACACTCTAGCTCGTCTACCACTCGATCCACTATCAGAGCGTCTAACCAATATTACCATGTGTAGACGGATTTCAAGTTTAGTTGCCCAACCAATCATTGCTTCTCGACTATCAAATATTTCATTAGTCACAAACTCATCCGAGAAATCGATCGCCTCATACATTGGATTCATATCATTGCTATCATCGGGTTCATTAAAGATACTAAGTTGAACTCCATTAGAATTGTTTTCCTATCAATATATTAGATGCATAAGTATATATATTCACATCAAGATATGCATAAGTAAATATACTAAGTTGAACTCCATTAAAAAAATTCCTATCAATATATAAGATGCATAAGTAAATATATTCACAGCAAGATAATAATTAAGACCTTCGATTTAAATTTCACATGAAAAACTGAAATTGTTCGGCTTCGAAAAATCGAACAACATGCACTGTGTTCGGCCAGAGAAAGCCGAACGTGCTTCAACTTGTTCGGCCATGCCGAACATGCTTAATTAAGTTCGGCCGACGGCCGAACACTCTATAATATGTTCGGCGTATTGCCGAACACTCTTCAAGATGTTCGGCCTGTGCTAGCCGAACGAAAGTTGCGAACCCTTTTTTTTTTTGGCTACGTTTACGAAAAAAACAATCCGTAGTAAGAAATTTAAACAGTTACATTGTCCATATCTTGATCTCCTTATTCTTTCAAAGTGCACTCAACTTGGATATAATTTTTCTTGAATTTTTTGGAATAGTTGTGATTTGAGCTATGGAGTGTTATATATGAATGATTGATATATATGTAGTGTGTATAGTTGTATGGAATAAGGTGTGTTTAGTTATTGTAGGATGTAGGTGTGTGTAGTAATGTATTATTTATGTTTTGAATTATTTTAATAATAGAGTTAGTAAAGGTAAATTAGTAATTGTATAAATATTTTAATTTTATGTTATTTAATTGAGATGTGTTTAGTATTGAGTGGGTTGAGTATAGTTTGTTTCCTTTATTTATTGCAGAAAATGAGAATAAAGCAAAAGTAAACGCCAAACGTGGCAAACAAACAGACATGCACGCAAGAAAATCGAGCAGATTAAGAATCTGGACATGCCCGCGTCCAGGTTCGTTCCTTCTCATGATCCCATTACATCCAATTTCCTTTTATTGTCTGCTCAGATCCTATGGCAAAACCCAGAACCTCATCAAATCTCTCCCACTTTCTCTGAGAAACCCATTTGTGTTTCTCTGTATAGAGTTTAGAATAGATACAATCTCGGAGAGAGGGAAAGATTCAATTTTTGAAGATGGAGAAAAGTAGAAGTAATGGCTGCAGCTCAAGAAAAGCAGAGAAGCAAGAATCATATCATGTCTTACATAAACTCCCATCTGGTGACAGCCTTTATGTCAGAGCCAAGCATTTTCAGGTGGGCTGTGTTTTCATGTCTGTTTTTTTTTTTTTTCTTTTAATGAATGAATTATATGGATTTATGTAATAAAGATTGGAGAACAAATGATGGGACCAGAATGTTGAGTTTGGTGTTCTTGTGCTGTGACTGGAATCACTTGTCCTTGATGCTACTGCCAATTGGGAATTCTTGTTCTTTTTGATGTTATTAATTGTTCTTTTATCATTTATGTTCTTTGCGTTCTTTAGATTAGTTGAATTTTACTATATCCTGATTGGAATCACACTGTTCTGGTTACATTACAGCTTTGAAGGGTCCATGTATTTTGAACAGCTTTAACAAAATGAACTGTTCATTGATCAATACTGACTATGGAGCATCTATACCTTTGGCCTTCTTGTAATAAATTTGGTTAACTTACTTGCAAGAACCGAGTTCACAATTCATTAAGGTTGTAAGAACAGTCACATTGGTCCTGGTTAAGGTTTCAACTAATTGAGAAACAAATGTATAAGTTACTAATAGTTGTGGTCTAAGACTGTGTACTATTTAATCTTACATATTAAGTCGGGGGTAACTCAAATCTCCCTGTTAAGTAAAATGGTAATGAAAATGTATGTTTTCTTTCAGCTATTTTTGCCTTATAGATGGCTGATGGATTGCTTTGATATGGCTTGTGTTAGCTAGTTACAGCTTTGTGAAAGTTGAATTTTATGCAATATGGATGCTTGTGATCCTAACTGTGATTGTTATGAGATATTTGGCAGTTATTATTTCTCAAACTTGCATATTTTTAGCCGGTTATGGAGGTCTCTATCTCATTTTGGGCACATTTTGTGTCGCAATTTTATGCTTGGTTGCATACTTTCTGTTTATGACTTTAAGGTTAATGGTTTTATACATTTTCTCTAGTTGTTGAGTTTCTAAGTTTGTTAACCATATATTGCTGTCAGTTGGTTGAGAAGGATCTAGAAAGTGCAATAGTCTTGTTCTGGAAGGCCATAAATGCCGGAGATAGAGTGGATAGTGCACTTAAAGACATGGCAGTGGTTATGAAACAACTAGATAGATCTGAAGAAGCTATTGAAGCGATTAAGTCATTTAGAGATCGATGCTCCAAACATGCCCAAGAATCACTTGATAATGTTCTTATCGATCTTTACAAGGTATATTCATGTGCTAATTGGAAGAGGTTCTCCACTTTAAACTTAGCTCACGTTTTTCTTACATGCATGAGATGTAACGTAACTGAATACATTTGTCAGTTTACTAATCACAATTACACGTATTATCAGCTAGGCAGAAGATGAACTGAGCTCAAATTATCGTTTAAAGTTGCTGGGTGTGAATGTTTCTGTGATTTAGTTTCGGTTCTCATATTTGGTCTAAGAAAAGCCGTGTTCTCTTCTGAATGATACGAAGTTTAGGGTCTACCATAATGTTCGTACAGTTTGTTATAAACATTATCTCCGTTTTCAATCAATAATGCATATAATTAGCCCTTTGCTATTTCTCCTCTGCATTTTCTTGAACTTTATTTTGATTAATTTTGCAGAAATGTGGTAAACTAGATGAACAAATCGAGCTGCTCAAGCAGAAGTTACGGATGATTGGCCAAGGCGAAGCCTTCAATGGAAAACCTACCAAGACAGCTCGTTCGCATGGGAAGAAGTTTCAGGTTACCGTTAAGCAAGAGACATCCAGAATACTGGTAAATCCATTCTTCATTAAACCAGTCTTACCCTTTTTCCCATGCTTCCACAATTATGGACACAATGAAGTTGAAATCATTCATAAACCTAACCTTCCTTGTTCAACTATATGGCTCAATCGTTTACAAGTGCGTCCAGAAATTGTGTTTGGGTCAAGGGATTTGAAATCAAGAACGAGATTAAATCCATTCTACGGATTCTTTCATTCAAACAACACCAATGTTCATAATTTAGAATATGACATTCTTGTCTTACAACATTGCAGGGAAATTTAGGTTGGGCATACATGCAGCAAGCAAGCTACACGGCTGCTGAGGCCGTTTATCGCAAAGCCCAGCAAATCGACCCCGATGCAAACAAGGCCTGCAACTTGTGTCTCTGCCTTATAAAACAAGAAAGATTTTTCGAAGCAAGATCGGTTCTTGAAGAGGCCATGCGAGGCAAAGTCCCCGGTTCAGACGATGCTAAAACGAGGAGCCGTTTGGAGGAGCTTCTAAAGGAGCTACAGACATGTGCTTCACCTTCTTTGGGAGCAGGTTTTGAAGATGCTTTCATTGGTGGTCTTGATCAGTTGATGAACAATTGGAACCCACCCATTAGATCAAGAAGACTTCCCATTTTTGAAGAAATCATATCACACAGAGATCAATTAGCCTGTTGATCTTTGTTCCAATTTGTTCTTTTGTTGTTATATATATAGTTTCATAGTTTTGTATAAGCTTGCAATGAGTGTACAATTAATGTTGAAAGAGGAGAGGAATTAGTAACATTTTCTTGTATTAATACTTTAATGCAGTCTTTATATACGTGAGTGTAAGATTGAGACTCTCATGGCACTTTCAATTCGCCACGTGGCGTCAGGATGCAAACAAACATTACTTGTTAAAATAAATAATAACGGCATGTTTTCAACATTGCAATTTAATTATAACCTTTTGGATTTATAAAAGAAATAAATCCCACCACATTTTTTTTTCCAAATTTTCTTTTTTAAAAAATTGTATATAAAGGCCATGACTTTAACACACTATAGCAATTCGAATCTAACATGTTATTTTACTTGACATGTGAACTCGGATGGTTGGAATATATAGCTATGATTCAAACTGCAACAGTGAATTAAAGTCGTGATATGTTTTTCTTTTACTGAATTGAAAAAAACGAATTAAATTGCAAATTTGAAAAAAGTAGTATTTGTTTTGCAATTAAACCTACAAAATTTTGAAAAGTCACTTAAAGTAAAATTAATTAGTTCAAGTTAAAAAAAAAAAACATTTTCTCTATCCTTCTACAATATGAGAAAAAAAAAGAACTTTATTATCATCATTGATAGAAAATAATTATCCTATTTCTCACATAAAGTAAACATATAACAAAACTCAAACTATATATAATATGCAAATATAATATAATATGTAGTATGTATTTTGTATATAATAATATTAGTATCTTCCCACCGTTCATTCAATTTGGAGACGGTTCTTCCCATTTTTCCCGCGCCTCCATTCATCCTCCCTCTCCAATTTTCTCTGTAATCAATGCAAATCCAGTTACCCACTTTTCCATTTTTCCAATTTCAGCTGTTTTCCCCTCTTTTTTCTTGCATATCTTCTTTTCATGCGAAATTTGCTGAAGGAATCTATCTGATATGGGTCAGCAGAAGTTGATCTACAGCTTTGTGGCCAGGGGAACGGTCATATTGGCCGATTACACGGAATTCAGCGGAAATTTCACAACCATTGCCAATCAATGTCTGCAGAAGTTGTCTGCTTCCAATAACAGATTCACCTACAATTGCGATGATCACACCTTCAATTACCTTGTGGATAATGGATTCAGTATGATATGAACCCTTAATCTGTCTTGAATCTCTGTTTCTGCATCGTCGTTCTGTTTCAATCTGTTCTGTTGGTTGGGATCTTGTTCGATTTGTGTGTATTCGGGTTATTGTTTGTGCGTATGTGAATACCACTTCATATGTGTGATGTATTTCTTATCATGATTAGTTTGTTCATAGAAGTAGTTATTTTCATTGAGTTTGGATTTGGTGAAATCCGCAGTAGCAAAATCTGATGAGGTTGTGTTGGTTTTTGAGTGATTTGGAACATGAAGCTAATTGGGGATAGTTATTGTAATTCTTCCCTCAAATTAAGTCGTTTAATTCCAGTGCAACCGGAGATTAATTTCAGCATAAGAGATCTCTCTTTTGAGTAATTATAATTACATTTCATCATAACTAGGATTTTTTTGACAATGGTTTCAAATGAGGGAAGTTTTTTTCTTAATTCGTTGTTGCAGGCGTTGTATCTTCTCGTAATGTGTGGATCAGTGACTCATTTGCTCGTAATTTTCATTTTGTAGCTTACTGTGTTGTTGCTGTTGAATCTGCTGGTAGGCAATTACCACTTGCCTTTCTCGAACGTGTCAAGGATGAATTTATCAAGAAATATGGAGGAGGGAAAGCTTCAACTGCAGGTGCCAATAGCCTGAAAAGGGAGTTTGGGCAAGTGATCTTTTTCTTACAGTTTTAATGCTCATTTTCAATCTCCTTTTGAATCAAGAACTTTTTAATTTGTTGAGTTTTAGTTAACTCCTTTTGATGTTCACAGGCCCAAATTGAAAGAGCAAATGCAGTATTGTGTTGATCATCCTGAAGAAATTAGCCAAATTGCTAAAGTCAAGGCTCAGGTTTCTGAAGTAAAAGGAGTGATGATGCAAAATATCGAGAAGGTACATAACTTTCCTATGATCCCTTTAATGCTTTTTGTTATTCTCTTTGCTTAGTCACTTTTGTTCTTACAGTATTTCTACGTTGTTACATAAAATAGGTTCTTGACCGTGGAGAGAAGATTGAACTGCTCGTTGACAAAACTGATAATCTCCGATCACAGGTTAGTCATTCTGGTGTTTCTTTAGTCCTTTCTTTCAGCTGAATTGTGATACTTCAAATTGTTATTTAAAACACAGAAAATTTATTCAAACTAGAAAAATCTCTTCACAGCCTACTTTAGTCCTCATTCAACTTCGTATTGTTTGTGTTTCCATGTGGGATTTGCAGGCACAGGATTTTAGGAAGCAAGGGACGAAAATGAAGCGAAAAATGTGGGTCGAGAATATGAAGATTAAACTGGTGGTGTTCGGTATTATTTGTCTTTTGGTGCTCATAGTCTTCATGTCTATCTGCCCTCGTTTCCAATGTACATAATTATATTTGCTGTAGAATTGAGATTTCCAGAGTGGTTTGTTTCTTAGTTGAATCCACCATTTTCATGCTTCCTTCTTCTACACCATTGTTAGAGCTTTCTTTTAGGTCCTGGCCTGTATTCTGTGCCCTGTTACCTCATGTAAAGATGGTATACAAGTGAATAACAACAGATTTAGAATAGAAAATTTGTGTAATGTTACTTCAGATTATAGCACTCTTTCTTGTATCTAGTTTGTGGTGTTTCTTGTTTCCACTCCATTCAATCTTTCCCATTCGATATCTGTACTCGTTGTTTGTGGAAGAACATATTATACAGGACCCAATGTTCAAAATGCTTGTGTAAAAAGAACAACTGTGTAATCATCTTGTTAATCAAATGCAATTACATTAGTAAATTGTATGTTACTTAGACATATGAAATAGAGGATTTTGTGTTGGATCATGGTTTTATTAAGGGTTAAATACTTAAATTAATCTGTATTTTTCATGTTTTTATACTTTACAATCTAAACTTTATTTTTTTGACATATTGAAAATTAAAGTCCATTATTTGTAGAAGTTGCAACCTTCGATGAATTTTTCCAACCAAATTATGATTTTTTCCGATATTTCCATAATTATTAGGGTAATTTTAGGAAACCCAAAATGAAATTATTAAAATCCCATATTTAATATATAAAAATTCCACCCTTAATAGATAGATTTATGGGGTAAACAATCTTTTATTAAAGAAAAAAACATATATACTCCTGGTATACATATCTTAGTGCGTGGTGTTACATTTTTTACTTTTTAAGTATCACATGTATACTCTTAAAGTATTACTTTTCCATGTTAAATCGTATACTCTTCATGTATTACATGTATACTCTTATAATATTACTACATGGTACTACTTCACTAAAAATATCTATTTTTTTGTTTTATATGTTAGTAATACTTCAACAGTATACATATAATACCTGAAAAATGTATATCTAACGCCATGGTCAAGTTGGGGCACCGTGCCCCGGGAGCACCTAAGTGTTACTCTTTATATTAAATATGATTTCTAATAATTTAATTTTGATTTGTCTAAAATAACCCAACAATTATTGAAATATAAACAAAAAAAAACCCCAATCTCATCTGGAAATTCAGTAAAAGCTGCAATTTGTTTAATTCATAAACTTCAAGTTACAATATATCAAAAAAAACAAAGTTTAGACGGGTTGATTCAAGCATTTAACTTTTATTAATGAAAAAGGGTAACATTGTAATTTTAGAGAAAAAAGAGCGATTCATTGCCGCCTTCTTCTTACTCTTTCCTTCCCTTTCCTTCCCGCCAAAACACACAGAGTGGCGTTCCTCTTTCTCTCTCCCCCTTCTCTCTCTAACGCGCAATCACTGAGGTGGGAGATGGATATTCCTGATCTGGAAGAGCTGGAATGGCTGGAATCCCACACTTTGGACGATCAATTCGACGATGATTTCGAGCTTGAAGTCGAACCACCCTCGCCTCCTTCATCCCCCGCATTGGATAAGCCTTCAAAGAGACCAGTTCTACCGCTCCCCCCGAAGCCCTCACCATCGAAACCCAATCCCCAAATTAACCCTAATTCCAAGAAACGCGCTGGTTCTGACCTCCGAAAATCAATATCAGTAGGAGTGGATGACAGTTTTGATCTCAACCAAAATGGCAAGCGGAGCAGAACTGGAGAAGAGGAAGCCCGGAATCGGAATTGTTCCAAGCCTGAAGGCCCTGACGCGGGCCCGGTGGAGAGTGGTGAGATGGTGGCCCCGGAAGTGGTAGTGAATGAAAACGTGGGTTCGGTGACGAATGATGAAGGGAGTGATGATGATGAGTGGCTAAGATACTCACCGCCGCCGGACCCTGTGGAGGAGATGGAGGTGGTGGAGGAGGAGGCGAAAGAGAAGATATTATCGAGATACGCAACGGAGATAGATGGGGATTGTTTGCCTGTGACAGGGTTGGATGGGGAGAGGGTTTATGCCAAGATTCGTACATTAGAAGTGGATGATTGGGAGAGAAACAAGAAATTGAATTCTAGAGGCGACCTTAACGGTGAGGCTTTCATCTTTGATGTTTCGCCTATTTGAACTGTAGTACCTGCAATTTTGTTTCTCTTGGAGTAACGTTTTTTGTGGCCTTTCGACTTCATATCTTATATCGTAGTTACCTTGAGTTTTACTGATTTTATTCTATGAGGTTAGAGCTGACGAACTGTTATTTATTTTCTCCATCTTTCCTTTCTAAAACACTTTCAAATTTAAATAGTGTGACAACTTATTAAGAATGTCATTGGAAAGACCTCAACTTGGCGGGCTCTTCACTTGCATAGTGAAAATGAGCTCTATATGTAGGGACTTTTCATAATTCCTCCCATCTATCTTGGCGAAGATACTTTTGTGCTTGTTCTGTAAGTGATGGAGATAGTTCTACCTGGTCATGTGCATTTTTATATCTCAATTCGTGAACTTGCTTTATACAAAGTAACTTAAACCATGTGGCAAGTTCTGGTTCAGCATGGTTAGGCCACTTTCCCTCCATTAAAATTCTTCTTATGACTTTGTTGTGTATCATGTATTTGCTTGAGATCTTCAAGATCTGACTTTGAAAAGGGAGACCTCATGCTTGTATATGCCATCCATACCAGTTCAATCCTTTACCTGCTCAACTCTGTAAAATATATTATACTTCTGACCTACTGGATGCTGGAAAAGATGATGATTAATAGGAAGTATGCTCACATGCAGGACTCCTTCAGGAACCTGTCAGAGTTCTAATGCAAAAAGTCGAGCAGGAGGAGTTCACAAAGGTAAGTTTTGTCATGCTCTACCAGACTGCTAAAAAAAGTTATTTACTTCTCTCTATTCTTCTAGTTTGTTTGTCTCTCCTAATAGAACTGTCAAGACACATTTTAACAATTCTCCTTATAATGTTGAGATGAAGAATCCATCCCTTCATATTCATTCACCAATGGTTTTCTCTTAACTAGAAAGAAAACAGTGAGTTCTTTTGACCATAGGATTCTTCCCTAAAATAATACTCTCTTTTCTGTTTCTGAGGGCTTTTAAATTCTCATTCTATATCTGCAGATTCTAAAGTCCCACTTTTGGAGGAAAGCCATTTGCGATGCTATTATATTAAGACTTTGCCATGTGAAACTCTGGACCATTAATAATTTTACTTGTCAGAAAAAACTATGTGATTTAAGTTGATTATGCATAATATTATGATCCTTAAATCTTCTCATGCTTGTTTGTGAAGGCTTTGCAAGCAAGTGCTGAAGGCAGTTCAACTGAGGAAGTTCAATCAAAAGCTACAGTTACTACTGAACAACTTTGGGTGGACAAGTATGCTCCAAGTTCATTTTCAGAGCTCCTCAGTGATGAAAAAACTAACCGTGAGGTTGTTTATCCTCTTTCTATGTTTCTTTCTCTACTTGCTTTTATAGATCTCTTAGAGAATTTGCTGTGATCTGTGCTGCTTCAAGATTTCCCAGTGCTGTGTCTAACATCTATCATTTATATTCTGCAGATTCTCCTGTGGTTGAAACAGTGGGATTCATGTGTTTATGGGTCTGATATAAAAAGTACCACAGAAGATGTTTTATCTTCCTTGAGACGGCATTCTTCCGGCTCTCAACATTCAAAAAAACCGGCCAAGAGTTTTCCTTCATACAACAGAGAAACTAGATTAAGTAGAGATAAACTGAGGACTCCCAATGAGTTTGATGAAAAGAATGTCTCCGAAGTCACTCAGGAAATATGGGATAAGAGGCACAAGAACTCTGGTCCTCCAGAACAAAAGGTCACTTCATATTATACATTATCCTTTTACTTTGTGACATTTAAGGATAACATCTTTTAATTGTATTTTAATTTTCGTCTTCCATTTTCTATTTTGTCTATTAAATTACAACGCTGAACTTTAATGTTTTAGTTTTCAAAATTGCCATTTGTTTCATGATTTAGCTACTGTATTTGCATCTAGTTTTAAATGAGCTTTGTTGTCCATAAATGGAAATAACCCAAAATGGTCACATAGATCATCATCCCAAGTATCTGGTTGTGCACTGGTAATAGAAAAATAATCTGACTCTAGAATGACTGCTGAAGTTAAGTTGAATTATATTGTCAACTTGCCAGATCAAGGAATTTTCTGATGCAAAGTGCTTGCATATTTTTTTTGAGTCTTGACAAGGTTGGATTTAAGTCTAATGACTAAACCAACCAGTTTGCTATTATGATCCCCAATTGGACCTCTCTGAAGGTCCCCATAATAGCTTAGCGTACTTTAGGGCTAATGACAGTTGACAAAATAGAGGCATGCAGGCTTCAGGGATGGGGTCCCTTGAACTACACTGTAAGACATATATGCACATTTGTATATAAAGAGACGCTAACACTAAAGTCAACATTGTGCATTTAAGAAATAATATGTTAGTAATTTAGTGACTTTTATTTTTTATTTTTTTATCGAAGTTGCCTCCCTATAGTTTAATCAATCCTAATATTTACTCATGATGAATTATGTTACAATTCTGTGTAAACCATGTCAGCATGAAATTTCACCACTCTTTTCTGTGTTTATTTGTATTTTTTGATTTATTTCTCCTGCATTGACCTTTGATTTGTCTTTTTTAGTTCAGCGATAGTTCAATCAAAAGATTTTTTTTTTTACTACGTCAATGGACAGCACAAGATTTAAGATCAATTGCAGCATGTATGATTAGATCAATTTGCCTCTGAAATTGCATGCCTAACTATTAGTTACTCATCGTACATTGGTTATTTTCTTTGCGTGTTTCTTCTCTAATTATATGAATGTTAACACACTATTGATGACTGTTGCAGATCCTGTTGCTCTGTGGTTCCCCTGGACTTGGGAAGACGACGCTTGCCCATGTAGCTGCTAGGCATTGTGGGTACCGTGTCATTGAGGTCCAATATCAAGCTCATTTGATTTCTAACAGCCATTTTATTGTACAATCAAATTGCTGAACATGCCTTGTCCATTTGCTGAGTTGGAATCAGTTCAGTGAAAAAATCGCTTTTCCATGACTGAGGATTTTAAATTGATTGGTATTTGTCAACTAGATATTCTGATCAGTTATCACAAAGAAACTAGCATACCATCAGTGTTTTGTTTGTCTTATCATGTTTTAGACATTTACCTACACACAATGAGAAGTCATTATTACTAAAAAATGGCTTGTATCTAAATTCTATTCTAATGGAAAATAAGCTCTGCTATCCAAATACCTATGATGACCATGTTCACCTAATTTGTAGCTGCCAAGATGCCTTTTATTTTAGTGTATTGAGTGAATAAAGTGATTGCTGGTGAAAGCCTTTTATGCAGATTTAAAATCTTTCAGTTTCACACTGATTGGCTGTTATTCATGTGACAGATTAATGCAAGTGATGACCGGTCAGCATCAACCATTGAAGCTAAGATCCTTGATGCGGTTCAGATGAATTCAGTCATTTCTGATTCAAAGCCAAAGTGCTTGGTTGGTTTCAGTGTGCCATTGTTTCTATCAATAATACCTTTTCATTTTCCCTGTTTCTCCATTATGCTTATCAAGAATAAAATTGGAAACCTCTTTAGGTTATTGATGAAATAGATGGGGCCCTTGGAGATGGAAAGGGTGCTGTGGAGGTCATCCTTAAATTGGTAGGTTAAGTGATTATTGAACTCTTACTTATATGCTGATATATGTTATTCTGGCTGAATTAATTACTGAAAGATCTCGTGTGTATCAGACAACTCTTTCATAATTCGACAAGCAGATAACTACGTAAGAGAAGTGATGGTTATGCATGTAATGCTGCACTCTGATATGCAAGTAGATGTTTGATTGAGGATAATGATGCTGAATACCTCCATGAATTTGTTGTTCTATTTTCAATTACTATAACTCTATGGTAGTGTGCCTGATTTGTTTCATTTCCTATGTTACGATATTTGCAAGAGAAATAACTCAACTCACTCAAATGAAGAAACACATGGCCATGATATTATGGACTTATAGTGGATGAAGAACATGGTTCCGATAGATTGTAATTCTTATGGACTCATTGTCTTTATATGGTTTTAGGTTTTTGTAAAATAAAAAAGAGCTGATAGGTTAACTCCACAGTTTTGGCAATTTTTAACTTCCAAAAAAATTCTGCTTTGTTGAATCTGATGACAATGAACAGATCGCACTTGTAAGTCAGAGTTATATAAAAATATTAAGTACTGTTAGCATATTCCTTGTAATGCTTTCAGAAATTCTATTTTCACTTGGTTGGATTGAGAAATTATTTATTTTTTATTTTTTTCGAAAAGTTTGTTTCTTGCCTGAAATTTCTATTAATGTGTCATTCCATTGATACATAGTTAATAACCCCAGCACGGTTTCTTGGTTTATCTTAGTATAAAAGTTTCCAAGGATTTCTGATGTTTTAGTTCTCTCCAAAGGGCGGAACACTATAATGTAACATTCTCCCTTAAAACTGTATCATTTAATGCAGTTGTCAGCTGAAAAAAAAAGTGATACTGGAAAGGAAAACATAGCTCAAGATGCAAAACCTTCTAGAAAGAAGCAAAGAAGTTCACTTTTGCTAAGGCCTGTAAGTTGACTTTATCGTTTACCATTTTCCATATAAATTATACAACACTCCGAGTTCACTGTTTGAGATATATAGGTGATATGCATCTGTAATGACTTATATGCACCAGCTTTAAGGTCTCTGCGTCAGGTGGCCAAGTAAGTTCCTGCTACAATATTTTGTTTCAATTTCATAAATTATTAATGTCATTACTATTGTAGTAATCCTACATCCTGGTGATATTTCCTTCCATTTCAGGGTTCACATTTTTGTTCAACCAACTGTGAGTCGTGTCGTAAATAGGTATTAATTTTTTTTTTCTTAAATGAATCAGTTCATGCTTCTGACTAAATTTTTTATTATTATTATTTTTTGGCTGGCTTCATCTGAAATATGTGTATCTCCCTGGCTAATGTCATTTGGTGTTGGGAGTTTTTCTCTTGTGCTAATCTATATCTAATTGGAAGATTATATTAGATAAATCTGTTATACACAATGGAATGCAATTTCATTGAGGACATCTATATCTAATTTTCCATTCAAATCAATGAAAGATTTAATTCAGGGCTAATTTATTGTTAATTGGGATACAATGTTCATATGTTTACATGCATGTGGTCAAAATTTTCCTTTTCTGCAGGTTTCAGTTTTCTCTTCTAGTAAACTAAATGGTCATATACCTTCTATATATCATATATATATATATATATAATAAATCTGGTTGTGAACAATGTCTAATATGATCAAGTGTGAAAGATAGTGTATTTGCAAGTTGATGTTACACCCAGTTGATGCACAACGGATGTGGCATATAAATGACCTACCATAATTATAATTATAAGATAAAGATGTTGGAGTTTGATATGCATTGTCAAAAAATCACTGTTTCAATTAGCAACTTTCCCAAAAAATAATTTATATTGAAGTTCATGCTACCATGTGATTTGATTTATTTTACTTATTTCTTTGCTAATGTTTGAAAAGTATTACTGGCTTGCTGTTTTACTTTTGTTGGATTAACATGTTTAGTCCCCCTTGTTAAGCCAATGGTATTTAGTTCTGCCTTTATTCATATCAGATCTTCCATTACTAGATCTTCCATTACTTCTATTTTTGAGCTAGCTGCATAACTTTAAAATGGCAGGTTGAAATACATATGCAATAAGGAAAGAGTGAAGACCAGTTCCATTGCTCTTTCTGCGCTTGCAGAATATACTGGCAAGTCGTACTTCCTTCTCCAATGAATATATATGCCTCAGAGGTATAGGGTGTTTAAGATATGGTAACATAGAATATGACTTAAGAAAGAAGCTTTATTGCACAAAACTTTTGAAGCTAACAATTATTAAATAACAAATGAATATTTTACCAAAAAGTTAGCATTATAAAGTCAAATGATGACACAGATGACCACTATGACTATACTACTGCAAAATCCTCAGTACCTTCAGGGTGAAGTAGAAATTTCAAAAGATATTTCAGTTAAAAGATTGTAATCCTATGTTGGAAATTGAGGATGACTAGACTTATATCTACATCAAATCTGTTTCTGGTAAGAATATACTTGACAGTTAGCTCTTGGCTTTCTTCTCTAACTTTATAAGATTGTTTGAATCATTTATTGCTGGCAGAACATTGAAATTTGTCTCTGATGGTTACTCTGTTGCAATCTATTAATTGTGAAGCGTGATGTGTCCAGATGATTGTAGATCTCATAATAAGATCTAAATTCCAACCATACCTTCTGTGAGTAAATTTGTTTCTAACCTCTACTTTCCTCAGAATGCGACATACGCTCATGCTTGAACACTCTTCAGTTCCTCAACAAGAAGAAGGAAAACCTTAATGTGGTATGATATTTTATCACCTTTTTTTCTCATTTGATAAACATATCTTTCATCCAAAGTCCAAAATGCTAATCTCTGGGTTAACTGGATCACCATCCACTAATCATATTTAGAGAACAGTATAATTCTCTTTCATTCGCCAATAGATACATTGTATTAACTGATTTAATGTGATGTTATTTTTAATTTCTTTCTTATTGTTTTACCAATTTTATTGAGACATTTTTTTTCTCCTTTAAGTTGGAGATAAGTTCTCAAGTGGTCGGTAGGAAGGATGCATCTAAAAGTGCTTTTGATGTATGGAAAGAGGTGAGTTATCACAGTTTCCAAATTACTTCTCCTGTTCATATGCTCATTAATCATCCTTGTTTTTCCTATTTTCTTCTTTATATAAAGATCTTCCAAAAGAGCAAGGGGAAATGTGCCAGAAAATCTAACAAATCTGTCAGCAGTATGACCAAAGACTTTGATTTTCTTTACTCTATGATATCTAGCCGGTAAGTATACAATTGTTCTCTATCTTCAACTATTAAAGTCAAAGATCTTATTATTTGTTTTGTTTTATCATCCCAGTGGCGACTATGACTTAATATTGGATGGGGTTCATGAAAATATATTGCAGCTCCACTATGTTGACCCTATGATGCAAAAGACTGTGAGTCTTACTATTGTTCATGTATATATTTATTTTCTTCTTTGAGGGGGAGGTTGAGGGTGTTAAGGGTTTGAACCCGGGGGGGGGGGGGTGGGGTAGGAGTGGAGGGGAACAGTGTTTAGACTCTACCCTGCTCTTGGTTATGAGACACTGTTTTTCATAGCTAGTCAAATAGTGTGGTGCATATCCAAGTTAATCATCAATGTTTTTCTTGAACTAACTTTTCAGATACGATGTCTGGATAGTCTTGGTGTTTCTGATATGACTCATCAATATATAATGCGCACACAACAAATGTCTCTTCTAGGTAATACTGTTATAGCCATCTGCAGATGATAAATTCCCTTGTGATGCTTGTCTGGTTGTAACTTTCTTTTTAATTTGCTTCCACAGTTTATCAACCCCCAATTGCGATATTTTTACATAGTCAGATAGCTCAACTTGAGAAAAAAGATATTGAATGGCCAAAGTCTTTCCACAGGTATCTAATTTACGTAAGTCTTTAGTTGTGACACTTTTCTGTACCTTCGCATAACATTCAATTATGATTGGACAGACACCGAACAATGTTGGCAGAAAGGATGGACACATTTCATACTTGGCATAGCAGAGTATCGCCAAGTATTTCAAGGCATTTGTCAACAAAATCCTTTGTAGAAGACTCAATTTCTCCGATATTGCATATTCTGTCCCCACCAACCTTAAAACCGGTAATTTATGTGGAAAAACATTTATGTTCCTTTCAGTTTTGTTAAATTCTTGACTTTTGGTTTGCTACTGCATTGTCTTGTATGATATTAAGATTGTGAGCCATCAAAACATCAATTAATATGCCTATCCTTGGCTCCAAACAGTATGAGGTTTGCACAAAACAACTGCAAATTCTTCTGTTTAACCAATAGCTCACAATTTCCTGCTTCTACTTCTTTTCTTGCAAGTTGTGTATCATTTATAGATGCATTCTCCTTTTACAGGTGGCATTGCATTTGCTTTCAGAAAAAGAAAAGAGTGACTTTGGGAAGTTAGTAAACACAATGGTCTCCTATGCTATATCATACAAGAATATCAAGTCTGATCGAACAGGGTTTTCGAGACATGAAAATACCATAGATGAAACCGTGACTGCACTTGATCCACCCCTTAGCGACTTTATACACTTCAAAGTTAGTATGTTGGTCTTACAAGTCGAGCTTCTTATATAGAGTGATTGATAAAACACCAGGTATCATTGCTCTGAATGTACTACTTATTTGGTTTCTGTTTTGAGCAGGGTTACAACTCATGCTATATTGATCTTTCCTTAGCGATGAAGCAGGTCTTGGTTCATGAGGTAAGTCATAGATGCTTTGGACTAATATATTTTTCGTGCTGAGTACATATCCCACCAGGTTTTTTCTATCAACCATAAATCACAAAAACCAAATGAGCTATTCATGTATATGTAGTGGTGCATATATGGCAACCAATTTCAACTTTAGGCTAGTTAGCTAGTTATATCAATTCATGTTCACAAGAGAAATCCAGGAGTTCAAGTACTAAAGCCATATAACAGATCTAATTCAGTGTTCCCTTAAACTCACATTTCAGTTAAATATACATGCTTTATATGAGGGCATAATTTTTCCCACTAAATTTAAAGGCCAAAATAGCATCAAATCGGTGAATGCCATGGTACTTCTCATGATTATATAGTGAGCACTGATATGCTTTGACAAAAGTACTTCAGATCATAACTGTCCATGGACTGCTAACTCTTTAAACTGTTCTTTTATTTTCCTTTTTGCCTTTTTCTCGAGATCATATATAATGGCATCTTTTGTATTTTTTATCTGGTACAGTTTAAGAAGGTAAGCTGGTCATATTTCAGTACTTTGCTCTAAGTTTTCCCTTCAACGTCTATGGACAGCTGCAAATATCAGTGATTAGATATTGTAATTTAGATTATCTTAGTAGAGTAATATGTTTTACAATGATTTGAAGGTGGAAAAACAAAAGATTCGGCAAGGTAGCCTATTCAAATCTAGCAATCTGGACATGAAAGAGAATGACGTCTTTGCAAAAAGCGACTTTGCAACTCGACTACCATCCAAATCTACTTTTATCAATGGATCAGCTATAAAGAAAGCAAACAGGGAAAATCTTACTGCTGAGCAATCTCGACGTTCTATCCCTTCCAATTTATCAGCCTCAGAGTCTGGTGGCTCTTCTAAAGCTATCGATGTAGTAAAATCAGCTGGAAGAACGAAAAGACATTCTGGCACCTTAACAAGTTTCTTCAATCGGTATAATTACCCCCTTGCTTTTTTATTCATATTCTTAGTCATTATATATTTAGTTGTGTATTAGATACATTAACTGCTATGAGAACTGATACACGAGGTAGATCACCAGTCACAGGAATACTTACCTTGGAAAAGCAAAATGAAGGCATCTAAGTTCATCACAATCCCCTTTCTATCACTATTTGTCCTGTATTTCTTCCATAGGCACTAATTGTTTAAACCATCCATATTCTTCAATCTTCTCATGTTTACAATACATTACAAAAGATTGTTCTTGTTACTTCTTACTCTTGGTTTCTACTAAGCTTGGATCTTACAAAATTTTACGCATCCTGACTAGGTTCGGAAAGGTTGGCGATGAAGGCTCTCAAACTACAAACAAGGCTCTGCAAAAGCCCGCGACAGTTAGGAGAGATTCACACCCTGTGTTGTTTAAATTTAATGAGGTAAGAGATTTTTTGGCATCCAGTTTGTTATTCTACAACGTGATTAAACAAACCATGTTTTTATATATCATTTTTTGCTGAATTTTCTTTTGTATGTGTAGGGGTTCACAAATGCTGTAAAGAGACCAGTAAGACTACATGAATTCCTCATCTGATCTACACCATATTCCTAATGTATGTTGTATAGTTTAACTTTTTAACTGTGTTACATGGTCTTTTTGCCTATATAGAATAATAGTATAGTGTAGCTTATTCATTCCCTTTTTTGTTTTCTTCGCTATAGATTTCAGCCATGTTTCTGAACATTATTCCTATATTTAAGTTTGCTTCTATTTCACATCTGATCTTATCTTCGCTATTCAATTTTAATCTCGTGTTTTACTTCATCAGTATATGATACTAACATCGTTACATATAACATAAGATGAGTGGATAACTTTTCATCCCACTTGTACTTGAACTGTGTTTTATGATTTACTTTCATAGCTAGTCAAAATGTAAAATGAAATACCTGGGATCATAAGCACAACTGCTTAAAAGTACTCTAGTGATATTGAAAAACAAAATATGAAATTACCAAATACAGTGAAACTTACTTCATCATGTCTTCATAGTTTGAGATTTTATTGAAAAAGATTGAATTGAAAAAAACTGAAATTTGCTGGAAGCAATTTTTACAATTTTTTTCTTAATTTATCAATTTTTTTAAAGATTCAATTAAACCTTAACTCATACTCTTCCCAAGACAATTATGACCTTTTACTTTAAGATCTTTATTTAGTGAGTTTTAAGATTTATCACATATATTTAGGTTCCATATATTATTTGCTAGTTTTGAGAGTTTATTTGGTATTTTTAGGATAACTTTTACATTTTAGATTTATTAAATGGTTTTTGTTTTGTTGATAATTTTTTTATCTATTTAAGATTCATTAAATATTTTCAGCTCATTTGTTTATTTATGATTGATTGGGCATTTGATTGAGTCGTATCACTAATTAAAACCGTCTCGTGGATCATCTTACATGAGATAGACTAATTAAAAACTCACACTCCATAATTTACGAATAAATTCATAAAAATGAATTTGATTAGTGGGTAAAAAGATCTATTTCATAAAAACTATTCGTGAGGTCGTTCCACGCAAGTTTTTTGTGTCTGGCGTTTTTAAAACCATATAAAACCATTTGATCAAACATAAATCCTTTGAAAATTATCAAAGTTAATATTGTAATTTAGGGTTAATTTAAAGCCAGTATTGAAATTGAACGCGAAGAAACAACCACTTCTATTAATCTCCCCAAAGTGCCATAGAAATTATCCAAAATTTCAAAATTAATCTTGTAATTTAGGGTTCATTTAAAACCAACAAAACAACCATAAACTAAACGTTGAAATGAAACGGGCCTCGGGCTTCGGTCCGGCCCAAGAGCTTAACGCAAAAACATTAACCCAATCCCTAATTTTACCGATTAAATAATAACAACAAAAATATGCACATTAATCAGACAATCTGAAAATCATTTTCTCATAATTTGGCTCGCAATTGCTCAGCACTTGCTTTCTCCAAGCCTTCTTACACTTCGCTTCGCCCAATTCGGAGTTTCTCTCTGCACTCTTCACTGAAGGTACAGTTTATTTGCTTCGTATTCATGGACAGATTGACATTTCATACTATGTTTGTAATGATTCTGTGTGAATTGGTGTTTGAACCATGGTTGTTTCGTTTTCGCAGTGCCGACCCTTCTTCGCACGTTTTTTTTTTTTTCTTCAATTCTTTGCTGCTACATGTCATTCATGTTGTTGTTTTTGCTTATTTGTACGTTTCTTGATTAGCGTTGTAACTAGTGAGTTCACTTTTTGAGGGCGTGTTGGTGAGGTATAAATTGAGCCCTTTAGGTTGAGTTACGGGTTATGAGTTGTCAGTTGAGCACCGTTTAAATCACCATGATTGTTCTTATTGAATTTGGTGGTATGGTTCTCTAAGCCATGTTGTTCTTCTAAAGATTTTCATAGAGAGGTTTAAAGAGTATATTAAGGGAAATGGTGTGGAACTCTATTCATAGTTCAACTAGATCTGAAGTTCTCAACATATGACTGAAGTCTGATGCATCTGAGCTGCTGCAAAATAAATCATCATGATTCTTGAATGCAATTATATTCCCCTTGAGAACTGTTACCAGGCATCTTCCTGTCCTTTCCAGTACAAAGTAGGAAGTATTTCATCTTTAGTGATATCTTGAAAACAGGACTACTTGTCAGAAGCCCATATATTTGTGGTGCAAGCAAAGGATTTGGGTCTTTGGCATTCCCACTCCCCCTTTTTTTGGGTCTTTGTGTGAGTACTGATTCATGTTTCTCACCCAATGTCTTGCATTCTATAGCTGGTTTTTCAGCTGCTCACTTGTTCCGCTTGCTTCATAGTTGCCTACTAGATGCTATAACACCCATTGCCCACACTTTTTCTAGGACTAAAAATACACATTGTTGATTGGGATTCTGGTCTATTTAGTGTGAGTTTAGTGGCCCAAAGTTGTTTCATGCTGTGTACCATGGCACTGTTTCTACAACTGCTTCTTTATAATTATGGTCGACAACATATGTGCCTTGAATTAGCAAAGGAACTTCATCCGTTCATTGAACTTGAGAAGAAAGTCAGTTAAATATTTACAACTAGTGTTATTATTGAAAGATAAAAGTGCATGATGGTTATAACTTATACATCTGCTAGATGTGAGATTCTTGAATACGCACAAAGCTTCTATTCTTACCAACTGTAAATCACCTTTAGTGAGACACACACTCACTCACACAAGTTGTTAAACATTTAAAGCCAGTTTTAACTTGTGAAATTTACCCTTAAAACCCTTAACTGTTTTATTCCGGAGGTAGTGCCATCACCTGCTTATTACAATAAATTTATTCATGTGTTTCTACATGTTATGAATTAATATGATTATCACGTCTTGTATTTCTTCTTTCCCTTTCTCTTTCATGGTATACATAGTTACTTAAGTGCAAATCTCTAAAACAATTTATAATGGGGACTATAGTTGTTGATGTACTTTTAACCATAAAAAAGTAAAGTGGATAGTCTTTTACGATGGTCACACACTTTGAATAGGATTGTCTGGCATCTTTGATGGTTGTAAATTCATTTATCCAGGCCATTGAACCAGTCTCTCTGCAGTAAAAAGAGGGCTCAGTTTCCTGCACAACCCATGCTACCTCCTGCTTCTTCACTCTCATCGAATCCTGGTTCATTTGCACCTGGAGCTGCAGTACAGATCATGGCACATCCAGGCCCTCCTCTTGTTGGTCCGGAAGGAAATTTACATGCTGGAAATTATTCCTTCGGGAATGTGCAGCCAAAGCAGATGGATCAATCAAAGGCAACTGTATGTATTAACTTAATTCCCATCTTTCTTGGCTTATTGCCATGCTGGGCAATAAGAAGTCCTTGTGCATGAGATGTAACTTCAACTCGACATTCTATGCATGAAACCATACCTGCTATATAGTATATTAGTTCATCTATCAAGATATCCATGGTCTCTCATTCTGATTCCTCTTTGCGAGATGTTACTTTGGCGCAGCATGCACTATTGCCCTCATGCCCTGTGGCAAGGTTTTCTCTTGAAATGCTCAAGGCTTTCTAATGTTAAACAGTCAAACTGGGGTTTTCTCTGAAACACGATGAGTAAAAATGGTTTCTGAGGCTATCATCTCAAGGAAGATATTAGACCTGTACAGTCTTTAGCACATTAATTTTTTTGATAGTTGCTAAAAGGGTCTTAAAATATTGTTTACTTATCTGGCAGAATGGCACAAAAGATAATTACTGCTGTGCCAAAATTTCTTGACAAAGACAGTAAGGAAAGAAACAAAAATTATTTATTATGAAAATGAAATGATCCTAGTAAATAGAAGATTGATAGCAATTACTTAATCCATCCTCTGTTTATATATACTTGCATTTTTTGTGCCTCAAGAAATAACCGGCAATTGCTTATCAACATTGCAATCTTTATTTATATTGATTGGGATAACTTTTGGTCAGTACCTTGGATTTGAAACTGGTCCCTCTAATCAACATGCTACAGCATTCCTTGAGCTTTTTGTAAATGCTCTCTCCATGTCTGCTAATCTGATTGTTCTGGATTTGTTTTGGTTTCAGAATGTAAGAGCTGATGGTGGTCAAGAAGTGGGAGCAACTACGTCTGCACCGGTGGCTATGCACTCTGCTTTTCAGCCTCGACCTACTTCAAGTCCCTCAGCAACACATTTTACATCTAACAATTTTAATAATACGGCTACATGGTTGCTTGCTCCAGCAACATTTCAAATGCCGACAGGGTTGCCTAAAACTCCTCCTACTCCTGGTCCCCCTGGAATAGCTTCCTCTGTACCTTCTCCTTCAAGTTTAACCATCCAAGGTTCATCTCTAGACTCCACTGCACATAGGACCTTCATGCCTTCTGCACCTGGTCTGTCAAACCCTTCCATTCAGCATAATGCAGTTGCTATGCACCCATCTACATCTGCTCAGGCTGCCCCCCCTGGACCATGGATGCATCCTCAGCAAATTGGTGGCTTTGGTAGACCATCATTTTCTCCGTATGCTGCTGTTATTCCTGGTCCTTATCCGATGCCAATTCGTAGCACGCCTCCACAATCTGTTTCGTATCGTGATATCCAACCTCCTGGAGTTTCTCCAGCAGTATCTGCAATTGGAGCCCCTACAGCTTCCTTTACTGCTGGTGGCCAGTCATCTGTTGGTTCTGGACAGACAGAGTTGCCTCCTGGAATTGGTAAACCCTATAAAGTTCAGTTTAAATTGCCTTCTCATTGATGACCTATTGGATCAATCATAATTCTGCAAGAATGTCCTGCAGATAACAAGGAGCACGATGTTAATTCTGTGTACAAGGATGAAGCTCCTAACAAAGAACAACTGGATGCTTGGACAGCACACCGGACAGAAACTGGGATAGTGTACTATTATAATGCATTGACAGGGGAATCTACATATGAGAAACCTTCTGGTTTTAAAGGAGAGGTACCACAAGCATTAATTGTCTACAAAATCATTGGTTTGATTGTGCTTCCTTAGTGTTTTCTTTGATTCCCTATTATCTTTTTGTATGCATCATGTATGGTGTTAATAATGACAATTGACAACTATAGTAAAAGATATCCGCTGCTGCTTTTTAATTGAGTTAGTACTGCTGGCTGCTGAATATGTGTATTCGTCTTGTTCTTGCTCTTTGGTGATCAAGTGCATTTAGTTTGAATATTCTTTACGTGATATTCAATACATTTGCATTTATTTTATTGTATACACTCCTTCACCTGGTGTCCCTGAGCTGCAGTGGTAGCATGGTTGGTGATGGTAGTAGGAATCTGATACCCTTGAATTTATTGGTTTTCAAATTTAAATCAAGATTGTTGGAGAAAGTTGATTAGATAAGCTGTTTTTTGTGAATGCCCATACATGAAAGTCAAGCCTTAGGAAGTTTGGTATGTAACATGTATAAAAGTTCTCTTCCAACACATTTAGCTTAGGTATAGGGCTATAGGCTTTAAGGGATGAAATATTTTTTGGACCAGTGAAATGATTGACATAAAATAATAATAAAAAATGAGTGGAAGAGTATGACAACAGAAGACTGTTCCTCCACCCACCAGATTATGTGACTTCAGCAAAACTACTTTTTATTGAATCTCAACAACCAGGTCTGTGAATAGATAGCAGCAGTAAAGTACTCTGAGTAAAACACCCTCGACTAGTTTTTTAATTGTTGTAGCTCTAATATTCTAAGAGTTGCGAATCATATCTAAGAGAATATTATTCTAGGCCAGAGACTTACCTGAAATTTGTTCTCCCAAAACTCAGAAAAGCAGGGAATTATCTAAGCAGCTTATCTATTGAGCGCAAACCTTAGAGAGCATGAATGACTACCTTTCATTGTATTCAAAATTTTGAACTTGACTCATTAATATTTTCTGGTAATGTTTGGTGCGAGCGAGCTCTGCTTTAGTTGTTTCCATTATCTTGTCTTGTAACCTCCCAGTGTATTTCTATACAATAGGTCCTGATTTTGTTTTATCTTTATAATACAGTCGGATAAAGCAACTGTGCAGCCAACTCCTATTTCATGGTGAGTTCTCGCCAACAATGGAGGAATACAACATGCCCTCATCATTTCTTCTCATGTTACTTTTATTTGTGCATTACTGGTTACCTTATCCTGTCTTGATTATGTATATTGCTCCTTGCAAATGTTCTCATATGTCCTTTATAATATTGTAATTGGTGAAAAAAAATGAAAAGAAGAGAAGCGATTGATGTAAAAGATAAGGGAATCATTAGAATTATTCTTAGTGGAAGGCCTAGGTACACCGTACACCTGTAAGATCCCATTCTAAACATTGTGTACTGTGTAAGACATTAGTTTATTTTGGTTTTGCTGGTTTGCTAGGAAGCATTATCATGAATCTGATGATATTTTGATTTTTGTGATGTTTGTTGGAAGTAGTGGATCTAAGCAGTGCTTTTGTGGTGAGATAAGAAGTTTGTGGAAGAGGATACTAATCAAAAATCATCATTGTAGCCTCTAGGTTTCTAAAGGCTATATTTGAAGGGGGATTTTTTTTTGTCTTTGAAATACTGGATTTTGTAGTAAAGGTGAATAGTGAAAATATATGTTTATTTGAAGATTTAGTAAGATATGATTATATTGTGGATGTCAAATTAATGTAGGAAAATGTGGGTTGATGGGGTAGTTTATCATGTAAAAGGGGGTTGATGTAATATTTACCATAAAAATATGGGTTGATGTGATATTTTATTATGAAAAAGTGTATTTGGTAAGTTTAGATAGATGATTGTAATACAGGTAATAATGATTGTATCTAAATTTAAATATGAAAACAAACATACATTAGGACAAGTCAAAAATCCTGTTAGCCTAAGTGCACAATTAATAGTTGGTATTATATACATTGTCCTCCATGGGAACTAATCAATAGAAGTCAAACAGAACACAAGAGCCTTACTTTGTGAAGGTATTCTGATGCTTATCCCGTTCCTTTGTCTAGGGAGAAATTGTCTGGTACTGATTGGACACTTGTCACCACTAATGATGGGAAGAAGTATTACTACAACGCCACAACTCAGGTCTGAAGCTCCTGGCTGCATTCTCCTTTGATGTCTTTCATAAAAATGTTCCTTATAGTGTAGTGGTTTAGTATTCTCTGATTTGAGACTTTTTTTTTGTTTTTGTTTTTTTTTTTTTGGTTTTTTGTTTTTGCATTTCATCTTTCGTCTCTCAAATTGAAATTCTATCTAGATGAACCCACGAGTCTCCTTTTTAAACAACGCATTGATAGAAATAGCTGTCTTTTTATCTTTTTCTACAAGATGCCCTTTGCTGAATTTCCTATCTTGTTTCTGTCTTACTTCTATGGCCTGATTGGTAACTTGACAGCTTCATCTGTTTTCTTATTAGGTAAGTAGCTGGCAAGTGCCTAGTGAGCTGATTGAGTTGAGAAAGAAGCATGATGCTGATTCTTTGAGAGCTCAATCAATGTCAGTGACAAATACTAATATAGAAACTGAAAAAGGAACTGATCCTGTTAGTTTAAGCACACCTGCTGCTAACACAGGTGGTCGTGATGCCATAGCTGTAAGATCCTCAAATGTCTCTGGGTCATCTTCTGCATTAGATCTCATCAAAAAGAAGTTGCAGGATTCTGGAATCCCTGATTCTAGTTCCCCAGGCCCAGCTTTGTCAGGTTCAGGGACTGCAGAAGTCAATGGCTCAAAACCAACTGAAGGCTACCACCAAGGGCCAAAATGATAACAATAAGGATAAGAACGGAGATGGTGATGTGTCCAATTCGTCTTCTGATTCTGAGGATGACGATGGTGGTCCAACGAAGGAGGAATGTATCCTACAATTCAAGGTACTTTTGTAGTATCCTTTAATATTGCTCAATTTTGGAACACCAATGTGCGCTAATTTACATCAACTATTGAGTCTTTTGGTTGAGCATGTGCATGCATGTTTCCCTTTTTTTTTTTTTTTCTTGAGGCATCATTCACATGTTGCATTGCACTTTTCTAGAGAGCTCATCAGCACTTTTCAGTCGATAAATAAGTCAAGGAAACTCATAGAAATTATAAAGATGCAACCATGTGTATCATCGCTGAAACTAAACCTTTTCTTCTTTTCCTGTAGTAGGACTGTTGAGGAAATAGATTTCAGCACGAAGATAGCAATATTAATTGCTTTTTTCAAAGTTCTTAGAGTGCACCTTAGTGAATTGAAGGTTCTAATTTATAATACAAATTGTAGGAAGTGAATGTGATTAATTCTATGTATAAGAAATAAAAGTTCCTGCAAATGTTCTCTTTCCCAACTTGTGGAAATGGATTCTCCCTAATTTCTTAAAGTTTTACTGGTTGAGTAGAGCCATTATCTTCCTTTAAGCTTTAACTGTAATTGTCTCGTTATCACCCTGCTATATGCTCCTTTTTCATGCTAATTCCAGGGCTGTATTTTCAGGGTTCTAATTATTGATTGTATGAGTGATCTGCTGACCTGGTTGTTTGCATCTTTAGTCTTTCTGCTCATATCTCACATTCTATTGCATCCTGATTACTTTGTGCTTCTGAATTTGAAGGAGATGCTCAAGGAACGAGGAGTAGCACCATTCTCAAAATGGGAGAGAGAACTTCCTAAAATATTGTTTGATCCACGATTCAAGGTTTGTTAATTCCTTTAGCAATTGAATTAATCTTATGTAGATTTGAGATATATGCAATTTCTGCAGTTCCTTCAGCAATGTGGTTAATCTCCAGTTCAGCTGGTTATTCTACCAAGTTTTCAACACATTCTATCTAAGTATATGTCTCAGCGTGGGATTGTGTTTTTTTTTTTGTTTCTTTGCTTCATTAAGTCAATCTATTGCAGGCTATTCCCAACCAAAGTGCTCGAAGAGCTCTGTTTGAGCACTACGTTCGCACGCGTGCAGAAGAGGAGCGGAAGGAAAAACGAGCTGCTCAGAAGGCAGCTTTGGAGGGTTTCAAGCAATTACTGGAAGAAGCAAAGGAGGTTTGATGCAATAGTCTCCTGTTAAAGTATTCTCTGTTACTTTTGGAATTTGAATTCTAGATTGACATCAGGGAGATAAAAGACTAAGACAAGTTTTATGACATTCAGGACATTGATCAAAACACTGATTATCAAACATTTAAGAGAAGATGGGGGGAGGATCCTCGGTTTCAGGTCTTGGACCGGAAAGAGAGGGAACATTTGTTAAACGAGAGGTACAAATATCAGTGTGTTCAATATTTAAACAAATATAGTGGTCGTAACCATTTCTGTTTATTCTACTTTGGCAATTTAAACCTTGTTATAGATAATCCTATGCCTTATCATTGATCAGCTACAATTTGATGATTGATAGTAGATAACTAATCGATCTTAAAATCTTGATAGATAGTTATCTATTAAATTTGATCCATGGCTTCCCTGTTCGTATTTTAATTTGGGTGGTAAATTTTGTACGAGGTTTAAGTAATTTGACGTCTGGAACCTGTCCACGTGAAGCTTAAACCAAAGTTACTAAACATACCGTAAATTACTGGATTTGTTTAATGAATATTCCTAGACTTTTGTTCATAACCTAGTTCTTGATCTTCTTTAAGGGTTTTACTTCTGAAAAGGATTGCTCAAGGAAAAGCACAAGCAGAGCGTGCTGTTGCAACATCTAATTTTAAGTTAATGCTTAAGGAGAAAGGAGATATTACTTCTACTTCGCGGTGGTCAAAGGTAGGTTTATGCCAAAAGGTGATGTTATTCGTTGTTTCATGCTTTTGTATAGCTTGTTTGATATAATTTGAATTCTGCAAACTAGCTCTGTTAGTGTGTGTTAATGCAAAATGCAGTTTGCTGTCCACTTTTATGTCTTTTATGAACATGCAAATCTTGTCTCTGGTAGGTGAAAGATAGCTTCAAAGGTGATCCCAGGTACAAGTCTGTCAAGCATGATGATAGGGAGAAACTATTTAATGAATATGTAGCAGAAATAAAGGCTGCAGAAGAAGAGACAGCACAAAAGGCAAAGGCAAAACAGGATGAAGGGGTGAGATAACTGCTTCATTCCAAGATACAAGATTCGTAATTTTGTTTGAATTTTGCATAATTACTTTTTAGGAATAGTTTAGGTGTTTAAAAGGCAGTTTGCTTACTAATCTAGAGTGATGTGTTCTATGATTAGGTGAAGCCTTTTTAACTTCTTCTGAGCAAGGAAACAAATAATAGTCCAAAAACACTGTTTATGTTGACTTCTTCTCTGTTATATTGACTGATACTGTCTGTCACAAACAAACACCATGTGTTTACCTCTGGTTGTTCATGTTTGCGTAATTTGTAGGATAAATTGAAGGAAAGAGAAAGAGCTATGCGGAAGCGAAAAGAAAGAGAGGAGCAAGAAGTTGAGAGGGTGAGACAAAAAGCTCGCAGGAAGGAGGCTGTTGAATCATATCAATCTTTATTGGTAGAAACAATTAAAGATCCTGAGGTACTGTTATCCTGATCTGGTTCTTTCCATGTATAGTATTTGAACCACCTGTAAGCCATTCATAAGGTTATACTCTCATTAGAAAATTTCAAGTTGTTGTGATGAAGATTTACGATAAATTAGAATACCTACCCTCGATGTTTGATGTATCTTTAAACATCTCTTTAAGTTGGTAAATTGGGCATACAATGAACTCCTTGAGGTTTGTTTTATATTACCATACACTTTAAGTATGGACCGAGCATTTGTAATGCACAAACTTTAGAGGGGAGGATACTGCCTTAACTGTAAGAATGATGCCATTCTGGTGAGAATAGGCATTAACTGTAAAATTCGTAGCTGACAAAAGATTTTTATTTTGTTGTGGTGATTGTACTAAGCTAAGCTTTTTTTATCCTCTCTCTGCATGCACATCACTATTGACCAGTATTATCTTTTCACTTTAAATGTTGTTGCTCAAATGGGTGTTAGTTTAAATATCTCATTCCAGTGCTCATCCTACAAAGAATGTTCAATTATTTCATACTGCTCACATAAATCAATTCAAAATTTTATTGGAAATTATTTTCTTGATAGCACCAATCATAATCACCAGACTATACAATATGGCCTCTGCTTACTGTGCACTTCTGCATCATTGCTGTTTTTGTAATTTGTTATTTGTTAATCATGATAACTATTATGTCCCTATTACTGAAGATGCTGTATTTCTCAGATGTATAAGAACAAATATTTTTTTTAACAGAGCGTCAAATCGAAATGTATATTTTTGGCATCAAGTTGAAACATATTTCTTATATTTTATGATCCTTAATATTTTTTACTTGATCATCTCCCAATAATCTATTTTCTCTATATCTAGGCATCATGGTCAGAATCAAAGCTTAAGTTGGAGAAGGACCCTCAAGGACGTTCTGCCAATCCTCATTTAGATAAATCTGATCTGGAGAAGCTTTTCCGCGAGCATGTTAAATTGTTGCACTGAGGTAAGCTGGCTTTCATTGATATGCTCCACTTTGTTTTCTGGGCTCATAGATTTATGCTACAAATCCCTAGCTTCTTTGTAGAGTCTGTGATTTATTCGGCTTTTGTCCTCTATTGCTTCCTAACTCCTGTATGCATCCTGATAAATGTTTCATGTGCATCTTTTACCCCATGATTTAGATAGTAAAAACTATTGAGTGAGACCTATCTTTGTTCAGAACTTCTTAGTTCTTCATCTTTCTTTTCTCGTTCTCCAAGTAGGATTCTCAAAGAATAGTCAGTTTTCCATAACTAATACCTTTCGATATTCGGAATGTTGGTGATAGATATGCACCAAAAGGGCCCCTATGGGAGGAAAGTTGAGAGAATTCGCAGTGCTAACGCATTTAGTAAATCTTATTTCTCTTATGTTTTTATCTTAGACCTCTTAGCATATACATTGACATGCCAATGCTTTTCACCATTGTTCTCGTGTTCTTCATGCAATGATTATAAGCATGTTTACCACTGTAGTTTTTTGTTTCATCTGATTGAAAATATATACTCTATCCGATGGAATACAACTTTCATGCCTTTCATTATAAAAACCTTCTTCTTCTGCAGTCAAGCTGCAGTCATATCTTTTCATCTACTTAATTTTTAGTCTTTGAATCTTTGCAATTGTAGAGATGTGCACAGGAGTTTAGAGCTCTACTAATTGAGGTTATAACCACAGAAGGGGCAGCCCAAGAAACGGAAGATGGTAAAACGACAATAACATCTTGGTCAACAGCTAAACAACTCTTAAAGAGCGATCCTAGATACAACAAAATGACGAGAAAAGACAGAGAGCCCTTGTGGCGTAGACATGCTGAGGAGATCCAACGGAAGCTGAAGAAATTACACGATCAAGGGGAGAAGCCTGCCGAAGGAAAAAGCAGAACTCCTGTTGATTCGGGGAAGAATTTGTCCGGTTCACGTAGACCACATGACAGAAGATAGCTGCTGCTTTTTGTCCTCATTTTATTGAGTTAGTAAGTTCTGTGGCTTCTCTCTCATTCCATTTGATGCTTTCGATCTTTTCCAGTGAGATTTTGAATTCCGATTAAGGAATTTGCAAATATGATGCCACAGTGTAAGAAATCGAAAAGTTTATTGACTAGAGCGAACTTTGTAATGTCAACTTTTTCTCGATACTTTTGCCTGTGATCGACTTTTAAATCTGCTGGTCTTTGTTGTAGATATATTTCCTTTTTACTCATCTTCTGTGAATTGCGAATATTTATTCATTTGCCACTAATAAATATAATATATATCGCCAAAAGCAAGTAATGGTCGAAAAAAAGTCCATAGTGGAGTCAACTGTAAACTTCCAACATAGACTTATGTTTAGTGGCAATAATAGTTTCATCAGTTTCCAAAACATCGTGATAACCATGAGAATGGCGAAGGCCAACTCAACTATGCGTGTGCTGACCAGATTGCCCGATCATCTGACCGGCGATCCTGCCCGAAGAGATGATCATAGGAAGGAATCTTGCTAAGACTCCCTGTAAAAGCCCTTCTGAAATTCAGGTGCGTTGCTAAATCTTGGCTTTCTATCATCTCCAGCTCACAATTCATCAAAGCCCATCTCAAGATTTCCACCAAAAACAATATGGGTTGCCATAATAGACTCGTTTTCGGGTCGGGCCCCGGGCCCTCTGTTTTCTACACATTCTCACTTAACGCCAAGAAAGATGAGAATTCTTGTGTAGACAGTTTTGTGTTTGATTTTTCCTCACAATGCAATCCGGATCGTGGGTTCTTGCAATGGTTTGGTTTGTATAGCTATGAACTCTTGTGGTGTTGTTCTGTTGAATCCAGCTACCAGAAAGTCGAAAAAACTACCGATTTCTGGTAGGAATAATATGTTAAGTATGGAATATGGATTTGGTTACGATGCTTTGAACGACGATTACAAAGTTGTGGAGTTTAGTTGGATGAATGACGATCAAGAATCGTATGAAACTCAAGTTAAGGTCTATAGCTCGAAAGCTGATTCATGGATAATCATGGATAGGGCCGATTGGCACGGTTGCAAGATATTCGATGGCCCACCCGGTTGTGTTTGTAGAGGGAGCTATCCACTGGAAGGTGTATCATGACTATGATCCAAGCAACTGGAGCGTAATCGCACAGAATGTGACGACTGAGACTTGCTCGACTCTGGAACTTCCTATGAGTGTGAGCGATGATGCTAAACTTATTATGTTGGGGGTTTCTGGGGGTCGTCTGTGTGCATCATATGACTTTTACAGCTATATGGATGTCTGGGTGATGAAAGATTATGGTGTTGAAGAATCGTGGACGAAACTAGTATACTTGTTCTGTAGGAAGCATCATGATCTCTGTTGTTTGTTTCAGAGAATGGTGGGGTTTTCTTGAATCTAATTTGATAATGTATAAGCAGTCTCAGTATCATGAGGTTTATCATTTGAGGAGTAATGATATTGAAGTTGAAGCTGCTACTTATAGACAGTGTAACCCTCATTTCAAGATGGTCAGAAAGAAGCAATTATTATCTGCTTAATGATTACTAGTTTGTTTAGACTCTCTTTCTGTACTATTATTATTCCTACTTTGTTTAAGAGAGAGGTTATGAATAGTTTTCATTTTATATCTTGTGTACGTCTAATCATATCATATCATCGACAAACATGTTGTGTAAGATGGTAAAACGAACATGAGACTGAAATAAAGAATGTGACCAAGAAATTCAAAGTAACTACTAAAACAATAAAAAAATTAACTGCTTTCTCATGACAAAAACAATTAACATTTTTCTTCCACATTCATTTGTCTTATTTTGTGTGCTTCCTTCATTATAAATACCTACAACTTTCGTTGAAAATCCATATTTTAATACTCCAAAAAATAGTTATATTTTTCTAATTCGTGAAGAGCAAAAAATCAAAATAAAGGGAATAACCAAATATTTATGGTTACTTGTTAGGATGGGATCCAGTTATATAGGGCCCATTCCATCTATAAGCCCACCATTTGACCCAATTCTGATTTGATATCGGATCTGATCTGACCCCCGACCCGACCCGTTAAAATTATAACCGTCAAAATCATTCAATCGAATTTCATTCTGCAACTTAGAACACTTTAAAACCCTAGTCCCCAGAACTTAAAACCCTTTCACCACATTCTGCAAAAGCTCAAACTGTGAGTAAATTTCAATCAGATTCTCGGTTTTCTTTGTTCAATTCGTCTACATATTTAACTTATGTTGATTGCTCCAAATTAGGTTGATCTTTTCAAACAATTTCTTTCTGATATTCGTTTAATTTTATGTTTTTGTCTGTGTAGACAATGGCGGATTTCCATTTCGATGAGATTGTCAAGGTCGTCAACGTCGATAGCCAAGTGGTGTATGACAAAGGTAACTGAAAAAAATTGTGATTTCATTGAAGTTCTATACCATATTTTGTTGGAGATTTTTTTGTTCTTTTCCCTGTTTATAGCTAAACTCTGAGTTTGTATTTTGTTCTAGTTGATGTAAATTTGAACGATGAAATTATTATTAGATGGTGATGGAACAGAAAATGGGTTGGTTATAGATGATGAGTTTTGTGGATGATTTTACAGTTTCACGTATAATTGCAAAGGGTGAAGAGGATGATTCGTATTTGGAACTCGATGTGAATTCGGAGCTATACCCTATGCTTCCGGGTGAGAAATACCGGGTGGTGATTTCCAACAATCTACTTATGGATGGTTCGATCATCCCAAGCTACTTTCCTGAGGTGCAGTTCCTTTGATTTCAGTTCTTCTGCGATAATTACCCGTTTTCAATCATATAATTGCTCCCGTTTTAGGTAATGGCAGTTGATGGATTTTTGCCATTTGAACAGTGCGTTTTGTTGTAGGTTAGCATATATGTAATGTAGAAATGAGTTCTATTAAAGAAATAAGGATTGAATCTTTTTGTGAGTACTGTGGTCAGAGTCCGAATTTGCAAAGTGAATGTGTTTAGGAATTTCTATGTCCTTTGGATTCATGAAACAACTCATATTTCACTTCACTCCATAGTTGCTAAGCGAGTGGTACTTCAATGACAATTTATGATGAGGTTTTGTCAATGTTGAAAAGATGTAGTTCTCATGTAATAATGCTGATTCTTTCGTTTTGTATCTCCTTCATTTTGGAGTTCCTGGACAATATATGACCAGATGGTGGTGACAGTTTAAGTTATGATTGTTGTCTTCCAACTGCAGGGAAAACAGAAATCACTTGCAGACAAATTTGAGTATGTTATGCATGGAGTTGTGTATAAGATGTCTCAAGCAAAAGAATCAGCAGATGATGGCAACATTGATGTTAGAGTGTAAGTATATGTATATACTCAGTGGTTGCACTGAAAGTGGAATTTCTGTTTCTTTATTATTTGCTGATGTCCGATATTTCATTTGTGACAGGGTGGTATACATTTCGTTTGGAGGACTTCAACTGATGCTAAAAGGTGATCCCCTGAAAATGCACAAGTTCAGCGTTGATCAAAAGTTGTTTCTTCTCTTAAGGAAAATCTGATAACTTTTAGCTCTTGGATCAGCATTGTTTGAACAAGTACTAATATTGGTAATGTTTTGAGGTATGAGAATGTTCGAGATGTCTGATTGCTGAATGATGAAAACTTGTGAAGAGGTTATACTAATGTTCATAAAGTTGGTCCATTGATGATATTCTTATACTTTATGTAATATGCTGGTGCTCTTTGCATAGGCTAACTGTTTGATTTGGAATCCGTGCATTCTTTTTGCACCTTTTCATCCCTCCATGGCTCTGTCTTTACGAGTGAGAGCCTGAAGTCCAGGACATCCGGAAACTGGTTGTTTTCTGACGACTTGAACGATCTAAAGATAGGTTTTATTAGGAGAGATTAATAGATTAAGATAATATAGGCCACAGGTATAGAGAATTCATAATCAATGGGAATCGTCTTGAAGTTGGATTATCACGAGCCTTGTAGTTCAAGTGATTTTCCACCTCTTGGTGTAGATTCTAGTCGACCCGGGTTCGAACCTGGGACACGTAAGTTTTCTAATATTTTTTAGCCCCTTCCTTCCACTCCTCCCAAGCTTACTGAAAAAAATCTTGAAGTTGGATTGGTTGTGATGGTTATTTCTATTTCTGGCTTGCATGTTGTGATGATTTCATTTGATTTTATTTTTTTAAATATCACTAGTGTTTTTTATTGAAGAATGATATTTTCGACTATTATTCTGAGAAATAAATTAAAGTTTCAGTGGTCCCTCCGATCACAGTCAGTGGCTTATTTTATTAATCCCAGTTTTTCTTATTAGGCCATGTTCGGTATGATAGTTGGGTTTGTCAGGGATTGTTTAAAAAGTTGGGATTACACTGTTCACTGTTAAAAAATTGTTGTTTGGTATGTAAGTTTTGTAGTAGGATTGATTAGATTATATTGTATGGTATGAATGGTTGTAGATTGGTTAAAGTTGGTTTGTTTATTATTTGTTGTTTGGTATATTAGTTGATATGGATATAATATGTGCTTTGACTAAAATGCCCCTAAATATAACAAAAAAAAATGACAACTCACCCCAATCTCTCTTCTTATCTCATCTCTCTCAATCTTAATTTTCTCTCTCTTCTCTACCGTCTCTTCTTCTCTCTCCCCGTCTCTCTCTCTCTCTCTCTCTCTCTCTCTCCTATCTATCGGATCTCTCTCTTCTCTCTATCAGATTTCTCTCGCTCCCACACATAACTGCCGCTGCCGTCGGAACCTTCTTCCGGTGAGGGTCTCCTCGGCTGCGCCGGCTCAGCCGCTCACTCGCGGCGGGCTGCGGCCCTTCTCCCTCTTTCTCTCTCTTTCTCCTCTCCTCCCCTTTTCTTCTCCCGTTTCCTTCCACTGTCGCCGCTAATGTGAGGGCGCGGCTTGCATGTGCCACCATGTGAGGCGGCGCTGCTGTGGAGGGGTGCGAGCGCCACCAAGCGACGGTGCTGAGATGGTGAAGTCGGTGGATGTTGGTGTTGGTGGTTGGAGGGTGTGGGTAGGCGTGCGGCTGTGGGGAGCGGGCCACCGGCGAAGGTGAACGCAGTCGGAGCGGGTGACGGCGCGTACGTAGGCAGCGGCAGCCACCGCCGCCGCCCTTGTTTCCTCCTTTTCCCCATCTCTCCGGACTCTCTCTGATCTCTCTCCACTCTTCCGGCGGTGTTGTGTTGATGTTGGGTGATGGTATTGGAGAACAAATATATGATGGAGAGCAGTGGGGTGGGAAAATTGTCGGCGACGGGCCTTCTCGGGAGATTTATATTATGATCGGTTGTGGTGGCTGTTGGTGGTTGTCGGGCGGAATTGGAGCGGGGAGTGTGAAGGGCGGCTGTCCAAATGGCTACGGTTTTTTGCATTTATATTAGGGTAGCTTAGTGGTTAATGGCAAAAAGGACAAAATAGTCTCTTACAAATGAACAATAAGGGTAAAAAAAACCATTTCGCAGGGTGTTACTGTTGGGAATGAGGAAACCCACCTTTTTGAATGGGTTTAAAATCACCCCTGCAGCACAACTTAAATCCATAAATACAACTGCAAACCCGGGCCCTAAACACTGATACCAAACACTTGTTTGGGCTGGATAACTAACTTAGTCCAGCCTAAACTGCTTTACCAAACATGGCCTTAGTGTTTACCAAATCAATGGGACTAAAATAAAGCACTTGACATTTTTTTAAAGAAAAAAAAACATTTTCCTATAACAAACGCGTCCTTATATATTAAAACAGAAGTCGTATTAAATAAGGGAAAGACTTGGGATTATAAAACACAAAAATATTATTTAAAATACAAATATTAAACTGTAGCATATGATGTTCCTAAAATGAATTTATTCGGTTATGCTGAAAAGGTGAACATAAATGGCAAAGCAGGGTGGGAACAGATCACAATGATGACAAATTTGCTGTCCCTTTATATTATTTTCTAATTTGTGACATTATATTTTGGAAAGTTGTTTCTTGTCAATATCATTGTCAATAATTACTACTACCTTTTTTTTATTGAATAATTTATCAATTAACCTCTGTTTGAAAGGAACATGAATGGACTAAAGAGATACACATATACATATAAATATAATATATATATATATACTGTTCTGTAAAGAAAATAGAGGAAAAAGAAAAAAAATTAGTACATAATATATATACTTCCATTTTTCCTCCATTTTTTTTTTTTCCACTTTTCTTGCATAATTATGTGTCTGGATTTTAAATATTGATGATGATGGGTTTTGATCAATGTCCAGAAATTGGTTTTGATGATGGCAATCATGTAGAGACTTCATCCAAAAGCTTATACCTTCTCACCTTATTTCTAAACACATGTTTTATGATCATCCTATTTCCACCATTTGATGAAGTCACATCTGATCTTGTCCTCCTAATAATCCCACCACCACCACCACCACCACCACCCGGCACCCTCTTCCTCCCCGACGGCCCAGCCGGGGCCGCCTCGGGTTCCCGATTGATCTGTTTCTTGATTTGGCCACTGCTAGCTGCAGTGGTTCTTGTATGATCTCCATGAATGCTGTCCACCAACAAAACCCTCTTCTTTTTGTCCATCTTTTTCATGCCATCATCAAGATCACTACTCTTTGTGGGCTTGTGGGATGATGAATTGGGAGAGTAAGATGTCTGTGTTTTCCCTTGTCTTGTCTTGTCCTCTGCTTGGCTAAGGCACCAATTGCAAATGTGATAGGACTCAGCTCCTGGATAAAGATTGCTGCAATATCTGCACAACACAACATCAACATGTGTGTGTATCAAACCACATGTTCCTATCTAACATCATCATCATGGTACAAACAAATTTCAAGAATGGTACTCACTTGTGTTGGGATCTAAATTTGCAGGTTTTGCATGTGAATAGCTCAGAAGATAGGCCTTGATCTCCACACATACAACACTCACCATTCTTCCCCATATATCCTCCCACTTATTATTTGTCTCTGTATATGAGAGAGAGAGAGAGAGAGAGAGAGAGAGAGAGAGAGAGAGAGGGAGAGATGGGTAGTGTTTGGTTATAGAGAAATGGCATCACATTCATTTTGGTGAGTCTTCTATTCCGTGTGGGAAAAGTTGGAAAAAATAATATACGTACGCCACAATTAGTGGGCAGAAAACGAAAGGTGGGCCTCACCACTTACCTTCATTTAATTCACTTTTTTTTTTTTCTTCTTCTAATTTTTGTCTAGCTCATTAATCAATCTTTGATTCCACGTTTTAACAAATTGAATCTATTCACCAGTATTGACTAATATGCATGATCTTTTATTATATTATCAGCCCAATTGATTTTCTTTATTTGCAAATGGATTGCAGTTCTTGCTCCACTTGTCCCTTCAATTTGAGACAACCATTAACTAAGATAGTGTGTTACACGAATCTTTTAACGAATATAATCCCGTCAAATCAAATCATTTTCTGCGAGTTATTGATTGGTCCGTCTTATAGAACTAGAATCATGAGAAAGTCTCGTACACGTATTTGTTCAATTTAATTGTACCTTTGAAACCAATGTGAAAAGGAAGAAATTATAAAGACAGCTTATAATGCATATCTTTTGGACTTTCAAATTCTCCAAGAACCCTGAGCTATGGTTAACATAATTAATGTTGTGATCCATACCTTGTTGGGCCTTATTGAGCTTATTAATTCCTTATAGGCCTTGTTGGGCTTATTGGGCCCTCACATCCACGATAAATAAGAAAAGCCCAACCCATATTTTTGTTGGCAGCAAATATATTTGAAGATTTTTGGCGGCAGATGAAAGTGGAATTGAAAACAAAAGAGCAGAAAATTGTTTGAAAGGAGATATGAAGGCGAACAAAGATCCGATTAGGGCAGTTGGGCAACGATCAATCGCTTCCACCTTCCTCTTCCGTCCTACCAATCGGTTTATTTCTCCACTCCAATTCTTCCTAAAAGTTTCGAATTTGTTTTCATTTGATGTAATTTTTCCTTTTTTTTTGAAATATGAAGCTCGAGTGATTGTAAGAAAATTGCGGAAATCAAAGGTGCGAAGCATGAAGGTTCGCACATCTCGCTTTCTGATTTCCTCAACAGGAAGCTGCACAGGAGTTCTGTGCTACCTACGTCAGCCGAGGTAATATTTCGATTTGATTTGAGTTGATTATGGAAGTAGATAGAGGAAAGGATGTATGATGCGTGGTTGAGTTTTCGCGTAGAATGTTTGTTTCGGAAATGGAAGAAGAATGATGATGTGTTAGCTTATTTTAAATTTCTTGTTCGAACATTCATGGATTGTTGGTGTAATACTGTTAGAATTACATTGTTTGATACTTTAGTAGATTATGCTGTTTGAGGAAAGTCACGAGCTCAAATCTGTCATGGCAGGGGAACGAGCCTCCTTTATCATCTCCATTAAGGGGTGATAATTTGGATGGGAGTGTGAAAGGAGTATTTGTCAAGAATGAAGGAAGAGGAGCAGAGGCAAAGGTTCTGATTGATGGGGCTTTTGATTTGTTCAAGAATGTTGAAAGGGCCAAAAGTGATAGCAAGAACTCTTATTTGACCAATGAAACAGAGATAATCGACATTGATGACTGTGATGATAACCAGCAAAAGAGAAAAAGAAAGTTTCTGTTTGAAGGTTTGTAGATTCCATCTGCTATTTCTTTATTCAATTGAAATCATATTGTTATGTTGCCTTGCTAGGTGTCCATACTTCTTCATCTTTTAACCTAAATCTGATATAAACTGCAAATCTATGCTATATTTTATCACCAAGTGTGTAGATGTATTAGATGGTTTTAAGCTTGATCCACATTGTGTTCTGATTAGAGTTGGAGTCACTGTGTTTTTATCAATTGTTGTTTGCAATTTTTGGTTAACTTCTAAAGTAAGGTCGAATGTGCAACATGTCTCATTTCATTTTAGATCCTCTTGTCCTCCATTATGCTCTTTAGCTGTACTAATAATCCTTCATGAAGAAACATACACTACACATTGTTAATTCTTATCAAGCGCATCTAAGTGTTATTAAGTTTTTTATAGCCTCCTCTATCCTGTCTAACCAGAAGTATCTACAATAATACACTAAACACATTTGCTTTTCATGATGTCACTTATCATCAGGTGATGATGATAAGCCAGCTCCTCGAAAGCAGGTAGTAGTTCTTGGAGAGGATTCAAAACCAATGCAAAGTTCAAGAAGGAAGAGTTTTGCCAGAGAGGAGGCTAGACCTATTTTCAATCATTGTAAGCGGCCCACATATCCTTCTCAAACGCACTGATTCTAGTATTAAACTGACCCCGTTTTTGTACTATACTTATATATATGCATTTACCTATGAGTTTGGTTATTGCTGCTTAAACTGAAGCTATGTCCTTCAAATACAATGCAGACAAGAATGGAGGCGGTTGGTGGAACGAGAATATGGAAGGGGTTGACAATGAAGAAGTTGGTTGCAACGACGTTTGGGAAGGAGTCGGGTGCACCTCACTTGGAGGGATCGAATGGCATTAGGTAAGTGGGAAATAATTAGTAGTCGTATTGGGATCTTTTGAACAGGTTTTGAGAAGTGTAATGTACATGGTTAACTGTGGCTTCTTCTTGAGCCATTCTAAGCTGTCAAAAAGAAAACCTTCTCAATCTCCATCTTTTGGATACATATAACATGTGGTAAAATATCTACTTAAGTGGGTTCTTATAAATTTGGAAGAAATAATGGAGGAATGATTTTTATGGAAGAAAAAAGAAGAAGAAATAGTGGATTATGGAATAATAGAAAAAGAAATAATGGAGGAAAATGGAATTGTGGGTTCTTATAAATTTGGAAGAAAAAAAGGAGGAATGATTTTATGGAAGAAAAAAAGAAGGAATAATGGATTATGGAATAATAGTAAAAGAAAAAATGGAGGAAAAAGGAAATTGGGGTGAGAGAGGCTCGAACTCTCGACCTCAGGATTACTCTTAAGCTATGAGACCTACGCGCTAGCCAACTGCGCCACCACCCCGCTTGATGTTCAAACCTTATTTTTTTGATTTAATTAAATATTGTTTGAATAGTTATTTTAAATCTCACATGTTTCGAATAAAGGGATTGATCTCTACATTTTGAACTCCAAGGAATTTATGCTCGAAAAACTTAATCATATTTTGAAGTGATATAGATATTAAATTTGGTGTTTATGTTGTTAATGTATAAGGTTCATATTGTAAATAAAAATGAATTTTGTATTCGCTTATTTCTCAATATAATTAATCTAAATACATCTACCATTTTATATGTGATGAAACACTTTATTTTTAAGGCATTCAACGTTCATTTAGTTAATAGTAGGGATGTAAACTGAGCTGACTGAGTCGAACAGTACTAGGCTCGAGTTCGGCTCGTTCGATAATATTCGGGCTCGAGTTCGGCTCAAGTTCGGTTCGAATCTTAGGAATGGAGCTCGAGCTTGGCTCGTTTGAAAAATATTGGGTTCGGTATTCGATCGACTCGGATAAGACTCGTTAATAGGACAAACGAGTCCAGTTCGAGTTCGGCTCGATAAAAGCTCGAAAGAGTTTGTAAAAGTGTGGTCGTGTTTTTCTCTTGGTTGATGATAGTATATATCCTATGCTAATTTAAGTGGACTTTTCTTTTCTTTTTTAGAATGGGCATGGCCCTTTAAGAATTAATATGGGTCAAGCAGGTCTTTGAATTAGGCCGAGCCCTTCCTCTCCTAAGTGGGCCGTTTCCTCTTAATCAGGAGCCCATACTAGGAGCCAAATCCTTAGCCCATATCAACCACTCCCCCCTAGTGTGGCCCAAAAAGTTCTGTCTTGCAGAACTGGTTTAGCCATGAGATTCCAGAACTTCTCATCTCCAGAACAACTCCAATGCGGTGAGCGCTGCACAGTGAGTGCTGCAATTTTTGTTTGCGTATCCAAAGAAATCTTGAACCGACATTTGTCTCCATCCCTGGCTATACACGTGTCTATGACGAAAGTGGGGGTAGATATGAATCGTTTCAAATCCCCCTTTTAAGTATACTGGGACTCTCTCTCTTCTTCCTCCCTTTCTCTCTCCCGCGTGTGTCTCTTCTTCTTCGACTCATTTCTCGCTGCCTCCGTTTCTACTCCGGCCAGTGTTGCTAACGCCCGGTGGTCTCCTTCGCTCCCACTCCGCTTCCATCCCGACTCTCCTCTTTTCCCATTTCTCTCCAGCAATGTCGCAAGGTACTTACTCAACTAGTCTCTTCTTATTCCATTAATTCTTTTGTGGACGACTATAGATACTCCATTTTCTTACATCATCATGTTCTTTGCGAGTGGATAATTTTGGTTTGTATATACATTGAGCCTTTCTTGGCGATTTTGATCCAGTAACTTCTGTTAATTATTTGTATATGCACTGCATATTCCTGATTTTGCGACGTATATAAGTAATTCAGCGTGGATATTCCTCATTCATAACTAATTTCGTAAGAAATGTCATCATCTATCCCTGCTTTTACTCCTTCGGAATCCACCTCTCGATCTAACGAGAGTCAGTCCAAGGACCTTCCCACTCATCGGGCTCTTAAGGGACTATTATGCTCTAATTCGTACAGTGGGACTCGCGAAGGAGTTCTTTTTGTCACACCTAGTCCTCTTCCCCTTCCATCTTCAGAGGCAGCTGACTCCGTAAGCAGCGCTGATCCTCTCCGCTTCTCTCCCTCTAACCCTTTATATTATTCTGTCAGCGGTCCTTCTTCTTTCACTTCTGCCCGTATCCCTCTTCTTCGTGAACTTTATTTTATTCCCCTTAGTTTTACCATTCGCAAACCTGCTGATTATTAGACACCAAACTTTCCTCCTTCTCCTTTTTTGGCCTTTTGGACCGCTCAGCTGCGCGCTGGATTGAGGTTTCCTCCTCATCCATTTCTGTGTGAGATCTCCAGCCGATACGACATTCCTCTCAATCAGTTCACCCCTACGGCTTTTCGTTCCATGATATCATTTTATATTTTGATCAAAGGTAATGGGGGAGAACCTACTTCTGCACTCTTCCATTCTCAATTCTCTCTTAAATACAAAAAACCCTTCTTTTACCTTAGCGCCCAACCTCGAGGGATGGTCCACTTCCTTGGGAAACCTCAAAGTGTAGATAAGAACTGGAAGCGTGACTATCTTTTCACATCTCCTGAGGATCAAGTTTGGCTCTTTCCAGCTAACAAGTGGTATTATGACAAACCTGCTCCACATAAGTTTATTTCTATCCCTTGTTCGGATAAAACCAAAGAGGTTATTGAATATTTGAATTAATCTATTTCGGAGTTCGGCCTTTTCGATCTAGTGAAATTGGTCGAAGATCTCGCCATCCTCTCTGCCTTTAGCTTTTGTGTTGGTCAGACCTCCTCCCTCTCTGAACTTGGTATATACAGATGTCTTCCTTTTCCCTAGCTATCTGCAAGCGACAAATCTTCTAAAGTTCTTATTATATCCCTTACTTTTGCAGATCATCAATGGATGTCCAGTATCCGGTTAAAGGATACTTCTGGTAATAAAACTGGATCTACGGCACCCTCTGGTATGAATTCCAGAGCTCCTTCTCGGCCAGAGAACCCCTCAATTGCTGCCGATAGAGGCAAACATGCTCTCATCTCTGTTGAACCTCCACCAGATCCACAGCGCCTTTCACACCAAATCTCCTCTTCGGAATAGCCGCACTGAGATTACAGTGCGAGAACGTCAGCGCCCTCGTGCCCGCTTTTCTGCTATTGAATCTCCTTCTATCGAACTTCTAAAATCCTTATTGAACTTGAATGCTGAAGAGATAAAACAATATTTTCAGCCTTATGCTGACCTCTGATGATAACGCCTCCTTAAGTCATCTTCCTTTGGACGATGAGTTAACACAAGGAGCGCAGTGTATGTTTAAGGTACTTGCTAGGTTCGGTTTCTATCTTTTTAATCATTGTTTATGGCATTCTTTATTTTTTCCTCTAGTGTATTTCTAGGCCGTAGTGTACTTTAGTAAACTGCAAGCCAGGGTTGCCAGCTCTGATCAGGTCGAAACTGCTCGCTTGGCCGCTGAGAAAAGTACTGAGGCAGAACTGTCTAAGCAGAAATTGGACCAATCTTGAGAAGACCTTTGCGGAAGCTAAGGCTAGCTGGGCTTCAGAGAGGGAATCTCTTAAAAAGAAATTGACTGACGAGAAGCAGAGTCGCCTGTTATTATGGATCAAGAAAATTTGCTGAAGGCGTAGAGCTCTGTCGCACAAGAATCTGTTGCTGACGGAAGCTGGACAGACCTTTCTGAGTCATCTGGTGGAGGGGTTACGAGAGGCTTATCTGAAGAGCAGTAGGTCTTTGGCGGACTTCGGGCCTCATATTGGTCATTACTACCAGTACGGGTTTGAAGCCGCTCAGAAGCAAGCAGAGAGTAGGGTTTTTTGGGCGAACTGGATGTTAGCAAACCTTTGACAGATATGCCCCGTCTGTCCTTACTTTGAAGGAGATCAATATGAGCCTCTGGACCATCCCTGGTGGTTACCCGTTCTTCAACAAGCTTGTTCTGATCTGCAAAAGGCTTGCACCTCGTTGACTCATCTGAAGGAGGTTTCGTATCCTCTGTTGACAACTGCTCCTTCTTCTGCTGACCCTCCAATTCTGCCAATACTTCCGTCAATCTCTGAAACAGACGTGCCTGAACTCCCTCACGTAGATCTGGTTATGCTAAGCGGTGATTCTACTGGGCGTACTGCAGACGTAAGCGAAGCTGCTGTTTCGAAAAGGGCTTCTTCTGGGGACAAGTCTTAGGCCCTTTCGCTATCTTCTTACTTCCTTTTTATTTTCTTTTTGACACTTAGCCAAATGCGGCTAAGTATAAGTGGGGTTGAAAAAGTGTACCCCTTAAACATTAAGGTCTTTTGTTGCTTATTCATTTTGTTGACTTCGCATTTATCTTTTATATTTACTTAGCTCTTAACATTTCTGAATACATATATATGACATTCTAACTGTTTTATCACAAGTTTATATGTACACTCCATACTCAAGGGCAAAATAATCAAAATTTCTAATTGAGATGTTTACCTGATATTTTGAAGCTTTCAGGTAATCAAAATTCTTGTATAAGTTTATCTTTCCCTTTTACTACCTTTAACACCTAGTGACATATCCGTATGTCGGGTTCCAAACTGTAAAGAAGAAAGAATCAATATAGTTATAGAAATCTCACTCTTGTCAGGAAATGTAGATTATGTTGTCAGAGCTTTAATTCTATAGACGGCATTATAGTTCTGACACAGATGTGGAAAAGATCATGTTGACTAAGTATCTACTTCACAGGCCAGAGGATGACGCAGATGTAGAAGTCTGGCCTCTGTCATGAAGAAGTAAGATGAGACCGTGTTGATTGAGTCTCTGCTCCGCAGGTCAGAGGATAATGCAGACGTAGAAGTCTGGCCTCTGCCAGGAAGACGTAAGATGAGACCGCGTTGACTGAGTCTCTGCTCCACAGGTCAGAGGATGACGCAAACGTAGAAGTCTGGTCTCTGCCAGGAAGACGTAAAATGAGATCGCGTTGACTGAGTCTCTGCTCTGCAGGTCAGAGGATGACGCAGACGTAGAAGTCTGGCCTCTACTAGGAAGACATAAAATGAGACCGCGTTGACTGAGTCTCTGCTCCGCAGGTCAGAGGATGATGCAGACGTAGAAGTGTAGCCTCTGCTAGGAAGACGTAAAATGAGACCGCGTTAACTGAGTCTCTGCTCCGCAGGTCAGAGGATGACGCAAACGTAGAAGTCTGGCCTCTGCCAGGGAGCTTCTGCATAAGCTTCTGCAAACGTGGTTCTGGACTAGGATTTCATTCATAGAAAATAGATAGACTTAAAATTCGTTGACAATAACCATGATAGCTATAAAAGATGGTGTTTTGTCAAAACGATATACATCTGAAAATGTTATTGAAATGCATAAAGTTAAGAACAGAAAAGACTTAGGCAAAGTATTTCTTCAAGTTGCATATATTCCATGGTTTAAGCGCTGTCTTCCCTTCGTCGTTTGAGATACGATATGCACTTCCATTTAGGACCTCTGTGATTATCCAAGGGCCTTCCCAGTTTGGCTCTAACTTCTCTCGGGGCTTCAAGGCATCTGCCATTCTTAGCACTAAATCTCCCACTTGAAACTGCCTTGGTCGTACTTTCTTATCATATGCTGCATTAACTTTGCTTTTGTACTTCTCAATCACAGACGTGCCAGATATCTCTCCTCTTCAACCATATCCAAGTTCTCTGCCATCAGCTGCTCATTTTGAGTTTCCTCAAAAGACATGATCCTAGTGAGTTTCTATTCCAATTTCCGCCGGGATTGTTGTATTAGCTCCAAAGACTAAGTTGAATGGAGCCACCTCTGTGGATGTTCTTGGGGTAGTTCTGTATGCCCATAATACCGACTCCAATTCCTCTGCGCACCTGCTTTTAGCATTTTCTATTCGTACTTTCAGACCTTTGAGTAGTTCTATTGGTAACCTCAACTTGTCCGTTCGCTTGGGGGTACGCCACTGCTGCAAACCGCTGCTCTATCTTCATCTCCTCACACCATTTTCTTGTTTTCTGACCATTGAACTTGAGTTCCATTGTCAGATACCAGTACCCTTGGTACTCCATATCTACAACAGATCTACTTCCATAAGAACTTAATGACATTGTCCTTCATCAATTTTGCTTAAAGGCTCTGCCTCCACCCACTTGGTGAAGTAGTCAATAGCTACTATCAAGAATTTTTCTGTCCTTTAGCCAGAGGAAGAGGTCCCACAAGGTCAATCCCCCATTTCACGAAGGGACATGGTGCAAACATTCTTCCCAACTCCTCTGCAGGTACATGGATCAGAGGCCCATGAATCTGGCAGCTGTGACATTTCTGCACATATGCCTTTGCATCCTGACTCATCGTGGGCCAGTAATACCTAGCCCTGAGTGCTTTCCTGACAACCGACATGTATCCCGCATGATCCCCCCCCCACAACCTTCATGTATCTCTTGAATGACATATTTTCCTTCTGTCGTACTGAGACACCTTAAGTAGGCTTGTGTGAATGAGCACCTATAGAGCTGCCCTTGGTTAATGCAATATTTCATTGCTATCTTTTTCTCCTTTTCTCCTCAGATCTAACTTTGGACTGCTGCTCTCAACTGTTCAATAATTGGAGTTCTCCAGTCATTCTCTTCTGAGATCTCCCAGAACTCTGGACAGCTCAACTCTCTTTCGGCAACTAGTACGATGACTTTCATGGGCTGTGAAGATGGATAAGAGCTAGCAATCTTAGCTAAATGGTCAGCCATTATGTTCTCTACTCTGGGAATTTGGCAAAGCTCAAACTGCTCGAAAACCAATTTTGCCTCCGTCACTTTATTCACATACTTCGTCAGAGCTTCTTTTTTTACTTCATATATACCTTCCAGCTGCTAGGCCACAAGTTGTAAATCCGTAAACGCTTTTAATATTTTTTTCTCCCATTTCAGTCACCATTCTCATCCCCTGCCAGAGTACCTCATATTCCGCCTCATTGTTGGACACTGGGAAATCGAGTTTTACTGCAAATCACATCTCCTGCCCATTTGGACAAAAGATCTGGATCCCCACTCCGTATCATTCTCTTGACGAAGACCCGTCTACATACATCCTTCAATCCTCTATCTTTGATGTGTGAGCGACTTCTTGTATGAAGTCTGCTAAGAACTGAGCTTTGATGGCCCTCCTTGACTCGAACTCAATCTCATAAGCTCTAAGCTCAACTGCCCATCTGATCATCCTTCCAGAAGTGTCCATTTTTCCTAACACTTGACCAAGAGGATAATTAGTCCTCACAACCACCTTATGAGACATGAAGTATGGGCGCAGCCGTCGAACTGTGGTAATTATGGCCAGCCCTGCTTTCTCGACCTCAGCATATCTCACATCTGGGCCTTGTAAAATTCGGTTGATATAATAGATCGGCTTTTATTGTGTTCTCTGTTCTTTTAACAGTACTGAACTAACCACCACATCTCCAACCGAGATATATACATACAAGGTTTCACCTTTATCAGGTTTGGTCAGCAGTGGTAAACTTGCTAGATAAGCCTTCAGTTCTTCAAAAGCCTGAGTGTATTCGTCTGTCCAGGAGAACTGACATCCTTTTCTTAAGATCTTGAAGAATGGATAACTTCTGTCTGCAGCTTTAGATACGAATCGACTAAGAGCTGTCACCCTTCCTAACAATTGTTATAGTTCCTTGGTATTACGTGGGGCTTCCATATCCACTATAGCTTTGACCTTGGATGGATTAACCTCAATCCCGTTCTTAGTGACCATATACCCCAAGAACTTGCCAGAACTGACTCCAAAGCAGCACTTATCTGGGTTTAACTTCATTCCACTATTTCGTATCACCTTAAAGGATTCCTCCAGATCTTCAGCATGATCTTCTGGCAATATGCTTTTTACTAGCATATCATCCACATACACTTCCATGTTCTTACCCAGCAGCGGCCTAAATAATTTATCTACCATCCTCTGATAAGTGGCTCCCGCATTTTTCAACCCAAATGACATCCGAACATACCCGAAGGTCCTAGCCGAGGTGACGAAGCAGACCTTAGGCACATCTGTCGGATATAATTTTATTTGGTGATATCTTTGATAAGCATCCATCATACTAAGCATCTCGCATCCAGACGTAGAATCCACAAGGTGATTGATGCAGGGCAGAGGATAATGATCCTTAGGACAAGCTTTGTTAAGGTCTCTGAAATCTATACACATCCTCCACTTCTTTTCTCCTTTAGGTATTAACACTGCATTAGATAGCCATATCGGAAATTGTATCGGGACCACATGTCCTGAACTTAGGAGTTTTTTTACTTCTGTGCGGATGATCATGTCCTTTTCTTCCCCAAAACAACTTAGCTTTTGCTTTACAGGTTTGACAGATGAGTCCTCATTCAATTTATGTACAACAATGCTCAGATTAATGCCCGTCATATCCTTAGCCAAGAAAGTAAAAAGATCTGCATTACTTCGGAGACAATGAACCATCATTTCTCTTTCTTCCATTGTCATTTTACTTCTAATCTTAGTACGGAAGCCCTTCTCTGCCCTTATACAGCTCAATCTGGATCAGTTCATCTTCATATACCATTTTTCATATTCATCTCCTGGGTCTCGTTCCTTCCAAATTCTTTTACCACTTCTTTCTTGCATATTAACATCACTCGTAGTCAACAGAGCTAGCTTATTGGCAGACCTAACTGCTTCTGAATAGCATTTTCTGGAGTTCACCTGATTACCACTGACTTCTCCCACTCCTCTCGAGGCAGGGAATTTTATTTTTATGTGGTATGTGGATACAATAGCCTTTAATTCATTCAGGATAGGTCTGCCAAAGATAATGTTATAGGCAGAGGGAGTATCCACCACCAGAAAATCAACCATCAAGATTTTTTGCCAGGGCTGGCTCCCCAGTACTACTTGCAGGGTGACCACTCCTATAGGACATACTGCTCCTCCTGTAAAACCATACAGAGCTGTCGTCATTGGGCGAATAGGTGCGTTCAAATTCATTTTAGCCAGGCAATCATGAAAAATGATGTCTACCGAGCTCCCTGTGTCCACAAAGATCCTAGCCACATCATATCCTCCCACCTCTGCCACGATCACCAGCGCATCTGAATGCGGTCGTAATAAGGTCGTCTCATCTTTGGGCCCAAATGAGATGTCTGGTCCCACGCTTAACTCCTACCTCTGTCACGGGAGTAAGATGCCAGTTCTGAGCCCGTCTCAAGGAAGCATTTCTTGCCCTGTTTGAGTTTCCCTCTACCAGACCTCCTACTATTATCTGGATAAACCCTCGTTTTGGAGGAGGTGGTAACTCCTTTTCCTGCTCCCTCTTCTGTTTCCCTTTTAGATTACTTCCGCCAACCTCCTCCAGTCCACCTCTGTTTTTTTCAAATTTGTTCCCTTTGTGATCCATAAACTCGTCTAAAGCTCCTAACCGAACCAATCTCTCAATCTCATTCCGCAACTGTCTACATTTATTTGTATCATGTCCATAATCATTATGGAAGACGCAGAAGTACTTCCCTTTAGGTCTCTGGGGCGTACTAGATCTGTTCAGGGGAATCTGAAGGAGACCGCCCTCTCAGTTAATTGCAATATCTGAGCAGCTGACGTTCTCAAGGGGGTATATCGCTAGAAATTCTCTCACCCTAAGTCTCCTCGACGTTCACCAGATGCCCGTGGCAGAGCTGAGAAAATCCTACGTTGTTTCTCTTTATCTCGAGAGCTGACTCTTTCTCCTTGCTTAGCCTTACTTATGTCCTCCAAGTTGATAAATTTATCGGCTTTGGATAAGACTTCATCAAAAGTCTTGGCAGGTTTCTTTGCAATTGAGCGAAATAGATCCCCTTCTTTGAGCCCTTGCACTATAGTGCTGATTTTCACTTCTAGGGATGGCCGAGGGCACTTCCAGGGCTGTCATGCTAAATCTCTTTATATAGGATCTCAGAGGTTCGCTCTCACCTTGTTTCAAACTAAACAGGAATTGGGACATTCGCTGTTGCCTCCTTGCGCTCGCGAATTGGTGTAAGAAAGAGTAACTAAAATCCATAAACGAGCCAATGCTGCCAGGCTTCAGTTGTCCAAACCATTGTTGCTGACTTAGTCAGAGTAGTGAGAAATACTCTACACTTGACTCCATCAGAGTACTGATGCAGGAGAGCTGCGTTTTCAAAGCACAATAAATGGTCATATGGATCTGAAGTCCCATCATACTCGAACGAGAGAGGACGAAAGCTCTGAGGCAAGCTTGTCTTCCAAAACCCTTGATGTGAATGGGGTTCCCTTTGGTATTCTCAACTGACTTCCTCCATCCATCTGTTGCTTCAGGGATTTCATTTCCCTTTGTATTTCTTCCATCTTTCTCAACAACTGGTGATCTCGCTCCCCAACTTCTCCTTCTCGAGGAAAAGAGTCTCCATCTTCTGCTTTATCCTGAGTCGATGTGGCCCTTCTTCGACTCCTATTCTCCAATCCCCTTCTCCTCATGTCTTCCTGATTTCTCTCTCCATTCCCTGTTGCAGCTGTCGTAGCAGTAAGAAGAACAACTTGTAACGCCTTGCTTATTGCTAAATGGATGAGCAACTCCAGTTGAGCAGGGGTAAAGCTTATTTTCTCCTGGGGTACCTTCGTTCTCCTCTTCTTTCTTCGACCTCCGCTTCCTCTTGCCGGGGTATATCGCCTGCTCCAACTTCCATGTCTCTCTCCCCTCAGTTCTTCCTCCACCTCTTCCTCAAACTCTTTGTTCAAGTTCCTAGCTATCGCTCGATCATTCCCCTCCATAACCTTCTCTATTTCCTATCCTCCTATGGTTTGCCCCTGTTCAACCTCCAAAGTGTAGAAAGCTCTTTGATAAGAAAAATGAAAGGATTCTCACTTACCTTCTTCCCGGCTTCCCACAGACGGCGCCAATCTGTAAAAGTGTGATCGTGTTTTTCTCTTGGTTGATGATAGTATATATCTTATGCTAATGTAAGTGGGCTTTTCTTTTCTTTTTTAGAATGGGCATGAGTCCTTTAAGAATTAATATTGGCCAGCAGGTCATTGAATTGGGTCGAGCCCTTCCTCTTCTAAGTGGGTCGTTTCCCCTTAATCGGGAGCCCATACTAGGAGCCCAATCTTTAGCCCATATCAGAGTTCGATTACAAGCTCGAATTCGAGCTTGATTGTTCGAGCTCGAGTTCGGGCTAGAGTTCGTTAACATTAATTTTGGCCTCCATTTCAAGATTTAACTTGAAAATAAACATAGTAACACATACAAATTTCACAATTCAACAATGACGTACAAAAATAATAAAAATAGTCAAAGGGACAGAGACCATTTGTATCCCATTTGTTATAAATTAGGAAATATAAGACCCTCCATAAAATTTTATCCTAAAAATAACCCATATCTTAAATTTTATCCCAACTATACCCACTTTTGAATTTGTCAACTTATTAAAAAAATACACAGTATGACAATCTGACAAAAAAAAGCCGCAACTTTTGACTGACTTTTGACTCACTTTTGATTGATTTTGACCAACTATTTCTCTCTCCTCATTTACACACTTTTCGTGTAGTTGGTAAAATTTAGGGCAACAAATTTTTTTTCTCTCTCTCTCTTCTCTCACACTTGCGCCGCCTCTCTCCTCATTTACACACTTTTCGTGTAGTTGAGAAAATTTAGGGCAACAAAATTAAAAAATTCTCTCTCTCTCTCTCATCGCACAGTTTTCGTGTAGTTGATAAAATTTAGGGCAACAAAATTAAAAAATTCTCTCTCTCTCTCCTCTCACAGTTTTCGTGTAGTTATAAAATTTAGGGCAACACATTAAAAAATTCTCTCTTTCTCTCTTCTCTCAAATTGCGCCGCAAACCCACTTCTCTCTCTTCTCTCTCTTCTCCTCTTCTCCCTCTTCTCTCTCTTCTCCCTCTCACTCACGGCCGGCGCACCCCTCTCTCTCTATTTTCTCTCTTCTTCCTCTCTCAGGCGATCGGCATCTTCACTGTTTCGGTGAAAGTTTTCGTGTAAGTTGACTCTCATCTTTTCGTGTAAGTTGACTCTCATCTTTTCGTGTAATTTTGTTTTCGTTGAAAATCGTCAAAGGTTGAATTTGACACACTGTGGGTTCGATTTTCAGATTGGAGGTTGTATTAGAAGCAGTGTTTGTGTTCGATTGTCATGGATTTCCAGGTATTTATTTGATTTTTCTGCCATGTATTAAAATTAGAAGAAATGATTTCTGCCATGTATGTGATTTTTCTGCCATGTATGTGATTTTTCTGCCATCTATGTGAATTTTCCAGTTTTTATTTGAATTTTCCAGTTTATTTGATTTTTATGTGATTTTTCTGCCATTTATTTGATTTTCCACTGTGGGTTACAATTTATTTGAATTTTCCAGTTTTTATTGGATTTCCAATTTTTGAGGCCTGCATATTTATTTGATTTCCAAGTGTTGATTTGATTTGGTTGGTTGAATTTTCTGTCATGTTTTTTATTCGAATTGTCCTGTGATTGTCTTGTGATTTTTCGATTTTGTAGTGTAGGAAAACACTGCTATTTGTACACAAAAACCTTGCAATTTGTATAGTACACGAAAACCTTGCAATTTGTACACTACACGAAAACCTTGCTATTTGTACACTACACGAAAACCCTGGAATTTTTGAACTACACAAAAACCCTGGAATTTTTTGAACTACACGAAAAGTCTGGAATTTTTGAACTACACGAAAAGTCTGGAATTTTTGAACTACACGAAAAGTCCTGATTTTGGGCATTACACGAAAAGTCCTATTTTGGGCACTACACGAAAAGTCCTATTTTGGCACTACACGAAAAGTCCTATTTTGGGCACTACACGAAAAGTCCTATTTTGGGCACTACACGAAAAGTCCTGATTTCTGAGCACTACACGAAAACCCTGCATTTTTTGGCTATTTAGATTTATATAAATAAATTAGTTAGAAAAATTACATGGGATATTTGTTTTGGTAATGTATCGTTGCACATAAATTAAAGACATTAGTGTAGATAGAAATGAAAATAATACTTAGGCTTCAAATGATTGTAAAAATACCCTTTGTAATAGATGCCAAAAAATTTAAAGGGAAATATATTAATTTTCTTTTAATACAGTGGGAGTGGGTTCGAGTGGATTGTCAGCGTCAGAGCGCGTATATAAATGGATATACGCGGTTTAAGGTGTTGGGTGAGATTGGGACAGAGCTGAGAGAAGTGGATGATGATTGTGTATCGGATTTTCTCCGTACATGTTTCGGACACTTCTTGTTATGGCGGAACGAAGGAGAGACATGTAGGTCATTTTTACATGTCCTGATGAGTCGCGAGGTTCGGCTGACGCATGATAGGACGGGAGACAGATATTTTATGATCGGAGATGATCGATTATGCCGATTTGGAAGGAGAGAGTTCTTTCTTGTCACCGGCCTACGATTTGGAGACTCGAAGTTCAGTCCATCCGGGGTTCACGGTCCACCGTCGTCTGGTTTATACATTCGAGTCGCTCATGGAGGCAGTCCTCGCATTAGGCTACAGGATATTCTATACAGATTTATTGCTGGGGAGTTTCGTGACAGCCGTCGGGACTCGATTTTAGTGGCGAAGATCCTCGTCTTGTATAGTTTCGTCCTTGGGAAAGATTTACTGAAGACTTACGTGGAGGATTGGGTGTGGACTCTGATCGACCACGATGATGCTTGGGAGACGTTTCCCTGGGGCAAGTTCAGTTATCTGAACCTGATGCGGTGCATGGATAAACTTCCTCAGAGCATCCCACAGCAGACTGGCCCTAGGCCTTACACGTACCACTTTTACGGGTTCTCCGCTGCTTTGTATGTGAGTAACGCTTTTGTATGTGTGGGTTGTTCGTAAATCTTAAATCTTAAATTGTGTAAGTGTTAAAACATTGTTGTCTTAGTCTGATTTGGGATGATTTTACAGATATGGGCATACGAGGCTATACCGGTTACCAGCACTTTCGCTGGCCGTCGCATTGATACAGGACACCAGTTTCCTCGCTGTCTGAGGTGGGCCACGAAAAGGTCTGACATCGATGTTTTACATTCGCTTGAGGGTCAGGTGAGAATTATTTTCAACACAGACAATCCTAGTTAATAATGTTACATATATATATATATTTTTTACTTGATGTGTCATCTTTTATGTTAGGTTGTATGTTTTGGGACACTTGAGCCGACCCCTGAGGAGCTTAATCATCCTCTTTGGGGTTTGACAGTCCATGATCTGTCACACGGTGTTCAGCCAGTTGCCCCCTACACTGGACGGCCTACTTGGCCTAGCCGACAGGCTGGCCCATCTCGTCGTCAGGCTCATGGTTCGACCGCTGAGCATGCTGAGTCCAGTAGGTCCACTGCCCGTAGGACTGGTCGGAGCAGGCGTTCTGATGCAGGCCCGACGCATGGGCCAGAGCCTCCAATCATTCCGGCGGAGGCTGAGCCGGTGCGTGTCAGACCGAGTCGTCGAAGGCGTGCAGACATTCCTACATCCTCGGTATCTGAGCCAGAGCAGCCAGCGTCATCTATGCCTCAGCCCACTTATCCGGACATTGATATGGGGGGTTACACTCCCAGTGTTCCTTATAGTCCGGGATTAGAGTTTCAGCATAAACCGGAGCCTACCCGTGAGAGGACGTCTTCCCCCACACAGATGCCCGACCAGCATGGACCGCTTCATGACATGTTCAGTCAGCTCACCCTGCATATTGACAGACGTTTTGGAGAGATGCAGACGTTCATGGGTGATCGGTTTACGCAGTTCGATCGTAGGATCGATCAGCTGGATGAGAGGATTGATCATCTAGATCAGAGGTTCGATCATCTTGAGTCCGAGATGCCGACCATTTTCGCTGAGCAGCTACGCACCTATTTCGGCCACGGACCACGAGATCAGTACGACCCTTCTCACGGTGGACCATGGGCGAGTTGGCCTGATGATGGGCCGTCGCACCGACATACAGACCATGAGCCATCCCAATATGGTGACGCACCTTCATTTCACGATGACCGGGGTCCAGATACGCATGGTCACGACCATTCAGAGGACGCCTGTGACGCACAGCCGATCACTATGATAGTGACCTACGTAGATACGCATCGTGATCAGCCGTCATCTCATCATTCGGCGTACGTCGATCCTGGCCAGAGTTTCCATACACCTTCCCATGAGCCCAGACAGGGAGACGATGAGGGCATGCGTGACACTAGTGCTGGCATCCGCCATGTCCGACGTCGTCAGCCATCTCAGTACTTGATGAGTCCGTTCACTAACCTGAAGTGTAAGCGGCGGGTTGACGTGACCGAGGATGATTTTGAGGCGTGGCTCCAGCTCGGTGACATGGCCGATAAGTAAGTTTTTCATCACAATTTTTCCTTTGCTATTCTAATGTTGCACTTCATAATAAATTGGTCTCTCTAATCATTGCAAATAATTTTACAATGCAGGCGCAACGTTGGGGTGGACTTTGTAGTTGGGCCGGAGTTTTTCACCCCAATTATCGACCCGCATGGACAGTTGGACATTTTGGTATGGTAGTGTCTTTCATTTTGTAGTATTTGTTCACAGCAATTCGTTGCATTTAGGCCTAACTCTGAATTACATCTTAATTGGTTGTTCTGAACAGCAAATCGACGCGTACCTGGGCATCATACAGTCAGCACCCAGGTGGTTGGAGCTCGATCTTCCGTACGAGGTCAAAAAATGGGGCCAAGTTCTTTCTGCCTTTTTTAATGTGGGTACCTTTTGTATTCTGTTGTCCATTCACTTTTTTGGTCACCCAGAGAAGCCGATTATAAGATTGTAACATGTATGTCGTTTGCAGGAAACTTGCAAGGAAATTTGGGTGGCCAAGCATAGAAATGATCCACCAGGCTTCAATGCCTATGTTGAAGAGGTCCGAGAGGAGTTCACCCCGCAGGAGCTAGACCGACTGGTGCCATTTGTACGAGGACAGATACCCGGATGGAGGCTTCTCAAGGACTGGAAGGTTATTAATCAGACAAGTATTCTTTTTTTTTTTCCTTTGATGTTCACACATTGATATGACATCCGTTTGTGCTCATGACATCCGTTTGTGCTCATTCAACTTTTTACAGTACTCAACCTCGACGGTCACTGGGTCGGTGCGAAGATTGATCTGTACGAGAAGTCAGTTGTGCTATTCAACAGCTTACGGCACACATGGGATAAAGACGTGGCCGACCTGCGTTTGAGGCAAACAATTCCCATCCGTCGGATCTTGCCCAGACTTCTGCAGTACTGTGGCTGGCATGAGGCCATCGAGATGTACTCATACTCGCCAGCCCAGTTCTATTGTCTCAGTGCGAAGCCTGAGGTGTGCTACAGACAAGAGGATCCTACCAGTTGCGGGGTCTACGCGTTGAAGGCCGTTGAGAGTGCTATGACAGAGATTTTTCCGAGGCCAAAGATCATCCACGGGATATGGGGCATGAGACGACTCGTTGTGATCACCATTTATAAGTTCTCAGCTGATCCTGAGTTTGATGATTGATGTAGTCCGATTATTTGTACACTTGAAACAGACACTGAATTTTTTACATTACCACTTTTCATTCGTTGCATAAGTCGATTATTTTACATACAGTCCTAGTGTTATCCTGAAACACCGTGCTTTTTACATAGTTCCACACACTATCTTTAAAAGACACACTGTATTATGTTTTTCACCCAATTTTAAAAATCAACACAAGATGATGCCTACTCATCGTACACAAAGCGTTGACTCTCTATGAAAATTGGACACTTTCGTTTCGTGTGGCTCTCAGACCCACATACAGAGCATTTTTTCTTTCTTCGTCGACTCTGCTCGCCAACTACATCAGGTGTGCTATGATCGAATGCCTCCTGCGCAGGAGGTGGACGTTGTCTAGAACTCAAAATTTCGGCAGTGGATGGAATCCGCCTCCCTCTTGGACAACCAGCTTGCCTGGGCTTATCGGGAGGCAGACAACATGTGTTCAACGTCTCTTCAGAAACGACCTAATCAGCTGGGTCGGGCACGGGAAGCACCTCAAGTTCCCACATACCAACCAATGATGTCGTCCAATAGAACTGATGCACGTAGTTAGGTATTGACTCCTTCGCGTAACTATTTAATAGAGATATTGATTAGAAAGTGGCTTATAATAAACATGTACAATTACTATGTCCTCTAGATTATGTACAGATCTTTACCTGATTGCAACACAAGCGTGAGAGCATGGTATCAAGTCGAGTTGGAAAACCCTGCAAGTGCAAGAATTGTTGGAGAGATCGACAATGAAATTCTTACCTTGATGGGTGATCTTGAACTTCTGTCGCGACAGCTTACTCACTTGCATTGCACGGCCAGCCTTAATTGCATCTTGGAGTCGTTCATGGACCGACTTTGTAAGAGTGTGTTCGCGTTCCTCAGCAGCAGATCTTCTTTCATAAAACCACTTTTCGATAACGCGTCGAGCACATTCAAGAAACGAACAAACAGGGAGCTTTCGGCCCCAGATTAACCTAGAATTCCATGACTCGGTGGCATTCGAGGTCATGAAGTTATATCTTCGAACTGGGCACTTCACACGCGACCATCTTTCGGGACCAGCCTTTTTTAAGGCATCGATAGCTCCTGCAATGTTTGAGGATGCGAGAGTGTCCATATACCTGCAGAAGATTAAACGACAAAGTCAGAATTAAAGATGATATAACAATTCACGTAAAACTTGGATACCGGGGTTGTACCTGTCGAAGTCCGTCGGATCATAACAATATGCGGCCAACTTGAACAGCCCAACCAGATGCTTTCCATACTTGGCCAGATTTTGCTGCAGATGATAACAACATAGTCCGTGCATGGCATCGGGGTATACGGCTCGCACGGCATTCGTGATGCTTTTATGTTGATCGGAGATAATTAATAGTTGGTCAGGGCATCCAAATGCTTCTCGAACTTGTGTTAAGAACCAAGTCCAGGACTCATCATTCTCGACACTACCTATACCGGTTGCTAACGGGAAAATCTGATCATTCCCATCCTTGGTAACAGCTACGAAACCGATTCCCTTATATTGACCTTTCAGGTGACAGCCATCTACGACTATAACTGGCCTCGCATAACTTTGGAACCCCTGAATAGAAGCTGCCAATGCGAAGAAGGCAAATTTGAACTTACCATCACAATCAGTACTAAAGGACGTGTACGTTCCCGGATTTACAGCCTTCAACACCTCTAGATAAGATGGAAGCATCGAAAATGACAACTTTGGATCCCCATAAGCCCTAGTCATCGCATGCCGTTTTGCCCTAAGAGCCTTTTTGTAACTTACCTGTAAACCATGACGATCGTTCATCTCCTGCATAATGCCGCGAGCATTCAACTGGGCATTCTCATTTCGTAGTGTATCAACGAAACACTCTCCAATAAGACTGGCTGGAAGCCTTCGCGTGGCATTACTGGTCAGGTCCAACGAACACGAATGTTGGAGATCAATCTTCGAAATTTTCCAAATCCCATGTTTTTCAGAGGCATGCATCTTGAAGGGACAGGTTTTAACGACACACTTTACATACCACCGGTGTTTTTCGGATCTCTCCACTTTGTAAGCAAGTTGATTTTCAAGATGGTACATGCCAATTGCCTTTTGCAATTCAACCTTGCTGTTGAAGCAAGAACCTTTATGGAGCATATGTGAGGCAGACTCATGAGTGGAAATCTCAGAAGGACCGGCTGGATCAACAGCACCATGGGCCATCTCAGGGATAAACCACCAACGCTCTAAGGCACTGACGCTCAATGCCCTGTGACTGCTTTGAGCATGCCTTTCTGGTTCAATAACAGAAGACTCATTTACGGGGTCACGCCGTCCAATGTATGTCATAAACGTCTCACGCTCCTCAGTCTGCTCTTCATCCAACAGCGCTACAACCTCTGCATCTAGCTCGAAATCAGTATCTCCATGACAGCTCTCATTTGCCTCATTTTGTTCGATGCAGGTACCTACAAACATTACGGGTTCACATACCGTAAAACTTGGATGTATTGAGTATCATGAAAAATAATACACTATTTAAGTAGATTAAATAGGGGATAGCATACCGTCATGAATTCCTGGGTTGTAGTATCCATGTTCGGGCACTTCTTCCTGACATATTTCATTTTCTTCCTCCGGATGTGGGTACTGACGTACGGCATAATCGATTGGTGATTGGTTTAAGTCAAGAAAGTCAAATCCCCAAGCTGACCTATCATCAACCCGACCAGTGGATGAAGATGGGCCGTGCGCCCAGACATCTTGAGTAGGTAAACTCCATTTAGCATGAAATTCGTGGTCGCTTTGTAGCCCAACTGGAATGTTTGAACAGTCACCAAATTGATGATCGGTGTACTCAAATCCAACATTAAAACCTGAAATTGAGGAAGGATCATTGCCGGCCTGGCTCTGACCACCCGTTTGGAATACCGAGCCGGTTGATGGTCCAACATTTACACTTTTTAGTGTAACAAATACAACGAGAATGTCATCGATCATTGACAATACACCAGCTAGATCTGTATCGTTCTTAATTTTCTTTCGTGTAACCATACCATTAATCTCAACTAATGAGTGGATGACATATCCCCACCACTCTTAAGCACGCACAACTTCATCAATTTTTTCAAACAACTCCTGATATGTTATTTTTTGAAGTTGAATCACTTTTCTTGATCCACTCTTGTACTCTAAGCCTTCCCAGTATCCACCAAACCATACTACAACAGTGCTGAAACTCATCTTTGCCACTACAGGAAAACAGTATATGGATACAACCTGGTTCCAAAACATTAAAAAATTCAACCTATATTCAAAATATTTAATATAAGATACGCATGGACATTTCTTCTTCCTTCTTTACATAATACTAAAAAAAGAAAGTTTACAATCCTATCTATTTCTTTATCTATATGTGTTAGACACATTTCACATTTGAACGTATATGCTAGTTAAACTTTGAACAATACAGCATATAGATAATATTTTGAAATAATTGGGTTACATTCTTCGGGAGAAGAAAACCATACCAAACGAAAACAATAAAAAATCAAATTTTTAACATGAAAACAGGAAGACTTTTCGTGTAACCCCTAAAAATTAGGGGTTACACGAAAACCCCATTGCATTGTGAGGCTACACGAAAACTTTAAAGTTTTCGTGTAGCCCTTGCTTTGTCACTACACGAAAACCCCATTACATATGAGGCTACACGAAAACCCCATTGCATATGAGGCTACACGAAAACTTTAAAGTTTTCGTGTAGCCTCATATGCAATGGGGTTTTCGTGTAGTGACAAAGCAAGGGCTACACGAAAACTTTAAAGTTTTCGTGTAGCCCTTGCTTTGTCACTACACGAAAAGTCCTGCAATTTGTATTAGTTTTGACTATGATTTCAACATGTAGGGTAACACGAAAACTTTTATTTTTTTCTTTTGCTCAAATTATCACCTCAACACATAATTTACGAAAAACATTATACTTCAAAAAATAACACATATTGCATGGAAGAGATTAAAATATAACACTAACCGTTACGTGTTCGACGAAAATCTCCAAAAAGCTTTTCCCAATACTTGTGACAATGTGAGGTAAGGATGAAATTTTTTGACAATAAAATTTTGCGATGTGCAGCACGTATTTATTAACAATTTTGGCATTACTGTGCACATGTGATAAATAAATTCAGCTTTTATTTCGGCTTTTTCATGCAACTTTTCGTGTCATTTAAAAGCATATATACACTTTTCGTGTGATTTTACAAAATTAAGTACATGTGTTAATTATACAGAGGAAAGAGAAAATCACTTTTCGTGTGATTTTGGGAGTAAGTACACGTGGAGGAAAGAGAAAAAAAAATTCCTTTTGCTGATGATTGGTGTCAGAGCCCACTTTTGATTTTGGTTAAAAGTGGGTACTTTTGCCTCATTTTTTAAAAAAGTGGGTATAAAGGGCCCGAATATATAGTGGGGGTTATTTAGTTCTTCTTTTTTAGGAAAATGGCTAATCATGGCCATTCTCTCAATAGTCAAATTTCAAGTCAACACAATATTCTAAACATTAAACTTCTCGATCTTTGGTCCTTGACGACAAATACATATGTAATACTAATATGTATTTAGACATTACTAATATAAGAATGTAAAATGCATAATTAAAACACTAAAATTATTATTGATGATAAATATAAAAATGTAAAATATCTAATTATAAATATGTTTTTATGATTAAACTATAAATTTTAGATAATATGTTGAATGTTTTTTAAGAAATACATATAATTTATCTTTGTTAATAAGTTGATATGTTAATATAAGAATGTAAAATGTATGTAAAATGTATAATTATAACTCTAAATTTTTAATTGATGATAAATATAAAAATGTAAAGTAACTAATTATAGATATGTTTTATGGTTAAACAATAAATTTTAGATAATATGCTATGTTTTTTAAGAAATATATAATTGATCTTTGTTAATAAGTTGATATGTTAATATAAGAATGTAAAATGTATAATTATAACTCTAAATTTTTTATTGATGATAAATATAAAAATGTAAAGTAACTAATTATAGATATGTTTTATGATTAAACTATAAATTTTAGATAATATGTTATGTTTTTTAAGAAATATATAATTTATCTTTGTTAATAAGTTGATATGTTAATATAAGAATGTAAAATGTATAATTATAACTCTAAAATTCTTATTGATGATAAATATAAAAATGTAAAATATCTAATTATAGATATGTTTTATAATTAAATTATAAATTTTAGATAATATGTTATATTTTTCAAGAAATATATAATTTATCTCATTCGCGAAATCATTACAAGACTCATGATATGTTAATATAAGAATGTAAAATGAATAATTGTAACACTAAAATTCTTACTGATGAATTGATAAATACAAAAACGTAAAATATCTAATTATTGATATATTTTTATGTTTAAGTTATTAATTTTAGATATTATGTTATATTTCTAACTTATAAATATATAATTTATTTTTGTTAATAAGTTGAATAATATAATTAATAAGTTTGTTGATGTTTGTTTGTTAAAGTTAACAATATATAACCAATTATCTATTTAGTTTGTTCGAAAACTATATAACACATTCCAGAGTTACGTTTAGTGTATATATATATATATATATATGTGTGTGTGTGTGTGTGTGCGGGCGCGCGTGTGTACACATATATATCTGTGTGGATTTCAAATCCTATAATATTATATTGAAGAATCTAAACTCTAATTAATATTTCTATTTTTAATTATCTTAAATCTTAATTTTAAAATTTTAAAAATGTTAATTGTGCAGATATTGATAATTAATATATATTTATTTTTAGTTATATACATATTTATAGGTTATACTTATGTATGCTTCAAATATCATATATAAATATTTAAAATATCATAAATGAAAAATCCAATATTAAGATACCCAAACTTGAATCTGTATAAATATTTAAAGCATATATCTTTTATATAAAGATAATATATCATCACTACATTGTATCATTAATATCAAAATTTAAAGATATTCAAATGACAATACAATTAATATATTAGAAATAAGTAAATTTTATTGAATTTTTATTAGTTAATATGTTTATAAAATGAATATGTTTAATTTAATCATGTAATATTTGTGTTAAGAATTTTTTAATTTATATATTTATTTAAAATTTAAAATCTAATACTATTATAAAATATAAATAAACTAGTCCACGAACACTAAACGAATATGCTAACGAACTCTTCACGAACCTAACGAACATGTTCGCGAGCCTGCTTAACGAACATGTTCGCGAACCTGTTTAACGAACATGTTCGCGAGCCTGCTTAACGAACATGTTCGCGAACCTGTTTAACGAACATGTTCGCGAACCTATTCGCGAGCTTTCGAATCAAACATGCACAGGCTCGAGTTCGGCTCGTTAAGTATTTGAGCTCGAAATTCGGGCTCGAGTTCGGCTCGTTAAGCTTCACAAACGATCGCGAACGAATATTTATCAAATCGAGCCGTGAATAGTTCGCAAACGGCTTGGTTCATTTACATCCCTAGTTAGTAGCGCACTTTTACATTTCGAATGGATATGTATTATGGTAAGGTTTGACTGGAGCACAAACTAAAGATATAAAAAACAATTTTCTTTTCTTTTCTATTTCCGAAACAAATATTGGTATTTTGATCATCTTATTCATCCTACCCATTGTAAACATATTAATATGAGCCCCCGTTGACGTGTTAAATATCCAACATATTAATTAATTTTGTTTTTTACATAATGAGATATCACACATCAACGATGAACATATTAAGAACTGCCCACCGTAAACATTTTAGCATTTCCCCTCATTCATCTCGTTTGTTTCGACTATTTTGCTATTTTAGGCTTAAAAAGTTCGAAATCTTTAGCATGAATTAGGAAAAAGGAAATGTATGTATGTATTTGAAATAATATACATTTTGTATTTAGTATATATTAGACTCCATTATATTATTTTACTTTTTAAAGAAATATTTGACTCCATCATCAAATAATAAAATATTAAAATGTCTAGAAGTGTTGAAAATATAAAGTCAAAAAACAGCCAGGAACATGAATTTTGGGGTTCCAATTTGAAGCACATACTTTTGTCAAAGTCTATGCCTCCATTCATGATCTTGAGAGACAACCAAATTTAATTTATTGTGATTAATGGCAAAGCACCAGAATCTTGTTGGAATCTTTTTTTTTTTTTTTTTCAATTCAAAATATAAAACTACATTCAACTGTATTAAAACATGAAATTATTAATAAATACATATACATATATCATTTTTGGTGTAAATATATCATTGAAAGAAAGAACAACTATAATTTAATAAATTCGTTTTACAAAACTTGTTAAAATATGCACATAAGCAGCATTCACAGTCGCATTGTGGCATTGGTGAGATCTGCTACTAGTCAACAATTATCAGTTTTAATTTCATAAACTCATGTGTTTTTTATTTTATCGTGCTAAATAGTAGTTTATCACTAATCTAAATATTACTATAAAATCCTACAAAAATATAATTTATCCTTTTCTTTTTACTAAATTTCTTTGAACTGTTTTCTTGCAATTTTACTATTATCTTGTCTTTCGTAAAGGACTTTCATTTACTGTAAATATTAATCATGATTATTTTAGGAAACCTTATCCTTTAATATTTAAAATTGTGAAAATTGGTTGAAGTAGCTAGCCAAATAAGTATTGTATCATTTTATACACATAATAAGAGTAGTCATTGAATTTTTATTTTTTTCGGAAACAATTTTAAACAATAAATATATTGAATGGAAGAAATATTTACTAAAATTTGTGATATAAGTTGCTATATCAATAAGATTACGATCCCTCTTGCTCCTTATCCCCTCCTTATAGTTCTATTTTAGGGCAATCAGTAGTTTAGTCTTTATCCGTTTCCTACCCACCATGCCCTCTGCTTCTTCGATTGACACTTCAGTTGCCAGGTCTGCTACCATGTCGGCTCCGCCATTCCTATCCATATCAATTTGATATAAAATGATAAGTAATAAAGCATACGGTTTAAGCAATCATACACATATTTGATTAGATTAATAAATCAAATAAGCATACAATAACATACTCCCTCCGTTCCGGTCTAATTTGTCTACTTTGACCTGGCACGGAGCCTAAAAAAATGCAGTTGACTTTGATTGAATGTGTTGACTTTATGTTTTTTGTACTTTAATTAGTATTTAAAAGAGGAATTTTGGTGATAATTTTGTAAAATGACAGAAATATAGGGGTAAGAAGAAAATTTTTCTTTTGTCATTTATGGATTGACAATTTATAGTGGGACAAACAAAAATAACAAGTAGACAAATCAGGCCGGGATGAAGGGAGTATAATATTTAGTTTTATAATCATACTTATTATAAAACATATGATTAGATAATACAATAATACAAGAGAATACACGAATAGATTATGATTCTTCCAACTTTAATTCCTCATATTCTGAAGTCGATAAGATAGCAAAAAGACAAATTTAGACATCGCTTAACCACTTCCATACCATTTAGTCCTTTGAATGAAAAGGACAATAACTGTCACATCATTTTTAGTCGAAAAAACGACACACATATACATTCATATTTATTTGTGCTTTGGATTTCATTAAATATACTCCACAAATTTGTGATTGGCTTGTAATAAATAAAAGAACTACATTGGTTGGGGATGTGGTGTAAAATAGTAGTGAGATTTGGATGATTTTGAAAAAGAAAAATGGGTACAATATAATTGACATCAAAGAAAGATGACAAAGCTTAATTTTATGATTTACATAATACTCAATTAAAACAATTGAGTACTCAATAATTTATTGAAGCATAACAGTTCATTAATATGACACGTTGAATATTAAATCAAGTTTTTTAATTATGAGAGGAAACCTTTTTTTTTTTTTTTTGATTGAAAGAGATGTAAATTGGATTTTATGAGGTTACGATTTAACTTGAATTATTTTAAATCAGTGTACATTTTATTGGATGGCTTTGCTTGGTCCATATTTGAATTTGGGGTATGGACCAGATTTTAATTGTTGGGACTTTTATTTGAGTTGTGAGTTATGAATATTGACTAAAGATTTGGCAATCATTGGTCTCATTTTATATGTTACATGCATATTAAGAGTTGTTATCTAAATAAAAAATGTGATTTACATGTCATTTAAGTTTATTATAAACGTAGAACTAAGATATGTTTGATTATTAAACACCCAATTTGAATAATATTTTACAACAAATTCATATTAATCTAGCTCTTTTACGTTGTCAAATTATAGACCATATATAATACGATTGGCTTAATCATGCTATTATAATTGGATTGATGATTCATCTCACACTATGCTCAACACTAAATTTAAAAGTTAAAAATTTGATTAATTTAGAACGAACATTTAACTGACTTGTCCTGTGTAATTAGATCTATGAGATGATCTAATATATTTAAGGTAATTTATATATGGTCGGTTTATAACTTGTCATTTTATTATATAAATTCTTGAAGGGCCACAAAAATTAATAAAAATAGGGGACAATTAATCCATCATGCGCGTCACAACATTCAAATTTTTCCAAATAACTTTCTGCTAAAGTTCACACTTTTTATGTTGAGTTATTGGCACTAAATATAAATATATTATTTATGAATTGATGTGGAGAGCCAATGAGTTGAGCCTATCACTTTTATTTATTTTTCATGTCTTATTCATTTGATGTTTTTTGATAAAGCAAAATCCACATCCTTTTCATAAACGAGACATTTCTTTAAATGTTTCAAAATCAATTATTTTGATAAATGTCACAATATATGGTAATATATTACATGCAACATCCATAATTTATTTATACATAGTTTAATAAGTATATAGGTCTATATATCATGTGCTCATAATCGCTCCATTATTTTTATTATTTATTATGTTAACCATCAACAAATGCAACATTTTAAGGCGCATGTAGTTTGTTAATTTATATATAAAGTGTTTATCATAATATAAACAAAGTATATAAACATTTTAATAGAATATATTATTTGATATTATTTTAGACTATCTTTATCTTCATATGTGAAAAAAAAAAAAGGACCCCATTAAAACTTATTCTCAAAGTTAATGACTGTTAGAATCGATCTTGATTTTGTTTGTGACTTAGTAGATTACAAATAGTATTAAACTCAACATAATATTTTAATCATAATATTAATATATATATATATATATTTAATTAACGTACATTAAATTCAGAGATGAGAATATTATTCTCAATTAGTGAACGCAACCGTAACCCATTCTTTCAACCATGAAGACAGATTAGCAAATGGGTCCCATAATTAGTTGAAAATTAAACATTATTCTATGATAATGATTCCAAATTATTAACTATTTTAGATTTTTGAATTATAACTTAATTAAAAGTTTTAGCACGTGGTGATGTTGCACATTATGAATTTCGATGAACTTGGATCTGATGTTACAGTAATAATTAAAAACAATAAAACAAATAAATTAATTTATTACGTACTCCTTTTAAATTAAATTAAAATGTATATTACCCTTTTAAGTGTTTTGTCTTGTGATCATTTCATATTTATTGGTCAATTAAGTTTTTCCATCAATGATGTTGATATGTATCGAACTGAAAATTTGAGTTTCTTTCAAATTATTTGATATATATACATGTATACTCGATGATAAAAAGAACATATGAATACATCCTCGTTTGAATGAAGGATGTCTCAATATATCACTTTCTCATTATTAGGTAGTTTCTAGTTCCTACATTAGCTTGTGAAAAGTATAACTACTAGAAATTAATATGCTTACCAATTAAAAATCATTGGACAAAGAAAAGAAAAAGAGGGAATAGGAAGGAAGTCAATAATGATTTGAAAATTATATCTGGCTAATCTCTAGTAATTTTTAATAAAAAGTTTTTTATTATCTTATAAAAAGATTCAAAATCTTTTCTCAAGTGGCACTACTATTTATTTAAATTTAAATATGATTAAATAAATGTGCAAAATAAATTAAAATTTCAACAATCTCATTACTAGTGTTGCAAAAAACTTCAGAACTCCATATTCATCATTCTCCTTTAAGTACCAATTTGATTTTCTTAGAAAAAATAAAAGTATTTGAACATTAAATATATAGATTTTCAATTGGGCATCAATCAAGTATTTTCAGATTTTCCTCCGTTCCAAACTTTTAAATTACATAAAACCCCCATCACAAAATGAATGACGTTTTAGCAAGTAAAATTTATCCAAAATATGTGTCATTTTCAAATTTCAAAACATATTTACATACAAACTATTAAAAAACTCCTTCCACATTAAATATATATAAAATGGTCATTGTAAAAACACCCACATCAATTATAATTAAATGGTAGATCCGTTTTTTTTATTGATTTCCGTAATTCGTATGAAAATCTTTAAAACGACACTTATTTTGAGATGAAGATACTACACATATGTATACAAAATCATATATTTTTGTGATAAATAACAATTGAGTTAGTTTCCTGTGCAACTGATGCACATACAATTCGGGTCGGGTCCGGGTTTACCCGGACCCGCACACTTTTTTTTTAATTTTATTTTTTCGCTTCAAACTGTTACCTTATGTTGTATGGGTGTGACGTTTATGTTATATAAGTGTGATCTTTATGAATAAATGTAATGACCTTTATATACTCTAACTTAGAAAAAAATGATGATTTTACACTCTGAAGGTCATAATATTTGTACATAAAGGTCACAAGAATTGTACATAAAGGTCACAACAATACAGCATAAAAGTCTCAATCTAAAGAAAAAAAACCTGAAAATCTTCATTTTTTTCTAAGTTACTGAACATAAATGTTATAACATTTATATATAAAGGTCACACTTATATAACATAAATGTCACATCCTTAAAATATAAAAGTAACAGACTGAAGGTGCGCGGATCCGGATCAGGTCGCCCCAATTGCACCAATTCAGATCCGTGCACCTGGTGCACAGGAGCATTTGTGATAACAATTTGTTGGTCCTCAACTAACATCTAACCCTTAGAAATCAAGACTTTACCAAAAATTGGATTCTAAAACTCAACCATTTCCTAACAAACAAAAAAAAAAAAACAGTTGCTAGAAAAAAAGAAAAAGAATGGTGTAGCGCCAACCAAAGGTGAAGAAAAACAACATCTTTGAAGTCCATTTTCTTTCAATGAATCCATTCAAACCCATAATGGAAGACTGATGCAATCATGCAAAGGCATTTAGTCAACATTTTACAACCCTAATTCTTGTTTTTTTCCACTCATATTGTTATCTTCATTTTCTCAATCTCTCTAGAAATCTTTTAGTTTTACTTTTACCCCAGTATAATACATACAAACGCGGATCATTAAATACAGTGAGATATATATATATAGAGAGAGAGAGAGAGGTGGTGGTGTTGGTGTATATAGTCATCAGTTTGTTTCTACCACCTGGCAATTCAGCAGAGCTTCATATTTCCAGGTGGTGGATCCTTTGCTTCTTTCGAGAAACCCAGTGTATAAACATATATATATATAGATATATATATATATATATATTTGCTTTTCTTTAAACCCATGCTATAAACTGCCATTAAAGTTGAAAACACCCATCTTTTTCGGTTTCTTTTCAACTAATTCATATCTAAATCCCGAGATTTTCGATCTCTGCTATCCTTTTTGTGCCACCGAAATTCCTTTTCTTGACGTTTTTTTTTGAAACTCTTAAGAACTTTTTTGAAGATTCCATGTCTTGATCGAAACTGGGTTTGCTTCAAGATTGGGTTTTTGGATGATTTGACGCTAAGTTTTGGGTTTCCTTTTGGTTTTGTTTTGTTAACTTATTTATAATTTTGGTGATTGGGTTTTTGACTATTTTGATGAAAATCCAATCTTGAGTGATTGAATACACTCACACACAGACACACACAAGAGGAAAGAGAGAGTGAAAATGGTGAGTGGGAATTTGTTCCATTGTAGAAAGAATTCATGGCCTCCACAAGAGTATATAAACCGAACAACTTTGCAGTTGGTAAGCTTTTCTACACTCTGATTCATGTGTTTCTGCCTAACTTTTACCATGTTTTTTTTTGTAGAGACTGATTTTATATTTTATTGATGCAATTAAAATTCTCGTGGATTCTGCAACTAATACATTTATTATCATTTGGTGCATTTATGCAATGTCAACTGTGACAAGGTGCTGGATGAGCTAGTTAGAACAATCCTTGGACAATATGTCTTGTGGGTTTCAGAATTTGATCACTGTTACTTTCTGGGGGAGTTTAATACTATTTCAGTTTAGGCTTTTGATGGAAATTTGAGCTTACAGAGAGATGATATGTAGAATGAAAGAGGGAATAGTTGATAGATATGATTGTTTACATTTTATTTTTAACCATTGCAGAAGCAGAGAAAAAATAAAATTGAATTCATATATGGTTTCATCATCTTTCTCTTCTTCAAATCAGGGTTGGGCATCTTTTAAATTTTGTGCTCTATTTATTCATCAAATCAGGGAATATTGCAAAGTGTTTCATTGGTTAATAATTTTTTTTCAGCTCCTGATAGGTTAAATTCATGGTTTCTGCTGTTTCACTTTTTCTTGATTCTTTTTTAAGTGGAGAGGAGAGAATGGTGTTAGCTCATCATTGTTGGCATTTTTGGTCTATATTTCATTCTATGTAATTGCCTTAGACAGAACTGGTTATGTACAAGCATTTCAATAATCTGAACTTGTGAGTTTTGCGTCCACAGTTGGATTTTGACCGTGCTGCTCCTCCTGAACAAGCATTGAGGAGGAAATTAAATAGCCATGCTAGCATTCTTAAAGAATTCAGTGTTACATTTACAGAGGCCATAAAAATGGTAATTGATAATCCCTTATGATGAAGTGTATTATATGTTCCAAATACTTGAGTGAGTATTTACACAATGTTTGTTGATTATAGGTTCGACTTGGAGTACGTCTATGGTATTATGTACGGGAAGAAGCATCCCATGGAAGAGTAATTTGCCTATCCTTTTGAACATTTTGTTTCTTTCCAGCATCCTATTCTAGACACACCCTTGTTAATATAAAAGCGAAAATCAAACAAAATTTTGATACATTTTCTGTGGTCTTATTGACTCGTTGCTCCATGTGCAGAAAGCACCAATAGATCCCTTCACTCGAGAACATTGTAAACCCTCTGCAACACAAGGAGTTCCACTAGGTGGAATGGGGTAAGTAGTAATCCTCTGATATCCTTCTATCTCTACCAATATCCCATGAAAGAAATCCTAACTGCTTGTCATCTGTGTGACATTACTATATACAGGAGTGGTAGTATATCTAGAGGTTTCAGAGGAGAGTTCAGACATTTCCAAATACTTCCTGGTACATGCGAGACTTCACCTGTGATGGCCAATCAATTCTCTGTAAACTCCTTCTTCTAGACTTATCATTTATATGCAGTTCCTTTTTCAGCTGAATGCATGTTGTTTTGGCAGTGTCGATGAAAGTACTTGACACATAGATATTATTCTACAAACTATCAATGATGGAACTGTTCGAGATATATCACTTTTAGAAATAATTGCATTCTTTTCCTTATCTAGAAAGTTTTGTGGCACTAGTTCAATAAAACCGAACTGAATGAAATACGCGTTCGTCAAACTGGTATGTTGCATATAAAGTCACAATGAATAACTGAACTGAGTTTATCTGTTAGTTTCAGTTGTCGACTTATTTTTAGTTCAAATTGGTAGATGCTACTTTTGGTTTCAGCCCTAGAAAAAAGACAACTAGCATGTATGAAATGCTGACAAGACTCATTGTGATTGTATAGTAACATCTTGAAAGTTGTGCATTATACACTCTCTGAAGAATAATGAAAATTCAAAATTTAATTCTAAGCTATGAACAAAGAATCTCAAAAGATATATTTTTAACAGTGCATTATTTTGTTATGACTGCCTGATCATTTTTAATTACGCAGATTTTCATTTCTAGAGATGGAGGTAACAAAAAGTATGCATCAGTTTTAGGTCCTGGCCAGCATGAAGGTTTAGGGTAAGCATCTGAACACATAGTGTGTGGCAAGTATATTGACCATATTGCTCCCCCCTATTCACAAAAATCAAATGGTTAAATCTTGTTGAAAATTAATTTTCATTTGAAACTATAAACCAACTTTATTCCAAGGTTATCCCTATCCCAATCCTAATTTAACTGTGTACTAGCCATTTTTTACTGGTACTTAATAGTTGGCAAAAACTCTAAAACGACAATTATTGTGAATAGAAGGTAGTATTTGCTTAGGAAAATTCTTCATGGTTTGAAATCTGAATCCTTTTTGTATTACTATGGTGTTCCATTGTCTCATTTGACTAATGGGTACACTCCTATTGCTAAAGGTGTTGTCAAACTCTTCAGTTAGTAGGCTAATGAACACCGTTTGGTTGGACTTACTTAAGATTGCACGCCACCACCATTCTTGTGGCGATTCTCTCTTCAGATGTTATTACTTTTTTTTTTTTGACTTTGAAGAAAATGCCTGGTTCTCATTATTTTGGATGGTGGACACTTGCTTATTTGATTTTCTTTTCATGAGTAATATTTTAATGAAATGTTAATCTAATGTGTTAATTTGACCTAGTACGTCCAGTGCTTTATTTTGTATACTTCTATTACAGAAAACCAAACGATCAAGGTATATCATCATGGGGATGGAATTTAAACGGTCAGCATTCAACATATCATGCTCTATTTCCAAGGGCCTGGACTATATATGATGGTAATGTGCTACCTTAACTGTCTCCTGGCTGATAGGTTTGTCATTTGGCCGTAATCTTTATAAATTATTATCTTCCTACAGGTGAACCAGATCCAGAATTAAAAATTTCTTGCCGACAGATATCACCATTTATACCACACAATTACAAGGAGAGCAGCCTTCCTACAGCTGTATTTGTTTACACTGTATGTAAATTCTGCTTTCAGAGTTTCAGTGTTTCTTTTTCATTGCACTTCTTCAGATTTGTCATATAATCAATTTTCATTAAAATGAGCTTATCAATGCCATCAGTTTACTGCTAAAAGAAGTTTTCTATCTTTTTATATGAGATTGTACTCATTTCTAAGCACTTACGTCAAAAGTGTATCACCCAGCTAAGTATTCTTTAGTACCAAACAAGTCGAGTGCAAATGAATTTTATTTATTTCCATCCTGAAATGCCACTCTCCAAGTTCCTTGATGTTTACACCTTTCATTTACAAGCTTCAAGAAAGCCAAAGTTGCCTTCTTTCCTTCAACTACCAAATTACACTGATTTTCAAAATCCAAATTATCTGTATTTTCTGGTTAAATGCACAGTACTTTGGGTATATGTTGATTTTAAATAAAGGCACGCATTGAAAAATGTTGTTGAAAGCAAAGTATGTGTAATTAGTGGCTCAACCGAGACAAGAGAGACTTCTAACAATTAGATAAGTAGTGGACCACACATGTTTTCACTGTTTACAATGCAGACTTGGGTGTAGGCTGATATGTGAGGACAAAATCCACCAAAGCCAATGGACATGCAGTTTACATGCAATAAGTAGGACTTTATTGCGATAGCTAGAAATGACAGTAACCCATGATTTTGGACGAAGCCAAGTTAATGGGTACTATAGACGAAGACATCATTTTAAACTTGCCTTCTTACTATTTCTTAGCTATCCTGATTAAAATTTTCTTATAAAAATTGATTATGATGGGTTATTTGAAATGTTGTGTTCAATATGCTTTATGATGGTGTGGTTAAATTATTCTTCTATATCGGCAAAATAAAATTGTGATAAACTTACTGATAATTTAACTTTGCCTCATCATTGAGGAAAGACTCTGGCCTTTTGCTTATATATAATTGTTTATCTTCTGTAGTTGGTGAATACCGGAAAGGAGAGGGCAAAGGTCAGCCTTCTTTTCACCTGGGCGGTGAGTGTTTCTTCTACTGATAGCTGTGCCTGTAGTAAATCTGGCAGTACTAGTGCAACTGAGTGCAAGAATTCATTACAACAAAAAGCTAAGCTTTTATTCCACTGATGTAATTTACTCATTCATCACTCTATTTTCTTAAATGCAGAACTCTATTGGAGGCAGCTCGCATCTAACAGGAGATCATGTCAACGAGCCATTTATGTTAGTATATCTCACGAAGTATTGTTTGATCAGTCTTATGATTTGGTTGTATTTTGACTTTTTTTTTTCTTTCCTTTCTTTTGTCTTTCTATAGAGGTGAAGATGGAGTATCAGGCGTGCTGCTACATCACAAGCAAGTCATCATACTTTATAATTAAATATGACGGTTGGTTTGCATATTCGTTTTAGTTGTCGGAGTGTTTGACTAGGAAAGTTTGAAATTGAGCCACGGACACTATTCTTTTCCATGGAGAAGAGAATTTTGTGATGATAAACTAGAATAGTTCAGCTTATTTTTTGGAAACTTGACAAGTTAGCTATGAGCTGAAGTAGTCAGTACGACTAAAATAGAAAGGATGCACTGAGGGACATAATGGCACATTGGACTCTATATGACTTCAAGGAAGGTCTTATTCAAATTGACCTGTTTGTGCCTTTGTGCACCTTGCACCTTTAATAACTATGCAAGATTTTGCCAAGTAGGAGATATAGGTAATAGATTATGCATACTTTCACAGAACATAATTCCCATTTAAGCAGTGGAGCCTCCTTTGGGATCCAAAAAGAAAACAAGAACAACAAAATTTGGCACAGATGGAGAATTCTTTATTGGGGCCCTGGTGTATGCTTTGTATGTTTACTTGAGTATCATATATTTTGTTAATATGCTAGATGCAGTGGTTGGGTTTATTATTGGTCCCTACCAACAGGGGTCTTAACCAAACATCCTATAAGTTTCTAGTTTAGAATTTTTATCCTACCTGTATTAATGGTTTTTTAGAGCCCTTGATTGGAACAGTGCACAAGGTTCAAGTTGATTTTGTTTTTTCTTCTTAACCCAACTGTTCTTTATATTTGACTCAACTGCTTTAATTCAATTGAATGAAGAAACTATTTTTTTGTGGTGAGTAAATATGATGCAAACTAATGCATGGTGCACTTGATAGTGACTAATCTGATTACTTGATATGACTGGTAAGTCTACCATTCTAACATGTTCGTACTTGCAGGACTGCAAAAGATAACCCACCTGTGACTTATGCAATTGCTGCATGTGAAACTCAGAATGTCAGTGTGTCAGTTCTGCCCTGTTTTGGTCTGAATGAAGGAAGCTGCATAACTGCGAAAGATATGTGGGGTACAATGGCTCAGGTGAAGATTAGTCCCTATATTGATCCTGCACATACAGCTATAATTTTTATATTCTTGATTCTGCAAAACTGGCATGCACTTGCTTATATTCAGTTATGTATTATTAGCTAACTCTGGATATGCAGGATGGTCACTTTGATCGTGACAACTTCAGCAAGGGACCCAGCATGCCATCCTCACCTGGAGAGACTCATTGTGCTGCAGTTTCTGCTTCTGCGTGGGTTGAAGCTCATGGAAAGTGCACAGTTGCATTCGCTGTTGCTTGGTCATCTCCAAAAGTTAAGTTTTGCAAAGGGAAGTCCTATCATAGGTAATCCACACTTACTTTTCTGATACCTACATGTGGGTGGTTCTCATGCTGCTATTTTCATCTTCATCTGCAGTTTATATAGTGTCGTGACATATTCAATCTTGTTTAATTAGTTCTCAAAAGAAGACTGTAATAGTAGTGTCCTAGGTTAATTCAATGATCCTGCAAAAGGATCTAAAATCCACTTCTCTTTTCTTCAATTTTTTTTTTTTTTTGTTTCCTTGTATTTTGGGGCCTTTCATAGTGTTATTTCATAGCATTTCTTTCCTTTCTGAATACTTTGGTGATTATGCATTTCTCTTTCCTCTCTATTGTTTTGCGTAGTAAGACAAAATATGTTAATTGTAGGAAATCCAAACATGTTCTGTATATTCTGACACGTCCTTTCTTCCCCCAGGAGGTACACTAAATACTATGGCACTTCTGAAATGGCAGCAAAGGACTTGGTGCATGATGCCCTCACAAGTGAGTTATTTTCAGCTGAACTGTTTGTTTCTCCTTGTTTCATCTACTGTCATTACGCACTTTGGTTGATTACTATAGAAGCCTACGACTCAAATAAGGCTGGTATTTGATCTGTTGTAATTCAATTCATTCTATTTGTTTGAATCTGAATCAGATTATGTGTTGTGGGAAGAAGAGATTGAGAAATGGCAGAACCCTATTCTTAAAGATGACCAACTGCCTGAATGGTAAGCAATGGCTGAACTATGTCATTCTGTTCTTTTTGCTAATATCTTTTGCCAAGTTTTTCTACTCAAACTTTTGGCACTGGGAATTTTCTTGTTTGCATGATTTTATTTATGGGTATGAGCAAAAAGTTCGACTATTACACTTTAGTGGACTTACAAAGTCCTCGCACTTAGATATTCATATTTATTAAAATTGAGATTCGACCCTCTGCTTTGCTGTTTTATAGTATACCCATCTTTCTTATTATGTGAAATCTTGTTTGCTGTTGTTCTATGGGGGTATATATTTGTGAGTTTTCATAATATAGGATTTATTTTCAGGCTTGTGATTTGTTTCCCGTTAGTTGATCCGGATGTTATGTATTGCTTTGCAGGTATAAATTTACCCTGTTCAACGAGCTCTATTTTCTTGTGGCTGGTGGAACCGTTTGGATTGGTACTAATTCATCTTGAACTTCCTTATTTCTCTTATCCTGTTTGAATAAATGTCTGCCTTCTGCTTGTGGATTAAAATGCAATATTGTCATAAGCATTGCTCTTTATGACATCTTTATGTAATACAATTTTCTAGCAAGTTTACGCTTTCTCTAAACTTAACAAAGATGGGATGTCAAAGGATGCTATTTCTGCGAGGTGCAAAGTGATAAATAAAATTGATAATCTGAGGTTTCTTTTTAGCTTCATCATCATGTAAAACGTTTTAAGAGGAATGGAATGGTAATAAAAGTATATACATGTCTAGTGTAATATCTGTTTATTTAGACAACTCAAAACCTGAACGATCATTATATACTTGGAATGTTATCAATTTCTCATCTAGTGAACCGACTTCTAATTGAACGGAAAAACTGTTGGTATCCAATTTCAATTGGAGAATATACCAAATTTAGTTGCTTCTTTATGTTTATGATCATGTTGACATTCTATGTTGAATATTTCGACTTTTGTGATATAATTGAGGCAGTCTCTACTGAGTGAATGTAATAATCACTTACGTTATGATCAGTTTTCTTTTTTCATATTTCTTTTTGTTATGAAACCATTTGGTTGTTTGGTCTTTCTGTACAGACTCAAGCACACCAGCTGAGGACTCAATAATTGCAGACAGAAAAAAGGTCAAAAAAACTAAAGAAAGGATAGTTCATCGATCAGCTGGGATTGTTAAGGATGCTGCACCAAATGGTTCTGATTCAGTTGGATGTGGAGATACATCATCTAAAAGTTCTTCAGACGAAGAAGAGTTGAGCAATAACGGAAATGGTAGTGGAGAAAACAGTTGTGTGGGTCCCACCAGTAAGCTCACAAAAGCCCTGAACGACAATGATGATGTGGGCAGATTTTTGTATCTGGAAGGCGTTGAATACATCATGTGGTGTACATACGATGTGCATTTTTACGCCTCTTTTGCCCTTCTTGAGCTGTTTCCGAAAATCGAGCTCAGTATTCAGCGTGAGTTTGCGAATGCTGTACTCTTTGAGGACAGAAGAAAAGTGAAGTTTTTAGCAGAGGGCAATTGGGGCATCCGTAAGGTCAAAGGAGCCGTTCCTCATGATCTTGGGACCCACGATCCCTGGCATGAAATGAACGCATATAACATACACGACACAAGTAAATGGAAGGATCTGAATCCGAAGTTCGTTCTTCAGGTCTATAGAGACTTCGCTGCAACTGGGGATTTTTCCTTTGGAGCAGATGTCTGGCCGGCTGTCCGAGCCGCAATCGAGTACATGGACCAGTTCGATAGGGACAATGACGGTCTCATTGAAAACGACGGGTTCCCTGATCAGACCTATGATGCCTGGACGGTTCACGGTGTAAGTGCCTACTGTGGCTCCTTATGGCTTGCAGCTCTTCAAGCTGGTCAAGCCATGGCTATCCAGCTAGGGGACCAGGCCTTTGCAGAAAAATGCAAGAACAAATTCATAAAGGCCAAAGCTGCCTATGAAGAGAAACTATGGAACGGCTCGTATTTCAACTATGATAGCGGGTCAAGCAGCAACAGTAAGTCGATCCAAGCCGATCAGCTCGCAGGTCAGTGGTACATGGCGGCTTCAGGCTTGCCTGATCTTTTCGATGAGCACAAGATACGAAGCACACTCCAGAAAATCTATGATTTTAATGTCATGAAAGTTCGTGGGGGCAGAATGGGTGCAGTGAACGGGATGCATCCGAACGGTAAAGTAGATGATATATGCATGCAGTCTCGTGAGGTGTGGACTGGAGTAACGTATGCGGCTGCTGCTACAATGATACATGCCGGAATGAGAGAGCAAGCTTTCACGACTGCTGAAGGTATATTCATCTCCGGCTGGTCCGAAGAGGGATTCGGGTAAGTTTTCGTTGCGAATAAGAGATAAATACAGAACTACCCCTAGGGTTTACCCTAATCGATCTGTGCAATTTGCAAAGAAGCAAACTTACTAATTCCGATTTTATGGTCATATAGGTACGCGTTTCAGACACCGGAAGGGTGGACGACAGATGGGCACTTCCGTTCGCTAATATATATGAGGCCGCTCGCCATATGGGCAATGCAGTGGGCGCTATCACTATCGACATCTAAGTCTATGCTCCAGGCGCCAATAATCAACGTGATGGACAAGATGAGTGTGTCGTCTCACACACCAAATGCTTCTCATAACGAAGGTGGTGTTAAGAAGATAGCGAACAAGGCGAGATGCTTTGGCAACGCTGTATTCCACTGTTCGTGCTAACGTTGTCGACGACAACATTATGTAGCGTAGATAACTTGTCGAATTCGAGTCTGGTTCCATGGATTCTCTCATTAGAAGGCAATGATGAGAGTCTATATGTAATTGTTCATACCTCTTCCTGTCATTAACAGGGATTTTGTGCTGTAATTCATTCATTCTTCTCTCTCTCTCTCTCTTGTAAAGTTACCATTTTTTATACTATATTGATGCATATAATGTTGATCATTTATGTGACAGTGAAATACTGCTAAAATAAAAAAAATATCATAAGAGTGTGTTTTATGTAAAACAGTGTTATGAATTTTATTTTACATATATGCATAATTCGTAATTCACTATTACGTATAAATTTATGAAAACAACTTGATTATTGGATAAAATTGATCACTATTACATATAAATTTATGAAAACAACTTGATTATTGGATAAAATTGATCAGACTCATGTAAACTATTTGTGACGTTGTCTTAATTATATTATAAAGACTTTGTGGATCAAAGTTTAAGAAGTATTTTACTATGGTGAAGAATGCATAATTTGTAATTCACTATTTACAAATAAATTTATGAAAACGTCTTGATTACTAGATAAAATTAATCAGTCTCATGAAAACTATACGTGAGGTTGTCTTAATTATATTATAAAGGCTTTGTGGATCAAAGTTTAAGAAGTAGATTATTACGATGAAGAAGAAGATGTGCAAAGATAATTACAAGGGAGGAATTTTTTATTTTATTTAATTAGTGAGTACTTTAGTCTTTTCAAACTATATTTACTTTTCATTAATTTATTAAGTGTCAGTGTAAATTCAGAAAATTGTGAAGTGTGGATAACTTCACCCTCATCAATTAGGACTAAGTTTAGAAAGTTAATAGATAAATAAATGACTAAAATTCAATTAAAGTCAAAAAGATTAATTTTTTTTTCTCTCGATTAATTACAAGCTAATAAAAGGAAAATAAAAACAGTAATTTTATTACATGAACATCTTCTCCCTCCTCGCACTGGTAATTTTCAGAGCCAAACAGTAAACTCTCACAAACGTACAAATGCTGCCATAAGCATACTTAGCCCGTCTCTATCATCGCATTATATTCAAAACCCTATAAACAACAGTTCCAATAAAGATGTGGGAAATCAAGTTCCGAATCTCCAGTTCATAAAGTTTCTTTTTTGGTCCTGCTGCTCTGTTTTAACTAATAATATCTGATCCTTTTCTTCGTTTCTTTCCTTTAAAAGTTGTCCCAATTGCAAGACAACGTTCAAGAATAGAAAGGGAAAGAGAAAAGGAAAGAGGTTTGAGGTGGGTGATCCATTTTTGGCCTGTTTCTTGAATATTTATGCAAAAAGTTGTGATCTTGTTTCACTTGTTGAACTCTCAGCAAATGGGCTTTCTTCTGGCAATGAATGAAAGAAGCAATTAGTTGAAGTGATATATTATCTGCATTATCCTCCCGCCCCCCCTTCTTTTTTTTTTTTTTTTGCATCAAGTAGTGAGTTCTTTTTCTTGGTTTTAAGTTTAGGGGTTTGGATTTGTCTCAGATGCCAAATGTAAGAAATGTGGAGCATATAAGCTGATCATAGTTTTCTTGTGATGCCACTTCGTTTATGTTTCTCTTCGCTTTGTCGGCTGCTATATAGCTTGGTTTCATATTCTTACATCTTACTGTATGCTTGGTTTTTGAACATTATTGTTTGTGGACTTTCTGCAGATAGTATTGTCAAAATGGCAAGGAAGATGCTTATTGATGGGGATCTGGACAAATCAGAGGAGGAGACTCATTATGACTTTGATTTGTTTGTGATCGGGGCAGGAAGTGCTGGAGTCCGTGCTTCACGATTTTCTGCACAGTCTGGAGCTAAGGTACAAATTGAAAATGTTATTTCGAGTTTATATTATGCATATGTAGTTTACATTTTTACACAGTTCTTTTTTCTTTTTCATGTCTACGTATTTAATAGAACTATGTAAATGACCTAATGAATCCTACTGATTAAGCAACACGATTTTGCTAGCAATCTGTATTTCTTCCTCGAGGCAGGTGTTATTTTGATCTAGTTTATCAGTGTTGAATTTAAGCTGTAACTCTGTTTTGTTTTGATATAATTCACTCGATTGTGTTTTCATCTGTGTAAGCCCTTATATGTTGTTACATTGTTAAATGTAGAAGACAGGGTCTGTGCATCAATGTAGGTTAGCATTCAAGCTCAAAGTCATCAATGATAACTAAGGAAATAACTGGCTAAGCAATGCTACAAGGTGTCATTCTCCATACAAGATGGGATGAATATATAGGATGTATAGCTTTGATATTGTGTCTTGTGATTATATATCTACCTACCCCTTTTTTTGTTTAGATTTTGTTGGTTGTATGTTATTTATAACAACTCTCTTATACATTTCTTATGCATTTTTCTCATTTTCTTTAACAGTTGGGTCTTTCTGATAATATCATTTTCTTGTAAGTAATCTGTCACTCAATCTTGGTTTGTCTGGTACCAGGTTGGGATCTGTGAACTTCCATTTCATCCGATCAGCTCTGAAGTTATTGGAGGAGTTGGCGGAACGTAAGTAAAAAAGATCTTTATTTAATAAATTTTATATGTGGCATTGACCTACATTTACGTAAAGCTTGTCTAATTTGGTAGGTGCATTGTGCAGATTAGAAAGGAAGCTAATCATTTTTTCCCCATGTTTCAGATGTGTCATCCGTGGTTGTGTTCCAAAAAAGATTTTGGTATACGGTGCTGCTTTTGGGTCTGAACTGGAGGTGAGCTCCTGATTGAATAGTATGAATGGATGATAGTAATATGTTCTGAGAATATTTATTGGATGGAAAATTACTTGAGAGATTATTACTTTCCAAATAATTCATTCTAATCACTGAGTGGTCTTTTTATAAAGTACTACTTATCCAATTCTTCATCCTTAACTTTAGCACCTTGATTCATTTTTAATAATTGATGAAATTTAATTACAATGATTTAGTCAAAGAAATAGTATTTACTCAGGTATATTAGGAAAGCTGTTACTGTTTTCCAATATTGTGATCAAGAAATTTCCTGATAAGAAGAAAAACAACTTCTGTAAATACTTTATTGCTTTTCCAGTATCCATATACAAGAATTTCAAGATTAAATAAATCCTGAAATGAATCCAAGAGTCAAATTTCCTGGATCTAATTCTGAATCTTTAATGGAAGCATCAAATTTTGGTTGAAGAAAATTTCTTTATTGAAGTATAAAATTTCATTTGATCTTGATTTTTTGATCTTATCATAATGCATATTTATCTGTTCAATTATTAATGCTCCTGGATTTGCAGGAAGCAAGGAATTATGGGTGGGAGCTGAATGAGAGAACTGATTTCAATTGGAAGAAACTTTTACACAAGAAGGTCTGTGGAATGTATTGGTTATTTCTTTTTCACACCCGTAGGTCTGTATCATTAATATTTACAGTCAGCTGTATTCACATTAAGCACCCTTTTTCTACTTTATTTTAGTCATAGGAACCTCTTTGTTGAACATCTGGAGGTGATTTAATTCAGAGAGAATAATACAAAAATGCCCTAAGAGTTTGCATCTAGAATACAAAATTTTAAGACTGGTTTTGAATAAATGGCTTGTTTCACTGATTAATGAATTTCCATATGAAAGAATCTGCCTCCACTTCTCTATGATAGATCTACCCTCCCACTACATTGTAATTTGTCCTTGCCTTTTGTTGTCATATGAATGAAGCATGGAAAAGAAATTACACCTCTGAAAATCCTCCCTGGGTCAATGATCAAGGCTTTAGAAGCGAAAATGAACTTTTGATGCCCATTAGGTGGCTCCACAACCACATATTTTATTGAATGATATGCTTTGCATGAGAGCTATGATTAATTTTTTCATCATTATATTCTCGGGTTTAAAGTTTTACTGCAAGCTTCTCTTTTGATTTTTGTCCATAACTTGCAGACAGAAGAAATAGTTAGATTGAATGAAATCTACAAACGTTTACTTGCAAATGCTGGAGTTAAGCTATTCCAAGGAGAGGGAAGGGTTATAGGTCCTAATGAAGTTGAAGTGATTCAATCAGATGGAACAAAAATAAGTTATTCCACAAAACACATCCTGATTGCAACTGGAAGTCGTGCTCAGTGTCCAAGTATTCCAGGCCAGGTCTGTTTAACTTTTCTCCAGTACGACTGACTGCTGACGATTCTCATGACCATGATTTGTGTGCATGGAGTTGATCCTAAGGCTTCATTTATATCTATTTTTTCGTGTGTAAACTAGTACATACCTGAATTTGGATTCAAAATTTATATACCTGTATGTGGTTGAAATGTGATGCCAAATTATAGATTCTGACATAGCTGACCAAACCTTCCTTGTTTGTCCTGTTTGTTTGATTTAGTGTGTTTCATGTTCTCCTCATAATATCTGTATTGCTACTTTGCCCATATCTTATATGCATGATATGCATCTCAGTAGTTGTTCACTGCAGGAATTAGGCATAACTTCAGATGAGGCATTGAGCTTAGAAGAGTTACCTAAGCGAGCTGTCATACTTGGTGGAGGGTGATTATCTTCTTCCACTTAATTCCAACTCATCCTTTTTCTTTTCTTTTTCTTTTTCTTTTTGTTGGGGGGGGGGGGGGGGGGAGCAGGGGGGTGGTACACTTAGAAATTTAAGTGACTGTTGTTTTTCTCAATGTAGCTATATTGCTGTTGAATTTGCTTCGATATGGCGAGGAATGGGTGCAGCAGTGGAGCTGTGTTTCAGAAGAGAACTTCCTCTAAGGTCAAAATAATCCTGACTTGACCCTGGTTTTCTAACTGTCTGTTGTTGAAATAAAGCTTCTGGATCATAGGCATTCACACTTGACAGAAACACATAATAACAATTTTACATACAAAATTTTATAATGTGCAATGTAATTCGCATATTAGGCCCCAATCTCTGCTGTGAGTTTCTATGCTGACAGATTGTTAAAACTATCTCAAATATATAAGGGTCATCTCATATGCATCACAGAGAATGCGATTAGTAATATATATTTTTAAAATTATAAAATTAAAGTTCTGTTTGAACATTCCCAATTACCATTTTTGTTTGAATGGTGTGGTTTACTGGATTTACTTGACTTTTTGGCTGTGAATTTGATTATTATGATTTGTGTAATATCATCGATTTTGTGTTCCTTCATACTTTTCTAGTTAAGTCCCACATAAGTTTATTACAAAAACTTATACGTAGTGTACTGCTACATAACCAACCAATTTTTCCTCATGCTGTATGTATTTGGCTTGTTATTATTAACATTTCTCATGTCATTCTTAATTCAAATCTTACAGAGGTTTTGATGATGAAATGCGAGCGGTTGTTGCAAGAAATTTGGAAGGCAGGGGCATAACCATGCATCCTCAGACAACATTAACTGAGGTGCCATTTCATTAAGTTCAACTTCCCAGTTCATGAGATCTCACAAAAAGAAAATTAAAGTATTTGCTAAAAGAACACTGTGGAGATGGTTTGTTGTCTGTCCCATTGTATGCTTGATGTAGATGGTAGCATATCATTTGTTTCAACATTTGAGGCGATTGATTGGTGATGCAGTTGGTTAAAACAGAAGATGGTATAAGAGTTCGCACTGATCATGGTGAAGAAATCATGGCAGATGTTGTACTCTTTGCCACTGGTAAGTTCAAGCATTGCCAACTCTTTGCCACTTTTGTTTGAACTGAAACGAACATGTACATAATTGCTTTCTATTTTGGTCTATTTATTCCCTTTGTGAGAGGCCTACGATGATTCTCTCTTAATTGGTACAGGTAGGACACCCAACACTAAAAGATTAAATCTGGAATCTGTGGGAGTTGAGCTTGATAGTAAAACTGGAGCTGTGAAGGTGAGTTATCTGTTGAACATTATCTTAATTTCCCGTTTTATTGTTTGAAAATCAATTACCAGAGGGTAAGAGCGGTTGCTGAAATTCATTTACTAGATATAAAATTTCCCACGATGATAACACATCTCCAATACATCAGTATGATTTGCATCACATCAGATTATGCACACTGTCTATGTTCTATATGTTGCCCATAAGCATCGTTATTTGATGGACATTTAAGTTTCTTGTAGAGATTGTGATTTGTTGTTTTCGATATATGGTATATTATAGTTGCCTTATCCTTGGATCCAGGTTGATGAGTACTCTCGCACCAATGTACCCAGCATATGGGCCGTAGGCGATGTTACAAACCGAATGAATCTTACTCCTGTTGCCTTGATGGAAGGAACCTGTTTCGCTGTATAAACTCGCCACTCTAATTTCCATGTTTTCTAATTAATTCAGATATACAATTGATACTTACTTTAATTTCTCTTCACTGATAGAACTATATGATCTTTTTTGTGTAATGTTGTGGCAGAAAACTGTGTTTGGTGGACAGCCAACTCCACCTGATTTCAACAATATTCCTTATGCCGTGTTCTGGTAATACCATCTTTCTTTAGCAACATTCTTTTATACTTTGGGTATTCTTTTCATGATCTTATCTTCTGTTCTATGGATACATTTTCTTTTAAAGATAACTCATCCATGGTCGTGTGGACCATGTATTTATTTGATTTCTTAAGTCTTCGATTTGAGACTTGTCCCTTTTGTACTTGACAGTATACCACCACTATCTGTAGTTGGTCTCAGTGAAGAACAGGCTTTAGAGAAAGCTAATGGTGATACTTTGGTTTTTACATCGACATTTAATCCAATGAAGAACACCATTTCTGGGTATTTTTATTACATTGTTAACCAATATGAAATCATCATCATCATAATTACATTCATTTAAACATTTCAATTGGTATAATTTCAGACGACAAGAGAAGACAGTTATGAAGCTTATTGTCGATGCTGATACTGATAAAGTTCTTGGAGCATCAATGTGTGGGGCAGATGCACCTGAAATCATGCAGGTAAATATGATCTTGTTGGGTTCGACTCTTCTACTTGTGCCCGTTTTTCTTATCAGTCTCTTACGTATCTTTTAGCATGAATATTCAACAGCAAAACCATTAGATAAATCAAGTATTTCTTGTTACCTTTGAATTGTTGACTTAGCATAAAGTACTTGGTTTACAGGGCATTGCAATTGCACTCAAATGCGGAGCAACCAAAGCCCAATTTGACAGCACGGTGAGTTTCATTGACTCGTTTGAAACAAATGTTTCCATTGAAGTCCAGATAAAAGCACGACAATTTCTGATTCAAGTTCAGTTAGAGATGTCTTTCTTCAGTCATTCTTTGAATTTATTTCTTACAACTTTACTATGATATGATCCCTCAATCTAGTGATTTCTTGAACTCCAAAACCTTGGTGTAACTAACTTCACATGGCGTAGATTCATTGCACGTTTAAACTTCAGGGTAAAGATTTCGGACCATCCGGCTGTTGATAACATATGTCTCGATATTTGTCAGGTTGGGATTCACCCTTCGGCTGCAGAGGAGTTTGTGACGATGAGGTCTGTGACGAGGCGTATTCCAGCTAGTAAGCCAAAGACCAACCTATAAGCATGAATGTATGATGCTATTACAACGTTGGAGAAAATTTTACTACAATCTTATTTTGTTCACAAAAAATATACAGCAGATAGAAATGAGGATTCTGTAGGTGGATTTGACATTGAGATGTGTCCACGAGAAATGGTATAGCTGAGAAACAGTTGAATAACATATTGATAATATGTTTTGTTTTGCAAAATGTTTAAATGTTCAAGTGAATTGACTACTGCATTTGGTTTGCTTGTTATAATTCTGACTAAATCAGGCCTCATTTTCTTAAATTTTATGGCATTTTAGTGGAGTTCGTTATATGTTTTTCTTTTCAAAATACTTGAATTTTAATAATGTTAGATAAATTTTGAGGATTGTTAGAAAATTCAAGGTTTTTGATGATGACTATAGTCTGGAGGAATGGTTAATATTAAAATGCAATGTGTAATTTAACAATTTATTTTTTCTTTTCCCATTTAGTGTCTACACCAATTTTTTTTTTTTTTTTTTTAAATTGCTGCTCCACATTCTACGTGTTTTTAACCAATATATGGTAATCTGATATCAATTTCTTACAAAAATCTAATCAAATCATGTAGGTTGAATGCACAATTTATATTAGCAAGGGTATTAGACTTGAGTTTGGATTGACCCGTTCATTGATAATGTTTTGACTGTCCAATTTATGTTGAATTTCACCTCCACAAAAACTTACAATAAACAAAATTCATATGGAAAATGTCAACTCATTTCAGGTAACTAAATACACCAAACGATTTCATATAAAACTCACTATTTCACCTCTCACAGGATGGAGGGTTAGATGATACCAAATGTCTAACCCCTGTTTTAAGTATTAAGTGATGTAATTATTTAATAATTGTTAATTTGCTGAGAAAAGATTCATATTCACACCTCAATTATTTAATATTTGTAAACCATGTAGGTGGGAATTTTTAGCCAGAAACAATTAATTTATTTGATTAAAGATAAAATCAGATGAATAGTATGTAAATTGTGGATCAATTATCCTATGTTCCCTTGTTAATGAATTCCATTAATAATTTCATCACAACAAGTAGATCAATAATGCCAAATACATGATTAGTGAATAAAACAAGGGAAAAAATAAAAAATCAGGATTAAATGACACGACCACACTTGAGAATTAGGTAAGAAAAGCCCACTTGCAATTTCCTACCAACCAAGCAATTACCTAGACGAATTCTTTGAATTTTCTGCATTAATATTGATAAACGTGGCGAAATGGTCTTCTTAGTTCAACTATTTTTCATTATAGACTAGTATAAAACACACATAATAAACTTCTCTATGTATATATAATACTTCATCCTAGAGAGAGAGAGAGAATGGAGAGTTTTGCAAGGTTGCCAGAGGGATGCATATCAGAAATCCTGTCATTCACATCAGCTATGGATGCTTCAAGATCATCAATGGTGTCGAAAGAATTCAAATCCGCAACAGAAAACGACCTCGTGTGGGACAGATTTTTGCCAATCGACTATCATGAAATCATCTCAACTGCAGTTTCTCCTCTCAAATATGCCACCAAGAAGGACCTTTACATCACACTATCTCAATCCCCTCTTCTCATTGATGGAGGCAAAATGGTAACACTTTTATATCATCTTAAACCCTATATACATAAAATGCACATTTTAGTTTACTGGTACAGAAAATATGACATCATCATTATACATGCATGTATGATGATCAGAAACGAAACAAAAGATCGAACCATGTTCTTTGCATGCATAATCATTTCTTGTATACTTGATATATTTGGTAGGTGGTTCCCAAGTTAAAGATAAGATCACAAAGAAAAATACTGCTTTGAAAAAGAGTAGGAATTTGGGTAGAGAATTGAACAAAAGTCAAAAACTTATGATTAAATAATCACACGTATTTGAAAAAACCATGCAGGGTTCACTTAGTTTAACACCAATAATTGAAGGGTCAATCCACATTTGAGTTAGGTATGTAATAATATTAAATGAAATCAATTCACCTCAAATGGGTTTTATTGTAGAAATATTTCTTTCAGTAGTAGTTATCCATATTTTTTCTTTCCATATTCAAAATCCATTTATCACCAGTCAACCTGACCTGTTACGATGATCACGTTTGGTGTTTCTATTATCTATTTGCAGATGATATATTCCTTAAAAAAGTTAAGTTTCCACGTGTTTAATGATCATGTCGTATTCTCAAATTTATGCAGAGCTTTTCTGTCCACAAAAAAAGTGGAAAAAAGTGTTATATGGTTGGAGCAAAGGAGCTTATGATTTCTTGGAAAGGCTGTTGGGATTTTAAGCCACACGATAAATCAAGGTACTTACTATCAACATCTATATATCCATGTTTTTTGAATGTTTTTTCGTTTTAAACTTAGCAAAATAAATCACACGCTAGAAAGGGCTCGTACTGATTGGCAGAAAATGGACAATTTTAACAGATTTGCAGAAGTGGCAAGTCTAAGATCCATAGGATGGATTCACATTCAAGGCAAGATAAAAACTCAAATGTTGTCCAAGAACACTATGTATGCAGCTTACTTGGTGTTCTGGCTAGAGATGATGGATGGCCTAAGATCGTCACAAACTGTAATACGATTTCTTAAAACTAACACGAGCAATAACAAGAATTTTGAATCCAGAGAAACTGGGAAAATGGCGAAAATGAGAGGAGATGGATGGTTAGAGATAGAGATAGGGAAGTTTTACAGTGGCTGTGGCGACGATCGGGAGGTGGAGGCATGGCTGACTGAGTTCAACACCACTCATGGAAAGACAGGGCTCCTCGTTGAAGGCATTGAGTTTCGACCTCTATAGATCAATCTTGTTCATAATGTTTATATTAATAGCAATGTAATATATGCTGCAGGTAGTTTTATGTTCAAGCTCTCACAGAAACGACTCTATCGTCTACTTACAATTTCCAAGCATCAAATATCAAATACACGAGATTAAACCACCCAACTTCCTTTTCTTCCCACCTCAACAACTTTTGTTATGATCACCAACTCATATCCAAACATTCAATGCCAAGTTTGCTCTAAGCTACTAATAATAAATAGATCAAGCAAAGACTCAGAAGCTACACAATCACAAAAATAGTAAAATACAACGAAAAACTGGATGCTCAATACTTAATCCTAGCATCATCACAACAACTACAAAAATGTTTACCTGCAGAAAAATAAAAAAGACATGATCGATCTAATGATGTCGCTCTATACATGTGTTGTTATAGCATAGGAAAGTCCATTTGTCTTGTTACGATATCCCAAATCGGTTCTATAAATGTGTTGTTATAGCATAGGAAAGTCCATTTGTCTTGTTACGATATCCCACATCGGTTCCACATGAAGTATATAAGTGGGAGTCAACCCTTGACCATTTGTCTTGTTACGATATCCCCGTAACAATTCATCCCCCTTCAAACCGAAGGTCCACGGACGGCACACTCCGGGTGGCAACCCACATGACAAGGCCCACTTCCCGGGTGGCAACCCCCTTGGGCCCACATCCGGGGTGGCAACCCCTGGGCCCACCATCGGGTAGCCTCTTTCCGTAGCTTGTCCAAATCCGACAGGTCGGACCAAATTGTTAGGAATATAAGTAAGGGAGCCCTAACTTAACCAAAAACCATGGTCAAACTATGGTCAAAGGTCAAGGATTAACTCCTACTTATATACCCTTTCACACTTTTATGTGGAACCGATGTGGGATATCGTAACATATCTCCATAGCTGATGAGGAATTCACTCATGCTTTCATCATCATCAAGCATGAATGTTAAGTTATTCAAAAAATCTTGAAACCATAATTTCAATGATCCAAGAAAATGTCGACCACTAATTGAATCAAACTGAACAACTAAAGCTTTTAAATTGGTGTCCAATAGTCAAGTTGACGCCAATTTATGATTAAAACAATATCTGCAGATAGGTTTATTGCAATGATAATTAATTTTCACCAACTACTGCACCAACATTTTCACCCAACTCATTGAACTACTGCCACTACGAACAATTTTTCTGCACCTTAACAACTCCACATACAAAGTTTACATCATTAATTCTAGGAAAAAAAATGATGAATAATAAGACCATTTAAATAATCGGAGGGAAAAAACCCTATAATAACATAATTCAGTCATTCTTATAGAGAAACAAGTACGTCAACAGAGAATTTACCAACTCCGATTGACGAATATAATGGCTGCTATCAAGCAATAGTATCATCACTGTATCAGTATGAATTTAGAGAGAGAGAGAGAGTTGATGAGTGAGAAGTGTGACAGTGAGTCTTGAGTGTATCTAGAGAGAGAAAATTGATGAGTTTGATGTCCGTTGACTTTGAGGTTGTGAGAAGTTCGTACTCAGGTGTCGAAACGGCGACGTTTCATCTTTCATCTGTGTAGCAAACTATTGAATCTTAAAGCTCATGGGCCCAGGCCCAATGTTAAGGGCCTATAATTCATGTAATTGGACTTATTAGAAGCCCAATTTTTGGGCTCATGGCTTTTTTGCATAATATAACAAAGGGTCAAACTAAACACACCCCAATTACTAAATACACCTATAGTTAAATCTATTTTTTCTCACAATTTCTAAACACACCCTACAACATTACGATTATACCCTTTATGAAAATAAAATTACAAAGAGTGACATTTGTGTGCCCGCAGTGTTCCCGAAGTAATTATCATATGATGTTAAATATATACTCTATAGGTATCATGTATATACTCTTCAGATATCACATGTATACTTTTATATACATATGATATCTGTAAAGTATATTTATAACACCAAAAAACATAACGTCTATAGAATATATATAACACCTGAATCCGTGCCCCTATGTGCTCCAGAGGTATATAAGTTTTTGTCAATTACAAAATGACAACAAAAACATCTTATTACTTAACACACCCCAAAATCATCCACACCCCATTTGAAACCCTAATTTCTTCCCCCTCTTGATCATCCCTACCAAATTCACCCTTCAACCATTCAATTTCTTATTTCAATGTGATATCACATGTCGTAGAGGTGATGAATATTTTCACTATTTAATGATGTGTACAAGAGTAGTATACAAGAAATAAATCAAATACAATATACATGAAGATATGGAAAAGATAGCATCTAACAAACAAAAATATTCTAAAAGATATGTATGAGATTTATTCCTTATCAGAAATTATATAATATTTTCTCAGAAATCATATTTAAGATTTGAGTTTATGTTTTTTAAACTCTAAGAAGATGAAAACTTGTTAAAAAATTGCTGTAGTTTCCAAATCGCGATATGGTGTATGTTCAGCCAACCAGGGCCGAACGCACAGTGTTCGGCGGCTGGCCGAACAGATATGGTATGTTCGGCAACTGGCCGAGCGCTCCTCCACTTGTTCGGTCAGCCGCCGAATAGATATGGTAATGTTTGGCAATTGGCTGAACGCTCTTCCACCTGTTCGGCCAGTATTGGCCGAATGCTGTTCAACTTGTTTGATTAGTATTGGCCGAACACTCTTCAATGTGTTCGGCCTGTACTGGCCGAACATTTTTCACGATTTCTGAAATTTTGAGCTATTTTTACAGTAAAATAAATCGGTAGTAAGAAACTTTACAACGTATATTGTCCATATCTTGTGCTCTTTCATCCTTTTTTTTGATGATTTTAACTAAGTGAATGATTTTTCAAAGATTTTTTGAAGATGTGTTAATGGAGTAAGAAATTTTTGTGTTATGAGGTGAAGAAGATAGGTGTATGTAATGTGTATTATAATATGGGGTGTGTTTAGTAGTTTTAGAGTGTGGGTGTATATTGAATGTGCTATTTATATTTTGTATTATTTTTATTAAAATGATTAACAATGGCAGATTGGTCATTATGTAAATATTTTCATTTTTTATTATTTTAATTTGGTGTGTTTAGAGGTGTGTGTAGTTTGGCCCTATAACAAATAAGCATGATAAAAATTGAGGCCCAAATTATGTTCAATCCGATAAAAATCGTTTAAAATAATGTGATTAAGTTTAAACACTTTTTAGAAGCTACCTAAGTACATATTCAAAATAACCTAAGACAGTGATTTGCTTTAGTAAAGAGGGAAGAAAAGGAAGAAAAACATAAATGGGACAAAGAAAATAATGGCACGATTAAACCAAAAAGTCATACCATAAAAGTTATAAAATTGGAATTGAATTTTGGGTTAACAAAAATGTTGACTAATTGCAACCTTAATACAAAACCCTTTCTGACGAGTGTAAAATTAATATATATATCTTGCTTTAATAATTTTGAGTCAATCAATCAATCCTTTTTCAGTAATTTAAGAAAAAATATTATTATTATTCATCATTACTATATTATTATTGTAATTATTATTATGTGTGCGTGTGATAGGTTCATTTTCCACAAATATTATAATTTATTCTCATAAAAAACATAAAAGTGTGTGTATATGTTGACAAGGCAAACAGGATCACGTGATGTTTTTGAATTATTTGCACAAAAATGTCCTACTATCCAATATTATGTCCTTTTCATGCTTTGTGGTGATTTTAGGTTGTAAAATTTATGTGTCTAAGATGGACCCATTATTGATAAATCAAATTCATCATGTAAATTGATATATAAAGTTAAATAAGATTCTTTAAATCCTTTAAGATTCATCAATTACATATACATATATTTTACGTACGTTTTTTTTCAATGAGTTAGAATGGAAGGAAGTGAATAAATATTATGAAAAGTTATGTATTTCAAGGTTCGATCACTAGTCATCACATACATATATGCACACATGAAGAGGACGATGATCCTTGGCACGGTAGTGGGCCACAAACTTATTAAAAAATCTTCTATCCATATATTACATATAATCTAGTATGTAATGTATACTAGCATAAGTCCCGTGTACTATACGGTTTACATAAATTAAATTTATTAAAATCAATTTTTTAAATATTTTCTATATTGAAAAATTATATATATCATTTTGTTTGATATCTATCATCGAGTTGTTATTAAATTAGTGTAAGATTCATATGTCACATGAATATTTTAATAGTACTAATTAAAAAATGAAAATTATTATTTATTTATCATTAATTCTTAATTTAATTAGCATGTAAATTAAAGTTAGATTTATTTAAAAAGTTCAATTATCATTTTATGCAAATATAACAGTCAATTAACTTCAATTAAAATATTTTGCTAAAGTTTTATTGGCAACCATTATCATCAACATTTTGGTTTTCATTTATTAACTCCTTTTAAATATTTTAATTATAATAAATTAGAATGTAAAGTGAATTAATTGAAATTAAAATTAAATTAAAAATTTGAGTGAGAAATACGATTAATCAGATGGCGACATGTGTCCCTCTTGATTATTCATTCAGTATGAATACATATAGATTTAAATTTAATCGTGCAATTTTTTTAATAATTCTTTAATATAATTGCAAACATCAACTTAAGTTAAAATATTTATAAGTTACAATTTTATTATCATCATAATTATCGACATTTTGTTATTCATTTATTATTATCTCATTAAATACTCTATTATAATAAATTATAAGTATTAAATTAATTAATTAAAAATAAGATTATAATTAAATTAAAAATAAAATTAACCAAAGAGTGACATATGGAAGCAGTAAGAATATAGATGTTAAATATTCAAGTCGGAAATATTATTCTGGTTGTCATTTTGGTGTGTAGCCTTTGAAATAAATATATGTATATAGCTCAACCATTCATGTTTGTCAAATCAAAGTAGGGACATGTGCATTCAATCAAGGACACAAGTGCTGAATTTTTTCACAAACCTTAACCCCACTTCATGCCTTTCTTTGCTATTGCTTCCTGCATGGCCTTAATTAAGATGCAGAGAGAGAGAGAGAGAGAGAGGGGTCCAAGTAAAGAGCGTCGCAGATTTCTTTGCAAGGTCCAAGAAGATAAAGTTGGTATCTTTCTGCAACCTTTTAAACTACTTTTTTTTTTTTCTTCTTCTTTTTCTGCTTTGCTTTTATATATTTCACAAACATGACTTTGTTGGGGTAACTTTATATGTCATTTCAAGTTTTTAGGCTAACTAAGGATTAGGTCAATCACTATATATATTAGAGAGGATAGGCTTAATATTTACCGCCTAGCTTATTAGTCTATGGTGAAATATTGGGTGTGTAGTTAATTTACTTAACTTAATTGCTTTTATTTATACGATTCTAGCTAGCTAAACTACATATATATAATTATGATGGGGAGGTTTAATTTAATTTGACATTGAAATTAATTGTTGTATCGAATGAAGGGATATGTAGTTATATTGATTTTGATATTCGATGGACTTGCAATTTATTTCAACGATCATTAATTAGTTTAGTTGAAGAAATCTTGAATTTATCAAAACTATGAGATTGCAATATTCTCAAGAAAATAATATGAAGTTGAGTTATGTCAACCATTGACCGCGAAGAATATTCACAAGAAAACAAAAATTGATTAGAGTGTGTTTATAATTGACTAAAACAATTTACTCGGACAATCTTATAAAATGTTTTTAGAACTTGTAAGGTATTAGATATCTTATAATTTTGAAGATATATAATATGTTGTTGAAGTGTGTATATAAATATGATAATAAAATCTTTTATATTTGTAAGCTCGTGTACAAAAGTTCTCTTTAATGAAATACATAAATTTATTCCAAAAAAAATTATTTATATATATCAAATAAATTTAAGAGCATATAATTAATAATGATCTCATGAGCCAAACACAGTCGCATGCATACAAAAAAACCCACAAAGTATGTGAACAAAATAGCCGAAACTTTGACATTTATGCACACACTTAGGTTACCAATATTATGCAAACAATAGTATTAAATAAATAAAAGCTAGATATTGTATAGTAGTAATTACATGAGAAGTACATGTACACAACAAGGTCACATATTATATATCAAAGCTTATAGCTAGCACCTATTCAAACCCTTCTTTTCCACCATCAACCCATGTGCTTTTGAAACCCTATTTTTCTTCTTAAATTCCAACCTTAATATTCACAAAAAATTCTGTCCAAATTTGGAGGTCCATCTGGTTCATGGATATTGATTTATGGTGGTCTATTGGGGGGTGGATCATTTTCATCTTGCTCACAATTTCATGGCTAAAACCAACCCAAAATCTTATGTTCTACTCATCATTCTAGTCCTATGTTTCTCCAATTTCCCGTTTTCATTCGAGGTTTCTTTAGCATCAAACCAAGATAATCTTCGTACAAGAAAGGAATCATCATATTCGTCTTCAATGATGATGAGGAAGTTGATGAATGATCACACTGAGACCACTCTAGTCAATTTTGATCCTCCTTCCACAGAAACATCCAAGAAAAATCGGGATCTCTTTCGTGCTTCTGCCCATGAAGTCCCAAGTGGCCCGAATCCGGAGTCCAACCGATGATTCCACGACCATCTACGTGTTCTTGAATCTTGAATTTCATGCAGGTATAGCAAGAAATATCTAGAGTTTTGGTTTATATTTATATAATATTTGCTAGCTAGCTAGTCATGAAGTTCATTAATGTTGCTAATATTTCATATGGTATCAAAGCTTGTTCTTGTTCATGTTCATGTATGTGTGTATAGAGTATACTGTTATTTGATTTGTAGAGGGGATCGATTGTTCTTTACAATAATAAAGACTTTAATGATCATATATACATGTTGAACAATTAAATTTGATTGCTATGTATCTATTAATATAAACTTATGGGGAAATTAATCTTGAAAGGCAGCATGTTATATACATGAGCTTGATCTATGATTTTCATCAGCTTATAATTTGCTCGATTGATCAGTGGGATAATGGGCTGTTGAATTAATCTAATTTTTTTGTTATTTGTTATTAATATATATATATATACATATATATATATATATGAAATAGCTAGATTGAAGTAGTAGTTAATTTTGGTGTCCAAATTAAATAATTGAGTTGGCAATTTGAAGGGTATTGAGTTAGAGGGCAGTGATTCAGTGATGGACAAAAAAAGCTGAGATGTTTAAAGTTGATATTCAGAAAGGTTGTATGGATTTATGCATTTGTCTTGTGAGAAGGTGGACCTTAATTTTCTGAAAAAGTGATTTGGTGATATGATTTCATAATTATCACCTGTGGGGATTCTAATTATTGATTCTCTCTCTCCCTCTCTATCAATATATATATATATATATATATATATATATTTATACACCCACAATACCAAATTAATTCCTATAACTTTAAACTAAAATAACACTCAATATAACTTATTTTCCCAATCTACCAAAAAAAATAAATTATCATGATATTCAAGAACGAGTCAAAAATCTGGAGAACAGACCAAATTCATCCGGAGGAAGGAGACGTATAGATTTCTGGACAGTTCCCTATTTACACCACGATGGGAAACCAACCGAAGTTGTATGACTCATAACTGATGATGAAAAACTTATTGCCATCATCAAAGGAAAATCCGTCATAAACAAGTGATGGATTTGGAAAAGATAAATCTGGAGGATCTACATGACCTTGCCGAATCCTTCGCGGGATTAGGAATTGTGGATCTAAAGATGAACGCAGGAAATGGATCCGCTTTGGTTACTCGTGATCAACAGCAGAGACCACCAGTTGATCCCAACATAGCAGAAAGTTCCAGATCACATCATGTGGACGAACCAATGCCACACGTGGGGGATTTCACCATAAGAGGAGAACCTATTGTCACAGGAACTCGACCCCGTTCCAAAAGGCCGAATCATTACAATACACCTTATGGAAAGTCTCAGCTCTACCCAATACATCCATATGGGTTGATGCTAAATCTGGATATCCCAAATTTCAAGAACCGTGAAGACTCAAATTCAACCTATATTTCTTACACAAACATATGAGCAACAAGATCAGCTTTGAATCAATGCATAACGTAGTTCATATAGACGAGAAATGGTTTTATATGCAATGGACAAGTGAAATGGCTTATAAGTTGAGTACAAAGGATGATCCATACATGGCTTGTAAAAGTAAGCGTTTCATCTCAAAAGTCATGTTTATGGCTGTTGTGGCAAGGCCACAATACTCAGAACAAGGGGAGTTGTTGTTTGATGGGAAGATTGGAATTTTTCTATTCACACAACAAGTCTCCGCCATCAGAAATTCAGCAAACGGACCAAGGGGTGCAATGGTCACAAAACCAATTGACTCCATAAACAAAGAAGTGGTTAAGAGCTGTCTTTTGGAAAATATAACTCAAAACACACAAAATTTTCATCACTTAATGTGTTTAGTAAGTCTCCTAAAAGTTGCCCTAAGGTTTTGATTAACTATTGGGTTGATTTGGTGGCATTACTAACACATTTTATGGTGAATTGTTTGCTGTTTTTTTTTCATCACATGGCACAACACAGATACTCCCAGCAATTAAGGCAAAGTGGCCAGCAAATGCAAGTAAAAAAATCATCATCCAACAAGACAATGCAAGACCTCATTTAAGCAATATGGATTCAGATTTCAGGAGGGCTGCCACAGAAGATGGATTTGATATAAAGTTGATGTGTCAACCACCAAATTCACCAGACACTAATGTGTTGGACTTAGGGTACTTCAGGGATATTCAATCCTTGCAGATTGAAACAAGATCCTATAACGTTGATGACTTGGTTGCTAATGTTCTTCAATCATTTGAAGAACTAGAACATCCAAAGTTGAACAACATATTTCTAGCACTACAAGCATGCATGGTTGACCATTTAAAGGTAAATGGAGGCAACAATTACAAGTTGCCTCACATTGGAAAGACAGCACAAGAAAGAAATGGCTCACTACCAATGACAATTGAAGTGGATGAGCAAGTAGTAAGACAAGCAATTAACCTTTTGATTGCAAATGAAAAAGCCACCTAAACTTATGACATTGGGGGTATTCTAATAGATTTAGGGTACATGTAAAGTAGGCTTAGAATGCATTTTGATAATCTGGTTTTTTGTTTACAGTGTAAACACATGCAGTGTACCTTTTGCTTAAACTATAAACAATAGAATCAGTACTAATGATATGTCAGTTTTATTTTCCCTCAGAAAGATTTCATCATTGGGTTTTTTTTCCTATTAAAGGTGAGATGACAACATTAACATAGTCCTAAAACAGACCATGACAAGCTACAACATGCAACACCATGTCATTTTTCAAAATTGCGACAACAGATAACTGTTGGGCAGCTTCGAGATAGCTACCATGCATTCACATCAAAAATCAGCAGAAAGGAATAATCACAGGTCATTCAAATACACTGGACAGACTCCAGCAGTCTTTCAAATACACTGGACAAACTTCAGCAGTCATAACAGAAATCACCATTCTCATCATTAACATAAGTAACACATTAATAGACACAGAAATCAGCATCCATTCTCATCATTCTCAGCCTTTCAGCATACTCAGAAATCACCAATTCAGCAAGCATCAGAAATTCAGCAATCATTAGGGGTTTCTCAGAAGTGTATACACTTTATCACAGAATCAGCATGCATAAGCAACACATTAACATACACAGAAATCAGCATCCATTCTCATCATTCTTAGCCTTTCATCATACTTAGAAATCACCAATTCAGCAAGCATCAGAAATTCAACAACCATTAGGGGTTTCTCAGAAGTGTATACACATCATCACAGAATCAGCATGCATAAGCAACACATTAACATACACAGAAATCAGCATCCATTCTCATCATTCTCGGTCTTTCAGCATACTCAAAAATCACCAATTCAGCAAGCATTAGAAATTCAACAATCATTAGGGGTTTCTCAGAAGTGTATACACTTCATCACAGAATCCGCATTCATAAGCAGCACATTAACAGACACAGAAATCAGCATCCATTCTCAGCCTTTTAGCATACTCAAAAATCACCAATTCAGCAAGCATGAGAAATTTAGCAATCATTAGGGGTTTCTCAGAACTTCATCACAGAATCAGCATGCATAAGCAACACATTAACATATATACACAGAAATCAGCATCCATTCTCATCATTCTCAGCCTTTCAGCATACTCAGAAATCACCATAAACAACACAGAAACATCACAGAAACAACATGCATGAACCAACATAAACATATCGAAAATCAGCATGCATTAAAATGATATACAAGAGGTTTGGAGTACTTTAACCTTTCGAACTGAGGGTATCCAAATAGCCAAACACTCAGTTTTAAAAGCAAGCAACTCTGGATCCATATCATCACTACAGAAGGAGGGTATCTCGATCCCTTGAGGGAGAGCAACCCCATCTCCTTCAAACTGAGTTTCGGCCACAAAGCTTTCCTCCGAATCGGCCACGAAACCCACTTCAAACTGAGTTTCGGACAAGAAACCCTCATCCCAACTCGAAGCGCCTAGAAACTCCTCTTCCCTTCTCGAATCGAAGATGAAACCCTCTTCTCTTCTCGGATCGGCCATCAAACCCCCTAAATCTTCTCGAATCGGCCACAAAACCCCCTAATCCACTCGATTCGGCCACGAAACAGTCTCCCCTTCCCCAGTTTTACAGAAACGGACCAAGAAACGGACACAAAATTGGAAGAAGGTTTCGATGAAGGTTTCGGCCAAGAAACTGAGAGATTCTCGACGGCCACAAATTTAGGATGAATAACACATGCAGAGGGTTTCGGCGGCCATAGATTTTGGCCGGAAAGAACACAGATTTAGGGTTTCGGCGAGCATCGAAGAGGGAATTGAAGAGAGTTAGGGTTTCAAGAGAGAATGGGAATGACGCAGTGGGAATGGGAACGACGCACAGTGGGAGATTAGGGTTTGAGATAGAGAGAGATAGATGAAGATTCCAGAAATGGGAGACGAAGAGTGATAGAGAGAGAGAGAGAGATGAAGATTCCAGAAATGGGTTTGGACCTTTGTCTTGGGTGGGGAATTGGATCATTAATTAAGTTTGATTTAGATAGCATTAAGATAATTTAAGGAATGATAATCAAAATTTAAAGGTATAATTGAAGTGACAATTTTGTAAAATGAAAGAAATAGAGGGGTAAGGGAGTAATTTTTTTTTTTGCCATTTTTGGGTTGGCAAAATAAGATGAGACAAACAAAAACAGAAAGTAGGCAAAATAGAGCGGGACGGAGGGAGTACATGTTATATATCAAAGCTTATAGCTAAAACCTATTCAAACCCTTCTTTTCCACCATTAACCCATGTGCTTTTGAAACCCTATTTTTCTTAAATTCCAACCTTAATATTCACAAAAAAATTCTGTCCAAATTTGGAGGTCCATCTGGTTCATGGATATTGATTTATGGTGGTCTATTGGGGGTGGATCATTTTCATCTTGCTCACAATTTCATGGCTAAAACCTACCCAAAATCTTATGTTCTACTCATCATTCCACGACCATCTATGTGTTCTTGAATCTTGAATTTCATGCAGGTATAGAAAGAAATATCTAGAGTTTTGGTTTATATTTATATAATATTTGCTAGCTAGCTAGTCATGAAGTTCATTAATGTTGCTAATATTTCATATGGTATCAAAGCTTGTTCTTGTTCTTGTTCATGTATGTGTGTATAGAGTATACTGTTATTTGATTTGGAGAGGGGATCGATTGTTCTTTACAATAATAAAGACTTTAATGATCATATATACATGTTGAACAATTAAATTTGATTGCTATGTATCTATTAATATAAACTTATGGGGAAATTAATCTTGAAAGGCAGCATGTTATATACATGAGCTTGATCTATGATTTTCATCAGCTTATAATTTGCTCGATTGATCAGTGGGATAATGGGCTGTTGAATTAATCTAATTTTTTTATTATTTGTTATGAATATATATATATATATATATATATATATATAAAATAGCTAGATTGAAGTAGTAGTTAATTTTGGTGTCCAAATTAAATAATTGAGTTGGCAATTTGAAGGGTATTGAGTTAGAGGGCAGTGATTCAGTGATGGATAAAAAAGCTGAGATGTTTAAAGTTGATATTCAGAAAGGTTGTATGGATTTATGCATTTGTCTCGTGAGAAGGTGGACCTTAATTTTCTGAAAAGGTGATTTGATGATATGATTTCAAAATTATCACCTGTGGGGATTCTAATTATTGATTCTCTCTCCCTCACTATCAATATATATAGAGAGAGTTATACTTATACACCCACAACACCCAAATTCCTATAACTTTAAACTAAAATAACACTCAATATAATTTATTTTCCCAATCTACCAAAAAATATAAATTATCATGATATTCAAGAACGAGTCAAAAATCTGGAGAACAGACCAAATTCATTCGGAGGAAGGAGACGTTTAGATTTCGGGACAGTTCCTTATTTACACCATGATGGGAAACCAACCGAAGTTGTACGATTCATGACTGATGATGAAAAACTTATTGCCATCATCAAAGGAAAATCCATCATAAACAAGTGATGAATTTGGAAAAGATAAATCTGGAGGATCTACATGACCTTGCCGAATCCTTCGCGGGATTAGGAATTGTGGATCTGAAGATGAACGCAGGAAATGGATCCGCTTTGGTTATTCGTGATCAACAGCAGAGACCACCAGTTGATCCCAACGTAGCAGAAAGTTCCAGATCACATCATGTGGACGAACCAATGCCACACGTGGGGGATTTCACCACAAGAGGAGAACCTATTGTCACAGGAACTCGACCCCGTTCCAAAAGGTCGAATCATTACAATACGCATTATGAAAAGTCTCAGCTCAACCCAATACATCCATATGGGTTGATGCTAAATCTGGATATCCCAGATTTCAAGAACCGTGAAGTCCTTATCGATGATTGAGCATCGGCTATGAGGATTGCAGCAGGAACCCTCGATCTCACAAATGAATGATTCATCTTACTACTCGAGATGAGTCTTGAAGGATCGGTAAAGATCGCATGGGACATGACAGCACCAGAGATGAAAAACAACGTTTCAGCTGGTGATTCATTGAAAGGAATTGTCGATAATATGACAAAATTATTCAAAATCCATTTTATCGGCATAAGCTATTTTGAGGGACTGGAAGAAGAAAAAAAAAGATACAAACAAGCCCTCTACAGCCTCGAGTTGCATGATATTTGTCATATTGACGAATATATCAAGTTATTCACCGAGTAACGATGGAAGTCCAAAGTGGAAGACAAAGAGGCTTCGTAATTATTATTTGTGAAGATACCAAGTCCCTGGAGAGAAATGTTGATCAGGGAATACAAGAGTGTGAATGACTTAAATACGGTGGCCAGCAGAATGTCCTTCTTAAAGGCTAAGTTATCTGAATGGTGTCATCAAACAACACTTTACAAGAACTACAAGAGACTGCGAGGAATCAATAAAATTGTTCCCTTATGTTGCGAAGAAAATGATATCCCAACAGTCGTTGGAGGTCAACCACGGAGGCATAAAAGGCAGAAACAAAGAATCCATTCATACCACCGTGTAAGCAACAACAGGAGAAGCAGTCGATGGTCTTTATGGAGACCTAGAAAAGTGTGGTCAAAACAAAAGGCCCGAAATTACAAATCAGGGCAAATACCAGCACCAAACATGAGTAGAGTCTTCTCATCAGACTCAAATCAAGGAAGTTCCAGTAGGATCATAAGAAGGAGATCTTTCAGACGGGCTCACACCAGAGCTAATGAAAGTTTTAAAAACTGTAATTGTTGGACGTGTGGAGCAAGAGGGCATATATCAATGGATTGCCCGGAAAATCAAAAGTGAGGAATTAAACAGTTCGAGGTAACACCAGAACTTGAGGAAGCTGTCTATTTTCAAGATCTTATATAGGTGTATCAATTTGAGGATTTACCCTCAGATGAAAGCATCTATGAAGAAGAGATCTATTCTGATAATGGAAGTGAATCCAGTTCAGAATCAGAGTGAAGAAGAAATTCTTCAATCAACGGTGAGAGAGGATATGTCAGGATTTCTCTCCCACACTACGGTGTCTCATAAGACTCTAATGAGGATTATGAAAGAGGATCCAAAGCTCCAGATATACGATGGTTTTACCATTGGGGCTATGGAAAAGACATTGGATAAAATTGGATTTCGTAGCAGAAAACACCAAATTATCCACAGAGTAACTACCAGAGAATTTGTCATCCCAATGGAATTCACTGGTAATCTTATCGAAATGCAATTGGTCCCTTACCGAGAGATACAGGAGATCAAAAGCAGAGTCAAGAGAGAAGTTGCAAATACACTCTCATGGATTCACATTAGAGCCATAAGAGTTGTTATTAAAGCAACATTAAAATAGGGAATTAATTCGCCAGTCAATCTTACAATTTTCAAATCTCAAGGATTCATGCCTGAGAGCAGTTACAAGAACTTTGTATGCAGGAAAATTGGCATTCAATGTCTATCCTAAAATTGCATTCAATCTGGGAGATCGAGACTTCAACAGAGTCTTAACCCTTCATCAAGGTTTCAAAAGAGATGATCTGATGAAATAAGGGAATAGACCTTACTCGATAACCTACAAGATTTCCTATGTTCTCTCAAATACACATCATTCAGATGTATTCTTGAAAAAAGACTTTATTGAAGTTCCAAGAATCTTTGAGGACTTTGCCAAGGTAGTTCTACCGGAACCTATTGAATCTCCAACTATAAAGGAGATCGATATGAGAATCCAAGATCAACCCGTCTTCAACAAGAGTCAAAGTCTCAGAATTGAGCCAAAGAGTATGTCTTTCCAATAAGATAGAATAATGAGCAACAACCGTTGGGAAGAAAAAAGACCGAGTATAACTCAGTGAATCCCAAATGTTTTCAAAGCACAAGGAGAGCTGAAGTGTCTGGAAGGATGGAGAGGAGTTGAAGTGGTATTCGACATTACTCAACGGGATAATATATTCCCTTGTAATGTCCTATATTACCTCCAACAACTGATAGTCGGAAAATTTCAAGGAAACCTAAAGATGGGTGAAATTGAGTTGACTATCAGGGGAATTGCAGGAAGGATCCCAGATCAGTTGATACTTGGGATTGAGTTTCTCGAGGATCATAAATCATGGGAAAGATTACAAGATGGAATGGAGTTTACAGTGGTAGATAAAAGATACAGAATCAGATGACCACTAGCCCATTCTCCATATACATTTCTATCGGAATGATATATGATGGATACAAGGCCGAATATTTCGCCACCTATGTCGACTCAGGCGCTAGAATATGTATTGCAAAGCAGAAGGTTTTTCCTAAAGAAATTGGAGAAGATCTACCAGCTATCACATGAAGAGATTTCTCTAAAATGATTCTTATTCTTCATCGAGGAATCAAACAAGTGGAAATCATGATCGGCGGTGCAGGCGGTACCCCATGGTATAAAGTAAAGACGCCACCAATCTATTTCCATGATACAGGAGCAGATGTTTTGCTAGGTAATAATTTCCTACAAACATTCAAGCGTTTTACACAGGAAAATGAGACAAGAAGACTTATTATTAATTATGCATTTTATAGCAGCCCAGGATTCCTTGTTAGGAATCATCGAGAAATCAAGACGGGAAAACCAAAAGTTGTTATTAATTACAAAGGAATTAATAACATTTTGGAGTTCGATTAATATTACATCCCGAGTATAGAACACCTGGTCAACTATATCAAAGGTGTCAAGGTATTCTCAAAGTTCGATTGCAAGTCTGGATTCTACCAGATTAAGATGGAGGAAGAAAGTAAAAAGTTTACAACTTTCTCCACACCACAGAGACATTATATCTGGAACGTGATGTCCATGGGATTGGCAAATGCACCCCAGATATATCAAAGGAAGATGGATAATCTTTTCAAAGATTATTTCAGCTTCATGTTCGTGTACATCGATGATATCCTTATTGCATCCAAGAACATGAAAGAGCATCTCAAACATTTGGAGATATTTTCAGATGTTTGTTATAAGGAAGGATTAGTGCTTTCAAAAAAGAAGACAGTAATTGCTACGAGACAAATCGAATTTCTTGGAATAGAAATCGATGAATCTGGAATCATCCTGCAGAGCCACATTGTGGAGAAGATACAAGGATTTCCAGATGCCCTCAAGGACAAGAAACAACTTCAGGGTTTTCTTGGAGTTGTTAACTTCACCGGAATGTTCATAAACAATCTGGCACATTACAGGAAGATGTTTAGCCCATTATTAAAAAAGACGCAATATTTAAATGGGAAGATGAACACCAAGAGTGGATAAAACAACTTAAGGAGGTTTGTCGAAAGCTTCTGAAGCTTGTTATACCTCAAGACGAGGACGAACTGGTTCTTTACACAGACACCAGTGATCATTGGTGGACATCAGTCCTTATGAAAGCTACACCAAACGGAGAAATGCCATGTAGATATTGCAGCGGTTTATTCACAGACAGTGAAGCAAATCAATGACATATCAACAAGAAGGAGTTATTTGCAGTCAGAAAAGCTTTCAAAAAATGGTCTTTATTCCTACTGGCTAAAAAGTTCATCTTAAAAATTGATAACTCGAGTGTCAAAACTTTTCTGAAAAACAAAATAAAGTCAAAACTTGAAAAAGCTAGACTACTTAGATGGCAAGCTGAATGTCAATATTATAATTATGATATTGTCATTGTGAAATCTCATGACAATGTTTTTGCAGATTTCTTAACACGAGATGGAAGGACGCATCGCTGACGAGCTCCTCACATGAGTTAGACATCTCATGGAAAACCTGGAGAGCCTAGAACAAGGCTTTGGTACTTTATGTATCAATGCAGAAGTCTCTAGACTACTTCAATGAGCTGATCAGAGATCCGTCTCTGGTCTAATATGAGCATGCCGACAAGCGCAGGAACAATTGTTTTCGGCGCTACGGGGGCCTCTTCTCCAGGCTGCATCTCCAACGGTGCAAAAGGGAGAAACAAGAGAACGAGTCTCTAACTCGGAAGTTATGGATTCAAATACCATAACTACGAGTGCTGCAGATGATGCATTCCTTGAGGATGTACAAGCTGTAGCGAAAGTTGAAACTCCGGTGTCACAACCCGAGTCTTCAAGTCAACCCAGCATCTCTAGGGTGAAACAGGGAGAGTTGGATCTTAGGCCACAAACTAGCAAAACTAAGGTCCAAATTGACGAGGTTAAAGTTTCTCCTATGCAAGTATACCAGAAGCAATGAGAGAAGTTGGCTACGAGAAAGGGTACAATCCTGATAGAACAATTATTGATGTCTCTAGGAAATACTCGAGAGTTTGGATGAAACCAGGATGTCATCCAAACGAGGTACAATAATGGTATAATTTTGGAGCTCTAGCTTTAATCTATACC